>CM061914.1:60496990-60970511 GCA_031002005.1 Vandiemenella viatica
TGTATGCCGCTGATGAACATTTAATTTTCAAATATTTCAAAGTTTTTTATAATGCCAAGTTGTGTTGCATCGGTTGCACAAACAACAAGATAGGAAACAACCTGGAATAACATTTCGTAACTAAATCACATTATTGTTCTTGAAGTGTTTGATAGATAACTTCAAGATTAGAGTCTTTCGCTATAGATTATTTATTATGCTCAATAGGAAGATATCGTTTTCAAATGTTTGTCGGTGTAGTATAGACAATCAGCATATGTTACTACTTTGCATCTAAAAGGCTAGCCTTATCGTAAACAAGTATTGAAAGTCTGATTTAAGCGGGTCAAGTTTACATTGCGATACAGTGAATGGCATACTTTAGTTAAGTATCAGTTACACTGAAGTGTACGATGAAATTAATTGTGATAATTTGTGCTGTGTGAACTACTTAACTTGATGAAGCAAATGTTGCTGTACCCGAAATGTAGTTCGCGATGCATTTCATGTGTTTAGATCTGTCCACATAGTTTGATTTTGTAGCGGCAATATTAATGGAAATGTTGGTTGGTTGAAGGGTACAAACAATTTATTTATTATTAGTTGTTAGAAATTTCATGAGCACTATGCTAGTGACACAATGTGTATCGCGATTTAAAACTACTCTCCATCTAAGCTTCTGACTTGGTTTATGGTAAGAAGATAAATGCACTGATGTTGCTAGCAAAGTTACATACCATAGGCCACTAACAGTACAATATCTTCTGAGTAAGCTCAGAAGCTATGAGGTCTTTTGAAGAGTTCATTTATTACTATTATTATTATTATTTTAAAAAGTTCTAAACATTCACTTAACCTAACCTAACCACACCAATTTCGAGACAGCATATCTCGAGAAATAAGCGAGATATCGAAAATATATATCTTCACTTTCGAGATATCGTGTCGTGTTTTATAAGAATCTATGATCAAATTTGAAGTTAGGAAAATTTTGCTTCTGAATTTCAACCCGAAACTCCTCTCTCTTGAGACAGTATATCCCGAGAACTAATTACGATATCAAAAACTTTAATTCTTCATTTTTGATCTGTCTCGTCGAGTTACATAATAATCCATCATCAAATTGGGTGCCACGGTTGTCTTATGATTCCCTTGATATTTTTATGCCTTTTTCCCCGTGTTCTACGGCCAAGCAATATGGCGGCCTTCCCACCCCACTTCTCTCTACCCGGTTTCATCCTGTGTGTGGTGAAGGTCCCTTGCGTCGTCTCCATTATTCCTTCCTCCATGATACCACAAAAACAACATTGTACTTGTAAGCTGTACGGTCTCTGTTACCGAAGGCCAATAATTTTTTTGTATTTTCTTTTAATAAATGTTGCACATCCCAGAGGTCCTTCCTCATCAGTGATCCATGCAGAGACAATATGAAACAAGATTGATAAATAAATTATTAAATTATATGGTCTCTGAAACGTATATTTTCTCTGGAAACATATGAATGCAGTGTTGTCTGTGGAATGTTTTGATGATTCTAACCTTACTTGTCAGTATACTTAATTTTATGTTTTTAACTATATTTTATTTTAATTTAATGGAAAACAGTTAATTTAATCCAAAACTGATATAGTATAACTCCTGATTTATCGAATTGCTGGTTATGCATTAATTTAGATTTTATTCATTACTGTGATCCTTGTTCCGGAAAACTGCGTCATTATACCTGACCGACGTTTTTATTCCTAGCAAGAAGATTTTTTCATTCATTTAGTCGTACAAAGTTATTTTCATTACTTCAATGCTTCTCTCAGTTTCAAGCTTTTGCTTGAAACTGAGAGAAGCATTTTTGTTAGCAGTGTGTTGTTGTGTGTGGAATTTACATTATGGACGTAACAACAGAAATTATTAGCATTAAGACATTAAACTTATTGGGTATTACGGAAATCGCGATTCCGCCAGGAATTGGCGTCGTAATACTGTAGTGGCCAAACGCAAGCCTT
Source organism: Vandiemenella viatica (assembly GCA_031002005.1). Taxonomy (NCBI): domain Eukaryota; kingdom Metazoa; phylum Arthropoda; class Insecta; order Orthoptera; family Morabidae; genus Vandiemenella; species Vandiemenella viatica. The sequence goes on from CM061914.1 coordinate 60,498,970, forward strand.
CGCTAGAAATATTTTTGGAAGTACATTAACTGTTTCTTATCGGTCCACCTAACACCAACCTAATTCATGCTTGAAAAATAATACGTCCTATGATTGACTACAGCATTTTATGACGTCATTACAGAATGTTTTTGTAGATGAATTGCGATCTCCAGTAGACCCACTTACTGTTTTTTAATATTCAACGAGCTGTTTAGTTGACTCCAATGATCATTAATTATTTATTATAAGATACGATCCCAGTATATGATACAGAAGCTCTAGATGTGTATATGGAATAAGCTAACAGAATTTTTGAACATGGGGCACAGAATTCAATAGTGATGTCTGGTTGCTCAGATAAGGAAATGGGATTGGATGAATCAATATTCTCTGGTTGCAGAAGACCCTGTCGAGTAATTTTCATAAAAGTTTTTCGTGCGTGTAAATTAGAATGAGATATTTTGCCTTGTAAATTTGCAGTTCTGGCTGTGAAAGAATGTAACTGGTACATTTGTATTTATTGGTCCCTTTGCATCATACATAGTACAAAGTACAAATGATATGGGATAAGTCAAAAATAGGTTGTACGCAGACATACACATACATTCACAACATCCATTCTCTCACACTTTATCCATTCTGTGATTAATTATAACATAACTGTACAAATATGATAACCATAAAACATTTACAATTAACACCTGATTTATCTCATTTTCCCTATTTATATTATGAAATCACTGTGACTTAAGACTAACTTTTGGTTTGCAAATACTCATCAATACTGTAGAAGCAGTGGTCAAGCAAATATTCTTTCAGTTGTGATGTGAATTTAGTATTTCGTCTTACAGATTTGATCCTTTGTCATAGTTTATTAAATAATCTTATTCCATATGAAGTGGCCCCTTCTGACAGAAGGTAGTATTTGTTTGTGGCATATCAAAGTCTAGTGCCTGTCTAGTATTATAGGTGTGTATAACATTGTTTGTTTGTAGTGTATACCCAGAAGCTTCTATATTTTTTAAAAAAATGAATTTTATAGTTTCCAGTACAGTAGAACTCCGATTATCTGAATCACTTTTTTAATTATGATAGAAACATTCTGCAGAAAAGCTTCCCCTCTTTTGTAAAAACCAACCCAAAGTTCGGATGACTGCAGCATTGTTTACCGAGTGGTATGGCGAAATTTTCATCCCTGAAGTGAAAAAGCACCAAGAAACCTTGGAAAAGAATGCATTTTCAACATACATACAATAATTAATTAAAATAGACCCTTTTTCAGAAAAAAATCCGACTATCCGAATGGGGTCCAGTCCCAGTTGATTCGGATAACTGGAGTTCTACTGTTTATATAAACAGGGCTGTGGTAGAATTTGCAACTTTCTAAATAAAAGTCTACATGAGGTTCTACTTCATTCTCCTTCAATAATTCTGATAATTTTTTTCTGAATTTTGAAACATTTGATACTTGGTGGAGAGTTTTTCCAGAATACAATACCATACCTTAATAATGAGTGCACATACTCAAACTAAATATTCCTAATTGTTTCTTTAGATATGCAACCAACTAATATTCTCATCATATAGCAGATAGTATTTAGTTTATTACAAAGGTGTTCAATGTGTATGTTCCATTTTAGATTTTCTTGTATGCGTATACCTAGAAATTTTATGTTTTCTTCATTTTTAAGTAGTTCACCATTGAGTTTTACTGTAGGTAACTAGATATCTAAATTATTTTTTGTCCTGAAGTGTATGGCATGTTTGTTTTCTGTGTTTGTTAATAGCTTGTTTTGAGAAAACCAGTTTGCAATGTTTTTAGAAGAATCTTCAATATTTTTAGTTAATTGCTCTTTAATATATTCTTTCATTAATCTGGTGGTGTCATATACAAATTTAATATATTTTTGGCCGTTATTTGTTGTTTCTAGATCATTTATATATTAAGAATAGTACAGGCCCAAGGATAGACCCTTGTGGACACTCCATATTTTATGTGTTTGCAATCTGAATACACATAGTTTACACTGGTGTCATACAAAACAATACAATACATTCATTTTCCATTGATCCCAATATAAGAGACTGGCTCTGTGGAATGTGGAAAGTTGTCAATTAACAGATTAACAGTTGCAACAAAAAATAAGTACACCACTAGATGTACAGTCATAGCATGCATGGTACATTAAACAATTCCATTACAAAATAATACATACACCAGAAGATGTACAGTCTTAGCATACATACATGGTACCGTAAACAATTGCGTAACAAGCTAAATACATACACCAGGAGATGTACAGTCATAGCAAACATGGTAAATTAATTATGTAAACTACATTTACACAAGCTACTGGCAGTTATTTTTTAAATACCTTAGAAAAAAATTCTTCGACAGTAGAAGGAGTTATCAATCAAAAATTCTTTCAATATTTCCTGAATTTATTCTTATCATCTGCTAGACATTTAATATGTGTTGAGAGCTTATTGAAGATATGTATCCTTGAATATCGGACCCCTTTTTGAACAAATGACAATGACTTGTAAGTCTTGCGAAGATGATTTTTACTTCAAGTGCCATAATTGTGTATTTTACTATTTGTTTCAAACAAAGTATAATTTGTGACTACAAAGGACATTAATGTATATATATACTCAGACGCTAATGTTAAGATCCCTAACTTCTTGAACAGCTCTCTACATCAAGTTCTATTGCTAACCACACACATAATTCTTTTTACACACTTTCAGGCTCTGAACACTTTGTCTCTATGGGTAGAATTGCCCCAGAATATTATTCCATATGACAATAAGGAATGAAAATAAGCAAAATAAACTAGCTGCCTCATACGGAGATCACCTATAGCTGAAATTTACGAATTACAAACTTGGCTGCACCCAATCGCTTTAGTAAGTCAGAAACATGTACTTTCCAATTTAAAATTATGATCAATATACAAACCTAGAAATTTCACACTCTCTACCTCTTGAATGGACCGGCCTGCAAATTTTATGTCTATATCTGGTGTTAATCTGTGTGATGTACTGAATTGCATATACTGAGTTTTATCAAAGTTTAAAGACAAGCCATTAGCTGTAAACCATATATTAATCAGTTCAAAGACATAATTTGAAATATATTCTGTAGATAAATCTGGAGTGTGTTTAATTCCTATGTTTGGGTCATCTGCAAATTGGAAAAATTTCGAGTTTTTAGATGAAACACAGGGTAGGTCATTTATATATATTAAAAACAATAGTGGCCCCAATATAGAACCCTGAGGTACTCCACATCTGATTAATTTACACTCAGAAAACAGTGGACCTCTTAAGGCAGCCTTAAAATTCTCCATTGACACTTTCTGCTTTCTATTTAGAAGGTAAGAACTAAGCAATTTATTAACAATGCCATCTATACCACAATACTTTAGTTTCTGTATCAGAATTTTATGGTCTACACAGTCAAATGCTTTAGATAAGTCACAAAAAATTCCCACATGAATTAATTTATGATTTATTCCTTCTAAAATATTGTCAGTGAATGCAAATATATATAGCTTTTTCTGTTGAATGACCCTTTTGAAAACCAAATTGTGATTTAGTTAGAATACTATTATTTTCAAGGTGTTCATAAACTCTAGTCTACATTGCTTTCTCAAAAACTTTGGAGAAGGCTGTTAGTAATGAAATTGGTCGGTAATTCGATACGGCTGCCTTATCTCCCTTTTCATAGAGTGCTTTAACTACAGCATACTTAAGCCTTTCTGGAAAAGTACCCTCAAGTAAAGATATATTAAACAGATAAATTAGTATATTATTTAATTCTGTGGAGCAAAAAAATTAATCTGCTGGAAATCCCATCATAACCACTTGAGTATTTGCCATAGAGGGACGGGGTGTAGCCAACTACAGATTGTGGCTCATGTCGGCACCAATGATGCCTGTCGCCTTGGGTCGGAGGTTATCCTCTCTTCCTTCCGGCGGCTGGCTGAAAGGGTGAAACTCTGTGGCCAGTGACCGCAAGATATCGGCAGAGCTAACCATCTGTAGCATCGTAGACAGAGTTGATTGTGGACCTCTGGTTCAGAGCCGTATTGAGGGGCTGAACCAGAGACTACGACGTTTCTGTGATGACATTGGCTGCAGATTTCTCGATCTTCGCCATAGGGTTGAGTCTTGTAGGGTTCCCCTTAATAGGTCAGGTGTGCACTACACACGTGAATCGGCTACACGGGTGGCAGGGTCCGTGTGGAATGCACTGGGTGGTTTTTTAGGCTGAGGGAGGAAGACCCGAAACACGAAATTCAGTTACGGGCAAACCAATCAGATAAAACACCGGAATGTAGGAGCAACGTAAAAGAATCTCGTCAGTTAAAAGTTCTCGTAATTAACTGTAGAAGCGTTTGTAACAAACAACCGGAACTTGAAAGCGTTATTTGTAGTACAGAAGCGGATATCGTTATCGGTACAGAAAGTTGGTTGAAACCGGAAATAAGTTCCGCCGAAACTTTTAAAGATAGCATGAACGTTTTTCGTAAAGACAGATTACATTCTCATGGAGGTGGGGTATTTATAGCTGTGAGTAAATTTCTCCCATGTAATGAAATAGACGTCGATACGAACTGTGAAATCATATGGATTAAACTCAACGTTGCTGGGTCAAAACTCATCATAGGTGCCTTCTACCGTCCACCTGATTCGGATATAGCTATCGTCGAGGAGTTAAGAAATAATGTAAATAGTATAGCTAGCCGTTTTAAAGGTCATGCTATGATTCTAGGAGGCGACTTCAATCTGCCTTATATTGACTGGCGTAATTACGTTCACATCGCAGGTAGCAGGGATAAGGCAGCTTCTGAAGTAATTCTCGATTTGTTGTCAGATAATCATCTCGAGCAGCTAGTTAATGAACCTACGCGGTGTCATAACGGTAGCGAAAACATTTTAGACTTGCTGGTTACCAACAGGCCAGAATATTCACCGACATTTCAACGATCACAGGAATAAGCGATCACAAAGCGGTAATTGCGACTATCAAATTAATGTCCGAGCGAAAAAGGAAAAAAAGGGCGGATTGTATACAGATTCAGTAAGGCCTCAAAGGAGTGTTTTAGAACCTACCTGAGGAATAAATACCATAACTTCAAGTCAACAAAGGACACCGTTGAAGAGATGTGGCATCGTTTTATACATATAGTCAGGGAAGGCATGGAAATACATATACCAAAGCGGACAATAAAGGGAGAGGATGATCCACCGTGGTACACATGCGAAGTCAAAAGATTACTCAAAAAACAAAGGAAAATACACGCACGCTCAAGAAGGAAGGGGTGTCGCAGCGATTTAGAAACCTTAGCTGATTTAAGAGGACGTATTAAGAATGTAATGCGCGAGGCCTTTAACGATTTTCACTCCAACTCTCTCTCTAAGAGTCTCGCAGAAAACCCAAAGAAATTTTGGTCGTATGTACGAAAAGTTAATTGTACCAACAGCAATATTCCAGCACTAATTCGTGAAGGTTCCGAGGTTAATGAAAGCCGCGATAAAGCTAACGTACTAAATACTGTATTCAAAAATTCATTTACAAATGAACATAAGGATAGTATTCCCGTTTTCCCACGCCATGGCGAGTCGGTGATGGAATCATTACTAATAGATACTGCAGGTATCATTAAGCAATTAGAGCTCCTGAAGTGGGGGAAAGCACCGGGCCCGGATGGAATTCCAGTAAGAGTATTTTCAGAGTATGCGGTGGAAATCGGGCCATTTCCTTCAGATATATTCAGTAAATCATTAGAAGAGCGAAAAGTACCTTCAGACTGGAAAATCGCGCAAGTAACTCCGATTTTCAAAAAAGGTGATCGAAGTGATCCTGGGAACTATCGTCCCATATCTATAACATCTGTTTGTAGTAGAGTTATGGAGCATATTATATGCTCGAACATTATGAATTTTCTAGATTATAATAATTTGCTTACAACAAATCAACATGGATTTCGGAAGAAAAGAACATGTGAAACACAGCTGGCCCTATTTACACACGACGTAATAAAAGTTATCGATACAGGTTCACAAGTAGATGCAATTTTTTTAGATTTCCAGAAAGCCTTTGACTCTGTGCCACACAACCGCCTTTTAGCGAAGCTTCGAGCGTACGGTATATCGGATCAGCTTTGTGAATGGATAAAGGATTTTCTAACTGGTCGGTCGCAGTATGTTGTCGTTGAAGGAGAAAGTTCTTCTAATCTAGATGTTACATCGGGTGTACCTCAAGGAAGTGTAATAGGACCACTTCTTTTCTTAATTTTTATAAACGATCTCGGAGACAAAGTGAAAAGCCTTTTTAGATTGTTTGCTGATGATGCGGTTATTTATAGGGAAGTAAGAACTTTGGCCGATTGCTTAGAAATTCAGCGCGATCTGGATATTATTTTGGCTTGGTGCGCTGAGTGGCAACTTACTCTAAACTGTAAAAAGTGCAAGACAATGAGCATAACTAACAAAAAGAATCCGATTGTTCAGAAATACGAGTTAAACAATGCAGTTATTGATATGGTCGATTCTATTAAATATTTGGGAGTAACAGTACAAAGGAACATGAAATGGGACATACACATTAATTCTTTAGTAGGTAGAGCAAATTCTAGGCTGCGATTCATAGGTAGAATCTTGAAAAATTGTAATGAACAAACAAAGGAGATAGCGTATAAATCTCTTGTGCGTCCACATTTGGATTATTGTTGTGCCATTTGGGACCCGTTTCGTAAGGGATTGATCGAAAGTATAGAGAAAGTACAGAGAAGACCCGTGACCGCTTGCTACAGTCCTTATGAAAGCGTCACAGAACTGATTAGTAGATTAGGTTGGGAGTCTCTGGTAGATAGACGACACACGTTTCGTTTAAACTTATTGGAAAACATGCATACTCCAACTTTCACTCATGAGTGTAGTGAAATACTTCTTCCACCAACCTATTTGAGTCGGAAGGACAGGAAAGATAAAATTAGAGAAATAAGGTGCCGGACTGATTCTTATATGAATTCTTTTTTCCCTCGTACCATTAGGGATTGGAATGCACAGCAAAGAGATTAGCTTTGGTGCTGAGCACCCTCTGCCACCCACAATTTTGTGAATTGCAGAGTATATATGTAGATGTAGATGTAGAACTGTCGCTAATTTCAGCTAAACTGAAGCGCGGTTCATGGCTACATCTGAATGGTTATTCATGCTTCCTGCCTTCCGATCGATGAAACACATGAAGTGTAACTAATATTCCGCCCTTATTTGGACGCTGAATCATCTTTACTGCATGCCTAGATTTCAGTCTCTGGTACTTGTAATAAGCAGGCACATTTGCTTTGGTCGTTATGTTCAACGATCTCTCTGGGACATTACTTTATCGGTTTCGGCTATTACGACGAGGAAGGCTGACTTCACATGAAACGGATCCATTCTGCTGATCCAGCTGGATTAAAATCTGGTGCTATCGAATTCTATTCGGCTTTAATATCCGTACTGCGTGTTCGCGCAGTAAAATAATGTTATGCGTTTCCGCATATAGCTCGAGGGTATTCAGTGCTGTTCAAATTCAGTAGACGTAAGGAGATTAACCGTATTCTATCATTCCATATAAAAAATTACTACGTTGTGTACAATGATGTCAAAATATTTTATCTTAAAGGGTACAGATGAAACAAACTAAGTAACAGAAAAAATATGAGCAGTTACCTGTACCCGGGGGTGTGAGACAAGTCTGTTTCACAATGCATTTTGTTAGGCGAATGCCTTACGGGTATATAATTGCCATGTAATTGTGTACAGGGTGTTTCAAAATGGACTTTACAACTCTGAAAATTCATATAAATTTTATGAAACAAGGTACATAGCTGGTTTTGGTGTTGTTTTAAAGGAAAACACTTCAAGTTTTGACTCGCGTAGTCCGCTAGTGCCTAATCACGCCGTACAAGCGCTAGCGGCAGTTACGTTAAAGATGGCTGCCTTCACTGGACCCGAGCGTGCTAGCTGTGTGTTTTGGTTTGAAGAATCGAAGTCTGCGACAACAGTTCAGCGTAATTTTCGTACCAAGTACGCTAAAGATCCTCCTAGTAGGCCCACAATTTATGAGTGGCATAGATGTTTTGTAGAAACAGGGTGCTCAGTAAAACATAAAAAATACTCACGTCGTCCAAGCACATCTGACGAGGTCGTTGAGCAAGTGAGAAAATGTTTTGCCAACAGCCCTACGAAATCGACCCGGCGTGCATCTCGTGAGCTGCAAGTCCCACATACGACGGTTTGGCGTGTGTTGAGAAAAGGTTTGCATTTGAAACCATACCGATATTCGCTTTTACAAGCAATTAAAGACACTGATAACTGCAGATTTTTCTAAATCAACAACCACCATAAAAGTATCTTTGTTTTTGTTGATCTACCATTCCAGTGTTAATCTTAACGCAACAATTGCTTCTCTTGTGCTGCGGTTTTTTCTAAACCCAAGCTGATCTTCACCTATTATGTCTTCTACTATCCTTTCCATTCTTCTGTATATTATTCTGGTCAGTAATTTTCACGCATATGAGGTTAGACTAAGGGTTAGATAATTCTCACATTTGTCGGCTTGTGCTTTCTTCGGAAGCGTGAAGATGATTATTAAAATCAGTTGGAATTTCTCCTGTTTCATAACTTTCTGATATAAGTATGATTAATCTCTTGATTCCTTCTTCTCCTAGGGATTTAAGAAGTTCTGCAGTGATTTAATTAATTCAAACTGCCTTATTTGCTTTCAAGTCTTTCAGAGCTCCATCGAATTCTGTCCTCAAAACAGGATCTACTAAGTCATCAATGTCGACATCGCTGCATTAATTAAACTGTATTAAGTAACTAGCAGAACTCGTGACTTCGTTCACTCGGAAACTCGCCTTGTAATTAATTTACTAAAATTTGGCACGAATTTTGTGATGTACCAACATCAGGGATAAACATTAACAAAATAGGCTTTGAGAGTAGAAGTTATGTACACACGTACGTCATGATTTATTAATTAATTCAATAACAATGGATATGGGGGATGCAACGATCCAGCATAAAGAATAAAATTCGATAAAATTGTGGTACAATACAAATAATTTTTAAATGTTGATAAAGTGTGAATTATTGTGTCCGTGCCTATGCTGCTTGACGTATTGGATCTCTTTAGGTTCAAACGTAATAAAAACTCCTACTGCAAAAAGATTAGCGGCAGACAATATTAAATTGACTGATTTTATTACAATTAAATAAGCAGACCATTTTTTTATACCTTAATGTGTCGATGCCACATCGAAATATAACGTAAGATGTCACAACCGAACATACGCTTCAAATGGTTGGTTTTTGCTTGGTACCATGGTACCAAAAGCGGTAAAAAGATTCCTACATTATGACATAAGCTAACAGTATGTGCAATTTTGCTGAAATCATTCCAAAATTTATGGGTGTGTCAAATATTGTTGATATTAAAGTTGGAGTCGAATATTCTAAGACTGGTTAGATTTAAAATAATTTTGTTTCTGATATGGCTTTCAGCATTTGGGCATTTCGTCTTGTTAACTCAGTTTTTGACAAAAATGATATACCTGGTCTACAACGGGGGGCATATGTAAATACCTGAATTGTAGACTATATAATTGCTATGCGTTAATTTATGTCTAACAGTAGAAAAATTGAATTCATGTGTGAAGAACCATTAGGTCTATGCTTCAGTATAAGTGGACATGTAAACTTTGGTGTGGTTTTAACTACTGTAAAATGTAATTGTAGTTGGCCAGTGGACTGAGGGCGTTGTTGTTTTTGTTTCGCCGCACTCTAGCACATTGATTGTAGAGATATGTACAGTATAATATTAAAGTTTTTGTGAGTGAAGACAGACAGTGAAGATATATTGAACTAATGAAAAGGCTAAGTAATTAATTGGAATTGTGGTAAAAGATCAATTCATTTGTAATGACAAGAAGAATTTGCTCTTTCAAGGCTAATAAATTAACGTTGTGAAGCAGTATTTTTATTCATCTGGTGTGAGCGAAAGTGGAACCTGTTTTGTGCAGAGAATTCTCATTTTAAGATTGGTCGAATAATAATAATCTAAAAATGGGGAGCTATCTTCCGTTGTCCTTATCATAAGAGTGCATCACTGGAACAGTTATTCAACTCATTAATTAAAAAAATCAGCCCCTCACAACTTCACAGAAACATCTTAATCGGAATAAACAAGAGATATTCTTGTCTAAAGACGACTAGCTATTAGTTGCAGGAACATACACGAGATAAAACTACAACCGCGTTTGATGCGGAAGTATGCACCAAACTAATCCCGTTGTTTAAAAGAAAGGTGATACAAAATTTGTATGAAATTCACTTGAGAGGTGAGATGTCTATCACCTTAGCATCAGCAACTCTGGCATATAGCAGTGAACCACGAACAATCCAGAAACAGGACGGTCAACATCAGCAGAAATGAGGGTTATGCGGAAAACAGGTAGATTGGGGACATGAAAAGAAATGAGGATGATAGAAAAACATTGTCAAAATTACGAAAAGAATGGAACATTTGATACCCACCACAGATTACTACAGCGGAATATTTATGACCTTTCTGTAACAAAGGTAACGATTTATTACTCCTATTTCTAGAGTAGTAATGTTTTTTTGCTGTATCTTCAAAAAGTTAGAGGTAGCAAAATTTTTTTATTAGTAATTTTTTTTTCTTTAGGATTCAAAAGGTCATTGTCAGCAATTTTTTTTTCCTCATGGCTTTATGCCTCGTCGACGTCGAGGTCATTAGAGACTGGGGACAAGGAACGGGAAGGAATTCGGTCATGGCCTTTTGAAGGAAGCATCCCGGCATTCGCCTGGAATGATCTGGGTAAACCATGGAAAACCCAAATCTGGATGCTCGGACGGGGATTCGAACCGGTATCCTCTCGAATGATAAGCCAGAACGTTAACCGCTCACCCACCACGCTCGTTTTTGGCAGCAAAAGACATTTATGAATTTATGCAATCTGAAGCAGTTGTCACGAATCCTAAATGTTTGAATGTGTTTCTGCACAATTTCTAGGCCCAATCACAAACATATTATTTGCTGTTTCTGTATTTTTTGAAGACATTGTTCATGTGCGTTGAATTCTCTAAGCTAATTACAGTTGTATTCCGTATGGCAGAGATTCAAACAAGCTTGTTGAATTTTCGCCACGATTTCGACGTTGTAACACGGAAGTTTTTATTGACGCTATGAACAAAGGACTTTTAAGTAGGGTTTGTTAAGACTTAATTGAAATTATGAAGAAAGAAAGGAGGGCAGACATTAGCAGCAATATTCGCTGACGTTGAAGATTTAGTGTAAGAAAAAACCAATAGTACCTCAGGAAGCTCATCATTAGAAATTAGACAGTTACTTACAGAAAAGAACAAAATGATCGTGTCATTAGTCCACAACGAAGTATCGTCATAATAATCTACTTAACTTTCGATTAGAAAATGAAAGAGTTCCGCTCTTGCATTTAAGGCTCTCAATCTGCAAAAGTAATGAGACACATTTATGAAGAGTCTATACATTAACCAAAGGCAAGGATGAGAACAAGAGCACAGGTGACAGATCAGTTTTAATAAGCAAGAGGCATAAGACATTGATATTGGTGCTTTTCTACCTAGTTTAACATCTGTATAGAAAACTAAAATGATGGTTGAATTTTTTAATGGGAGGTAAACAAGTGGAATCTTTTAGATTCGATGATGATATTGAATTAGTAACAGAGGAAAAAACATAATTATGGGAGGCAAATGAGAAAGACGTGACGTAAGAGATACAAAGATTTAATATGTTTGAAAATAAATAATACAAGGGTGACTGTAGTCAGAGGAGCATTCAGACAGAAATGGTCTTATACCAGGATGGAATTTCCGTTTCAATTGCATTTGTATCCAGCATACACGAGTCTCGAGGATTGACAATGCATAAAGTTATAATTGATATCGGTGAGCAAGAATTCAATTTACTAATCACTTATTTTTCTATCACAAGATTTAAAACATGGGAAGAATTGGCGTTTCTATAAGAATTTGAGTGGTGCAGACTTGAGAAAATTAATCTGCCTTCCGATTTTGAGGACAAGAGAAGGTCTTTGTGTTCGATACAAGCGAGATGCATGCCTCAGTTTCCTTTGGAGTTCCAAGCACCTTTTTGAATTTTGTAATAATATATATGTTACAATAATAATATTAATATACTGAATTAATTAAAATTAAATTTGCAGTTTTCAATAATATTTTAACAATGAACAATTTGGGGTATCATCAAATTCTACCTTTCGGTAATTGCATACTTAAAAATCTACAAACGTTTTCAGCTAGTTCCGTTTAAGTGCTAGACAGGGAGTGCAATATGTCCGTTTTCCTTTTGGAGCGTAATCCTAAAAGCAGCGCAAGATGACATCACCGGCCAAGGTGGACAGTGGGCATTTGACTCTCGGCGGAAGTAAAATAGTTCCCCGTCCGTCGTCACTACCACGGTGTCTGTTCCCCGTCTAATTTCACTTGGTTTAAAATGAAGGTAAGAACTAGATCCTCCGAACATCCCAGGAATCTGACAATTATTCGACGCGAATTATTTTATTAGTTAAGAATTGTCTATATTCAATAGTTTGATTCAGGTGAATAAAGGATGGCATCCGGGTGGGCTTAAACATAAAATTGTGACGCAAATTTTATTAGTAGACTTATCGTTTGTAAACATGGTGTTCACTCGGCCGGATACCAGAGAGCTCTGTATTAATTCTTAGCGTCGAGAAAGAATGTTTTTTCAAATACAAGATCAAACTGCTTGGCATAGAAAGATAATATGTATGGGTGACAATGTTCGGATAGGTTTGTGATGATTGCAAAGCCTCGGAATACTAGTTTAAGATAAATTTAGACAATTTGTCTAAACAAAACAATTGTGGTAGGTTGAGTCCACACAAGACTGCTAATTATTACACGAATAAGTCTTCGTAAGACCAAAGAAATGGGTTCTCAATTGAGCACATTTGTTGATGATTAATTAACATTAGTCTATACAGAATACATCTATGAAATTGTTAGTACCTATCAATGTGACTATGTGCACTAAAGCTGGGAAGGTACAATGGGTCCAGGTTCCAATCCCGGGCCTGTCGTACCCGCCGTCTTTATTACGGTTTTTAGCCGATTTCCCGATACCACCTAGACGAATAGATAGACCGTTTCTAATCTCCACTATATAAACTACACATTACATAAACAAAGATACGCTTATTATATATAACGTATGTTATACGTTTCACAAACAGATGGCGCTAATAGTGGCGTAGTGCATAGCAGATAATAAGCAATACGCTTAAAAGACAAACACAGAACAAAAAATAATGGTGGACTCTGTGGTTCCACAGCGTATCGGATCCGAAGATTGCGTCACAACTAATGCATTAGGCTTCAGTATGCTACATTTGGTGCAATCGGTGTCTACACGAAAGAAGTATTCACGCAAAATTAATTTAGAATGGACGTGTAGTATCTCCAGCACAAATTTTCTACTATAACATAAGCTGAAATTAAGGAGTTAGCAGACAGCGAAGATAACAAGATTAGAATGGAACTCTGGTATTGAGGGTGTGACGTGATTTATTATCCTACTGGTGTAAGCCCGTGACAGTTTTTTTTTTTTTTTTTTTTTTTTTTTTTTTTGCGTATCGTCACGGGTTTAGAATAGTTCCAGTTTTAAGGGTCAAAGATTACAACAGGTTGACCTGATCTGACCAAATATGAACCTGACCTGTGTTTCACCCTTAGAGTGAATAAAATATCTTGGGCTTGAAGACAGAGGTATTAATAGACGTAGGGACGACCGCGCTATCGTATTAATGTTTCAAAGATTGTACTCGAACTTGCTTAAATATAACGTTGACTTGTATTTGACCCTTAAAGTTCACCCAAAATTTTTTTAAAAAAATCCTGTTTGCTTCGAAAGAATCAGATTGTTTTCTTTTTTATTGAGGCTGGGCAAACACTCATAATGTAATCATTGGTCATAGTGTCTGTAACGGCCAGAGAACTTAATACAAATTCCATTTAAACAGTTGAGAAAGTCGAAAGAAATGAATTGCCAGAATACTCGATTCTCAATTCAGTAAAGTGTTTGGTATGATGTCCACTTTAAATAACCTAATAACTCACATACAGCCAACATGAACAAAGATCATTAACAAAAACAGACAGTAAAATATGTAAAAAGCAAATAAACCATAATGTATAAACTTTGGTCACGCAGCAACATTAGTGGAAGTTTTAATTAAATTGAAATTTAGTCTAGGCCGGAATAGTTATAACAGAGATCGTGAGAAATTTTTTTAAAGTTTTTTTGTATTACTTTCAGTTTTAGCAACATGTTACTGAAAGGCATATCCTCGTTTTTTCAGCCGTAGAATTTATCGAATTTTTTTTAAAATATAAAATGCTACGAAACACAATCTTAATGAATGTATTATGACAGTTAATTTGGTAGCAGTTACTTAATTATTGAATTTCTTCTAACGATATCTGTGGTCGTTGTTAATTTGCAACCGAAGGCTGACACGTGACACCGTTCTCCAGCCAATAGCTATCGATGTGAGTGAGCGAGCTTAGGAATATATATAGTGGACTAGCTTCTCAGACCATCAAAAATGGCGGATTGAACGGAGTGTTTCTGCACTTCATTTCTTCGCAGTTATTTAACTAAAGAGATAAAAAAAAATAACGCTCATCCTCGTTCATATTCCGATTGCAGTTTACATCGCGATACAGTTGGAACTACTTACTTGAGTCTTAAATGACCTCAGTATCATAGAGTCGGTAAAAGCAAAACAAATTGAGAATAAATCTTAACAACTTACGTTATGCTGCGGCCCCATAGGGGGCCATCCAAAAATTACGTCAAACGAATTTCATGATTTTTGGACTCCTCCCTCCCCCCATGTCGCAGGTTGTCACATTTGTGGGACCCCCCCCTCCCCTGGTGTGACGTCACATATTTTGCAATTTTAAATTGATAAATTAAAACAGCACTTCCAAAATGATTTATGTATTTCTAGTTAAAAAATCATATCAACAATAAATCAAACATTTAAGAAAATATAAAAAAACATAAATAATGGAATTAATGATACAAAATTGAGTCATCATGTGTCCATGGATTTTGAACCTGTTTATTATTGGCATAATAATCACTTAATTCTTGATTTCGATAGTGTTGGGAACATTCGATGTGTCAACATCATCTTCATCTTCCGCCACGAGCCAAAAAGTGATACAAATTATGCATGTGATGTCACAAAGTTTGTCACGTTCCCCCCCTCCCCCCTCTTGTCACACGATGTCACACTTTGTTGACCCCCTCCTCAAGGTGTGACGTAATTTATGGATGGCCCCTAGACCACTTCGGCATGAGGTATTGATTTAAGTAACATGGAGCTCATAAAAGTAACTATTTTTTCGAAACTTAAATTATTCTTGCCCTCTGTCGGGCTCTGTTGTATCGACGAATGACAGTTGTCATTCAAATGAAAACATCCGCCAATATAGTTGCTTGAGAATGAAAGCTTTTAACTTAGATGTCTATGGGGGCACAATATAACGAAAACTGCTACATTGAACGAATTTAAATAAAAAGCAACAAATAATTACTATGTTACTTCAAAAGCATACCATTTTCAATTTTCTGGCTCTTCATTTCTTCGCAGTTTTTTAATTAAATAAAATTGCTATTAAGTGACGCACATAATCCAGATATAGTAGTAAAAACTCTGGCCGTTATTATTTCGGCAAGAAGGGTGATCAATGTAGCACTTTATTAGTTTTGATCTGCTTTTAGCATGATGCAGATAATTATAAAACGATATAGAAACTTACAAAACTGCAGGATCCGTCTCGCGTGTATCTCTGAAGAGATACGACAACTTCTCCAATAGATGGCATTCCTTTCGAGGTTGTACTTACGCGAATGATGAAGCATTTGACTCGTGGAAGCGCGGTTAATTGTAGACAGGAGAGGTTGTAGTTAACAGTTTCTCATGGGCCCGCGACGTAATATTACGAGCACATTACAACGAAAGAGCATTTGTAACAAAACCACGAGCTTCAACTGTTTCATAAACTGTGTCTTAAGGCTAGTGACCTCATAATTGTCGCCGAAGCATATATGTGAACTTTGTGCTGTAAGATTCACCCGCCATTTTCGTATAAAACTATATCATTTTATGCCATTTCTTTCTACTGGTGGCGACCAGCGACGTACTGAAAAAGTAAATAAACGAACTGAGTGATCAATTATAAACTGATTAAACTATATCTGGAACATCATTCTTAGTAAAAATCTTACGACTTTAGATACTTATTATCCTGACGCCAGCCCAGAGACCTTGATAAAGCAATGTGAACATGTTACAATTATTAATATTAGTGTTGTTCCGCGATTCACTACAAACTGGGTAATGGTGTACAGCTACCCTAAAGCGTAAACGTATATGCATGGTTAGGGTTACACGAATTATGACAGCAGATGCTCATAGATCTTAATGAACTATCCCAGCACTCGCCTAGAGTGACCTAGTAAAACTAAGGAAAACCCAGGAAGGAAGTAGCGGTATTACTTCTATACGATTGTGTGTTTTCCTGCTCGATAAATCCTTCCTATTCTATTCTATTGCCTTATCGCTTATGGGAAGAAATGAGAAAAGAAAATAATCGGTTCAGGTTCTAATTGATTTTATTTTCTACGTAATTTCTGGATACGAATGGTGCTGGCAATGAAATATTTTTGCTGCTATTAACGTCCCAATTAGCGTCTCAAAAACGCAACGGCAACGATGTGCAAGGGTTTCCAAACCCAGCATCACCCTTTAAGGCTCCTCTACACAATCGCCCATGATGGGCGATTAAAAAAGTGGCCATCATCGTCGCATCCATGAGTTGCTGTATCTGTGAATTTTCATTTACTGACTGTTGTCTGTTGAAAATGGATGTCTAAGTGATAGCGGTTTGTGGTGATTATGGATTAATAAGTTACCCTATGATACGCAATCATAATTTTATTGATTCCTTTATGTTTTGTTTTAGTTAGGTTTTTGTTTGTTGTGTTGGTTGATGGCTGAGTCGTGATACTGAACTCAATCATTACAAATTCCATTTACGAATCGTGCAACCTCAGAAGGAAGTCCGATGTAAATGTTATCTGTGTAGTTTCGGCTGGTGTTGGAGGAACATTGTAAAATAATTAATTTACTAAATTACAGTTATGATTAGTACAAAGAAAGGCTTACAAAGCTTTCATTGATCAGATAATTTCTATAACGTATTTAAAAAAGAAGAAAAGGCGACCGTGTAACTAAAGAGATTACCATAATCTTCCAGAAATAACTGAAAAACATTAAATAAGTACCAGGCAGAAACTATACACAAAGAAAAATAACTCAGGCTGCTGCTATCTATTTGCTTAGCACATAATTATAATCATTGTCGGAATGAGCACCAAAAACAATAAGAGTCATGTAAAATAGATAGAGGAAGAGCAGATGGTGGATGTTGACTATTCACCGCAACTGAATACCTATTATTGTGCTAGGCATTAGGCAACTCTTGCCTGCGATTCTTTTTCACTTCTCCGTCCATACACATGTTTCTTTTTTTTTTTCCCCAGACAAACCATGAAAAAACAACTAGCCGAACTATTGGCAGAACCATCATCAGAATTTGATAACTTTGATCGCATGTCATCAAGAGACTTTGAATATCTAGTACAAAAAATATCTCAATTTGTTGCGAAAAAAGTCATATTTTGGACTTTTGCCTGCGACTGAATGATGGGCGATTGTGTGGACACGCGCACCATCATCGGCACCATTCCTTTGATGTACCGAAAACTAACCGATCACTCACGATTACTCACGATTATAGGCGATGATGGCCACTCAAAGGCGATTATGCCCTCTACACGATCGTGCGTGTCTACAGTCGCCCATCATGGGCGATTGTGTAGAGGAGCCTTTTCGCTTTCCCTCTAGCTACATACTCCCTTCACGAGTCGGGCGGTTCTCCTTTGAACCATCTCTAATGTCTCTATTAACCCTTTTTGATAGGTGCAAGGAGAACAATATTTCAAGTGAGGTTGCAATCGCTTTAACTCCCAGAGAATACTGCTTTAAATTGCGACTTAGGAAACCGCACATGTGATTTTCTTTCCCAGTTGGCTTCTCAGCCTGTTCATTCCACACAAATTACTTACTGCCTTCTTTAAGGATAGGCCGAAAGCCTGTTCCAACCGCAGTTTTCTAACCACTTCTTCAAGCGTCTACGAATTTTTCTTTTTCCTGTAGGAAGGTATTGTAGGGCAAGCTTCGGAAATCTATTATTACCTATCGTTATAGTGTGGTCCAACCAATTTTCCCTTTTTTTGGGAAATTTTATCATTCAGAGAGGAAATATTCAGTTGTTGCCTTGTTCCATAATTCCTCATATCATTGAGGAAATATACTTTTAATGATCTTAGAAACTTCATTTCGGATGAGTGAATTTTATTTTTGTATTGTACCCACGTTTTACTGACATACACCAAGTCGATCAGCCATTGTTTTATAAAATTAGAGTTGAGTTCCCTCTCAGGTTTTATCTTTCAGTGTTCTTCAAATTGTTGCACACATGAATTGAAATTGGTGAATTTCTTCTTCACTTCGTTACCTTTATTAAGATATAGTTCACATCTGAGGTAGGTAAAGCTTGAGATCAATCACAATTTTGACTCTGATTGGAAATTTCCCTTGCCGTGGCATAAGTTTTGTTTTTGTACGAGATAACTGCAAATTGTAATATTTATTAAAGATGTTTAAAATATATATTTTCTTGTAGGATAAATTGATCAACTGCAAATATAGTGTTTATATATGTGCGGTTACTTATTTTTTATTCCAGAATGGACATTTTGCTTCAAATATATATATAAAGTGTTGGAGAGACTAAACCTTGTCGTACTGCATGGTTAGTTTATATACCAGATCCAAAAAAAATCTGTTTCCTTTTATACATATCCTGGATAAGTTGCACTAAGTGTTTTGTATATCCATTCTTGTGCATTATTTTTCATAATTGTTCCTTATTTACTTTGTCGAACGACTTTTTATAATCCACAAAAGCAATGTAAGTATTTAAGTGAAATTCTCTTCTACAGTGTCTGTCTGAAGTAAAATACGTTATCCATGCAGGTTCTTCCATTCCTAAATCCATATTATTCTTCTAATAGAAGAGCATGCGCTATTACCTTCAGCCTGTTATTTATTATTTTTGCATATATTTTATATTCAGTATTTAACAAACACAACAAATTATTATAAATTATCACATGTTGGTATTTACCGGAATCTACCGTACTAAGAAGAATGTGATTAAGCCCATACAGGCTTTTTCTTACGGCAAGGATTATTTTACACTTTCTTGGGAGACGTCGAACCTCACTTCGATCGGTGACGTACATTCTTCACCGAGAAATACACTTTGTTCTTCCCTTCAGCTGGCGGAACCCTGTTCTACTAATTAAGTTAATACTGAAGTCTGTAGCGCTTACCAGAAGCCAACAGACCATAGACAACATAGCTGCAGTCGGCCTTCACTGCAGATTTCAGCAAGCTAAACCCACATTCAGATGTAGAATCACTTTACTAAATCCTGCAAACAAATCTGAACACATTGCGTCCTAGATTCCAGTTAATAACGGTGTAAGAATTCTTCCTGTAAATCAATTTATTGTGTCAATAATGAAATAATGTTACTTACGTCTATAACAACATTCAGCTGGAAAAATTGCACATCTGGGAGATTTTTAACACATGTTTTACATATCGAGTGAATTTGACAAATTTAAAAAAATACTGATTTCCAAGTTTCATTTGCATTTTTAAGTATAACCGGGATACCAGCAAAAAACTGTCATTACAATTAATATTAATTACAATTAGTATCAATTAGTATAATTACAATTAGTATCAAAAGAAGTGGAAGTAAAAATGGGAGTGCCACAGGGTAGCGTATTGGGACCATTGCTATTCATTATTCTAATGAATAATTGTGTTGATTGTTTACTATCTGAAATTAGATTGTTTGCAGATGACATAGTGCTGTATAAATGAATCAAAACGATAGAGGATTGTAAACAGTTGCAGGGTGATCTGGACAGGATATCTAATTGGGTTGGTAAACATGGAATGAAGATAAATGCAAACAAGAGTCAGCTTATTAGATACACAAATAAAAAACAAAAGGTTAATTATGAATATAAGGTGGGGAAAGAATTGCTTGCTGAAGACTTGAAATGCAAATATCTTGGAATTACTTTTGATAACAAACTTAACTGGGCAGGACACATAGGACAGGTGGTAGGAAAAGGTTTCAAAGTTCTGCATTTGTTGGGGAGAGTGATGAGGGGATGTACGAGAGAAGTCAAGGAATTGGGTTACAAAACTTTGGTCAGACCATTGCTCGAATATGGTAGTGTAGTATGGGACCCTCATTTTACGTATCAAATACAGGAGTTGGAGAGGGTGCAAAGAAGGGCTGCTAGATTTGTTTCTGGAAATTATCGCAGAATACAATCAGTGACGGATATGATAAAGGAGCTAGAATGGGATTCATTGCAAGACGGGAGGAGGATGAGGAGGGTCATGGGAGTGTACAGGGCATATACTGGTGATGAGGCATGGAAAGATATTGCAATAGGTATGAAAAGTAGTGCATGGAAGGGAAAAGATGACCATGACCACAAGCTGGCACTCGATTTCAGGCACAAGGGTGTGGGAAGATTCTCTTTTTAAGGTAAGGGTGTCAGGGATTGGAATGAGTTACCAAGAGAAATGATGAATAATTTACCGAAAACTTTGAAGGAATTTAAAGGTAAAATTTGTAGAGGGCAAATGTAGGTGGGTGCAGGATAGGGGAAAGATGGGTGTGTAGGGATATTGCCACCGGAGCCTGTGCTCCATTGCAATTAAATTAAATTAAATCAAAAGCAAGCATACAGCAAAAAATAATCTATTGTATCCATAAATTGGAAATTTTTTTGATAACATTTCATAGGACAAGAATTTAAAATGTTTAAAATCAATTAGGCCTGAAATACCGAGGCTGTTTCTGAAATCGATAGCTTTGATAATAATAATAAAAAGTGGTTAATCTTGAGTGCCTGCCAACGATTAAAATTGGAATAATTGAAGGTAGTTGTGTATCACGGCTAAAATTAAGCTTGTATTCAAAGGAAATAGCAAGAAAAAAAATCTTTAATGGACCAAAGAATCAAGATTCGCTGAAAATACTGTCCTGCTTGCAGATAATAGAAACAATGTAGAAAATTTACTGAATGGAATGAAACAAAAATACTGAAGTGTACTGGGTTGACACTCATTATCTGAAAGAATAAGGGTCTACTGAAAAAAAGCATTGCAGTAATGCCATTTTTAATATTTTTGTTATTTAATTCCTTTAATTCCTTTTTGTTTATATGCTGCGGTGACGTATTGCCGTAGAGACAGAGTGCTGTTATCACCAGAATTTGTTTTTGCAAGAATTATTGTAATAAGATATACTTTATGGATCATAGTTGTATTTCTTGAGGGACATGGAAAGTCTACATAGAAAATGAATAGCACGGTTTTCTGTCAGAACTTTAACACGTAGCGGCTTCAATTAATTGACGAATAGTCCATTAAATGAACTGCTTATAATAAATAACGTTACGTTTTAAAATTTCTGTGCAAATAAATAAAATTCATTAGATGTTTTTTCATTCATGTTTTACTCTTTCATTTATCCTCATTCATTTTTAAGTGAAATAATTCAAGCCTAAGAACCACGCTCAGAATTATTCTATTAAGTAATTAGGCACGATAATGAATACAGTACTTCATTTTGATACCCAAACTTTGAACCGACCTGTGGTAAAAATTCTCATTAAATGTTTGATTGTTCAATTAAACGGTCTGCATCGAAAGGTCTCCGATTCGAATCCCTGTCTTGGCGCAGATTTTCGAAGGCACTTAACCTGATCTTTCCCTCTGGCACAGTTTGCTGTGTAAAGTGAGGTACGACGGAAAGCTTCCGTGGCTCGGATTCCACGTTGAACTGTAGGTCGCCTGTACCCGGTAGGACTAATGGGTTAGGTTGAGGCGGCTACAAAAGGGGCGGAATGCGTAGCCAATAAAAACCCTGTCACCAGATCATTACCACCATACGAGCCTTTATCTTTATTGATAACTTTTCATCAATAATAGAGGGACCTTGCAGCTTGTTTGGTCAAAATTAATTACATTTTGCAATACGTAACTAAAGGTATGGTTCAGATTATTTTTTAGATTGTGTGTTTTTTTTTGTTGTTGTTGTCGTCAGTCTTTCGACTGGTTTGAAGCAATCCTCCATCCCTTCCTATCCTGTGCCAACCTCTTCATTTCTACATACCCCTTACAACCCACGTCCTCAATTATCTGCTTGATAAATTCTAGACTCTTGTCTTCCTCTACAGTTCTTACCTTCGACTGTTCCCTCCATTAACAAATTTATCAATCCAGCATGTCTCAAAATATGACCTACCAGCCTGTCTTCTTTCTGTAAGCTCCTTTCACAAACTTCTTTCCTCACCCACCATTTCCAAAACTTGTTCATTTCTTACTTTGTCAGTCCACTTAATTTTCAGCATTCTTCTGTAGCACCAAATTTCAAATACTTCAATTTTCTTTATTTCCGGTATACCTAAAGTCCATGTTTCGCTACCATAAACAGCTGTGCTCCACACAAAGTGTTTTAAACAGTTATTTCTAATTCCTAGATCAATATTTGAAACTAAAAGGTTTCTCTTTTTCATGAAGGCTCTTTTTGCTAGTGCTATTCTGCTTTTAACATCATTCCTGCTTCAGCCATCGGTTGTAATTTTACTTCCCAAGTAACAGAATTCACTTATTTCTCCTAATACATCCGATCCTATTTTTATATTTAATCTACTAGTATTGGTATCATTTCTGCTACATTTCATCACTTTTGTCTTGGTTTGGTTTATATTCAGTCCAAAATCTTCCTTCAGTATTTTGTTCATGCCATTCAGTAACTTCTCAATATCCTCAGCCCTCTCTGCTAACAAGACAATGTCATCAGCAAATCGTAGCAAACTGATTTTTTCTCCCTGAAAACTTATGCCACATGGAAATTTTTCTTTGACTTTCTTCATTGCTTCTTCTACCTACAAGTTGAATAATAACGGGGATAGACTACAACCTTGTCTCACCCTCTTTTTAACTGATACATGTCTCTAGTGATTCTCTACTTTTATTATAGCTACTTGATTCTTTACATAGTTTATAGAATATTCTTCTATGTCGATACTTTAGACAAAACTTCTTTAAAATTTTGAACATCTTGTCCCACCTAAAATTATCAAAAGCCTTTTCTAAATCAACAAATGTCATAAAAGTATCTTTAGTTTTCTTGATCCGCCCTTCAAGTATTAATCTTAAAGACTGAATTGTTTCCCTTGTAACGCGATTTTTCCTAAACTCAAACTGATCTTCACCTACTATCTCTTCTTCTACCCTTTCCGTCCTTCTATATATTATTCTGGTCAGTAATTTTGAAGCATGTGATGCTAGACTAATGGTGCGATAATTCTAAAACTTTTCGGCTTGTGCTTTCTTTGGAAGTGTGAAGATGATATTTTTATTAAATTCAGTTGGAATTTCTCCTGTTTCATTACTTTTTGATATCAGCTTGAATAATCTTTCAATTCCTTCTTCTTCTAGGGATTTAAGAATTTCTGCAGGGATCTCATCAATTCCAACTGCCTTATTTGCTTTCAAGTCATTCAGATCTTTATTAAATTCTATCCTCAAAACAGGATCCCCGAAGATATCAATGTCGACATCGCCTTCCTTTTCCATTACACTATTGTTCAAGTCGTCCCCATCATACAGTTTCTCAATGTATTCCTTCCATCGGTTAGCTCTATCTTCTGAGGTGTTTTGCTATGAACTATTTAATGCAACCTGAATACATATGATTTTTTATCATTTGTATTTTAGTCGATAATTGGTCTTTTCTTGTGGCAGGGAGAGAGATGTAGGCCTATTTTCTCTCTCTCTTTTGCATGGCTTTTAGAAAACAGATTGTGTGTTCTTTGCAGTTTAGCTCAACCCAATGTCCGGGTGCAGATCCAATTATAGCGTTGTTACTTTTGTTTGATTTGTCGATGTACTGAATTTTTTTATCTGTTTGTGATGGGCAGATGCAGCTACAGGGTGTGTTTCCACTCCAGCAGCTGGCGTGAAGGACACGGGGTCAAGCCGCCGCATCACCGAGCACAATACGTCACAGCACATTGTCTATCGGCGTTACTGCGGTAAAAAACTCTTCCTGTACGGTTGCAGTGATTGCCAGACAAGATCCAGGTTTCTGAACACAGAATAATAAATTCTAATGTCTTCAATTAATCAACGAATGGTCCATTGAATGAGTTGCTTTTAATATAAAAAAATTGTACATTTAATTTCTGAGCAAGTAAATAAATTCATTAGATGTTTTGACATTTACGTTTTGGTTCCTTCAATCACCCAAATTCATTCTATGTGTGATCATTCAGGTTTAAGAATCACGCCCAACTATTTTATTAATTATGCTCATTAAATGAGAAATTTCATGATGTACCCTTTCGGGCTCTTCAGCACAAATTAAGACAAAACAAAGGTAATGAAGTGCAGCTAAAGTAACAGCAATACAATAGAAAAAATAAAGAAATAGGGAAAGATGTTTCATTTTGAGGCAAATTCGGAAAGCTGAGAAATTCACCATCCGATATCTAAAATATTTACCACATAAGTATCAATTTTTGAACGATATTCACGCAAAACCTACTTGTTGGTTCTTGATGGAGGGGCCAAATAACTTACAACCCCTGTTACCACAGGTAAAACAGAATATGATTCATTTGGATTTGAGCTCGAAAAATGAGAAATTTAGTATAATTTTTTGTTGACTGCGATTCATGATTTTTGATGGAATCTGTATCCATTTAAAAACTATTTCTAGCAGTCGAAATCCATATCGTGATTTCAGAGTACGAGTGGCATCATAAAATTCTTAGGAATTAAGTTAAATATTGTCGTGGAGAACGTTCACGTAAAAAGATTTTTACGGGGGCTGCTGATCATGTTGATTTAAGAGAGTGGTGCGAACAATAATAGTCCATGCGAACGAAGTTGCCGGGGATTGCTAGTTGTATTAATATACTAATATGCATTGTTTCGCAAAACAAATCCACATTAATAATTTTTACCAAATTTCGCTCAGTTTATCTCCTCAAACAATAAGATTGACCACCTGACAGTTTGATGATTTTCGACATCCTACACGAGTTTGGAACCACCTCAAAAATCTGTAGCGCGGGTTGCCTAGTAAGGAATTAAACGATCGGACACGACTATTTTTAAGCGCACTGAAGTTTAATCTATAAATGTAATGACTGTAACCGGAAGATGGTGTGTATATTTCAAATATTTTAGAAAAATTATGTTTGGGTGGCAGTTCATAAGGTACCGAGAAGCAGACAACTGTTTTTAAAATTTCTATCTGTCTTGTTTGGATGAGCAGATTTCACACAAAACATACTAGTTGCATTTGATGGGGCTTAGAACAACGTTATTCAAGTTCTCTCCGGGTAATAACACACCAAGAAGAAATTACACGTCTTAAGACCGAAGTTCAGTTATAATGAGTTTCTAGACGTCACTAAGAGATGGGGGGAG
This sequence comes from Vandiemenella viatica, assembly GCA_031002005.1. Lineage (NCBI taxonomy): Eukaryota > Metazoa > Arthropoda > Insecta > Orthoptera > Morabidae > Vandiemenella > Vandiemenella viatica. The sequence goes on from CM061914.1 coordinate 60,524,802, forward strand.
GGGAAGGATGGGGGGAGGGAGACAGGGAGGAGGGGGAGGGAGAGGGGAGGGGGAGGGGGAGGGAGGGGGAGGGGGAGTGGGGGAACAATTGGCTGCAATTGGGGAATGCTGACAGAAGTGAAAACTATGAATGTCATGCACGCAACACGTCATGGTTATAGCTACAGATATATCACATAATAATTCCATGTGGTCGTAATGACCTGGTGCCAGGATTTCTATTGGCTGCGCAATTTGCCCTTGTATTAGCCGCCTTAACTTAATCCGGTAGTGCTACCAGGGACAGGGGACCTACAGTTTAACGTTGAATCCAAACCACGGAAGCGTTCTGGTGTATTTTTTTTTTTATCTGCTTAACGTCTCTCTAACAGCGAGGTCTTTAGAGACGAGAAAGGATGGGGGGGGGGGGGCAAGGAAGGGAAGGAATTCGGCCATGGCCTTCTGAAGGAAGCATCCCGGCATTTGCTTGGAGTGATTTGGGAAACCATGGAAAACCCAAATCTGGATGCCCGGACGGGGATTCGAACCGCCGTCCTCCCGAATGCGAGGCCAGAATGCTAGCCGTTACATCACCACGCTCGGTCAGGTGTACTTAACATTACAACAAAGTTGTGCCGGAGGTGAAGATCGGGTTAAAGGTCTATGAAAAATCTCCGCCTAAATAGGGATTCGAACCGGGGACCTTTCGTTCCCCAGTTAGACATTTTAACCACTGAGCCACCAGACCACAACGGATGTGCAGTTAACTTTAGCATGTCGATGACGCGAATTCATAAGATTTTGCCCATCCAAAAATCGCTCATCGCGCTTAAAGAAGTTTTCAGTTCAAAAACTAAAAATATATCTGGTTCCATAACCCGAAGGTTGGCCGAATCTTCCCGAAGGAGATTGTGTCAGAGGCAGGAAGGCCAATTCCTTTCGTTAGAGGCCTACAGTTTAACGTGCAATCAGAACCACGGCGTTACTCATATAATCAAATACATCTACAAATTCTTTCTCACCATTGGATTTGAACCCACAACAGGAGAGATAAACTTTCGGAAATAAGCTCCTTAATCGCTGAGCTACTAAAGTGCCTTGTTTTTAAGAATACGTGTGCTAAGTACTATCAAAATCGAATAAAAACTGAGTTTGCATGAAAAACGCTGACAGAAATTAAGGTGATAGGGAGGAGAGGGTTTAGATTTTTGTGAATCAAACGCAAACAGTATTTTTCCACTTGTTTTAAAGTATACGTATGCAAAGTTCCATCAAAATCGGATAAAAACTGGGTGTTTGTATGAAGGACATTGACGTAAAAAAAACATTAATTTTTATATTTTAGATACAAGGATAATCTATTCTTTCTCTGTTTTCCAAGCGCAACATGTCGATTTACAGCTACAGATACACTGTTAACAGTAGCTTGTTGTTGACGCGAACTTGTAAAATTTTACCCATCCAAAAAGCGTCCAACACGCATATCACACGCGCAACATGTTATAACCTGTCGGAGATGGGAAATAGCGAACTCGGGTTAATCCCTGTCCAAACATCGCCTAATAAGCCTAAAGATTTTTCCACTTCAAAATCGGATCGGTATTGTGGAGGACATCAGCTGAATACACTATAGCCCGTTCAGTTAACAGAAGTGGCTGAGGTCAGTCTGTTCTGTCCCCACGCACTGCCCGTACCATTACATCTGAAGGGAAAGTTTACACTCTCCTGCATGTACACGGTCATCAGACTAGAGTAGCAGGAAGGGAGAGGTGGTGAGGTGAAACTGCACTCGAGAAGCAATGACCTTGAGGCGCCAGTTTGGAGAGAACAGGGTACAATTATTGCCGCAACTTTCACTTTTTTGTGTTGCAACCATACACTCTAAAATGAAAACATCTGGTAACCTTGAAATATTTTATCTTTGTCAATGAATAGGCATACCGTAATCCCAAGTGATGTGACATGTTTAAGGCTCTATTTGATAATGCTTGAGCTGTACACGCTTAGTCGTAGTGTAGCTTAGTCGGTAGAACAACCGACTGGGAGCTAAGTTACAGAGTTTTAAATACAGATAAATTTTCCCTCGAAGCTGAAAAGAAGTAAACAGAAACGCAGCGAAAATAATTTGGAGATTTAAAACAATTCAAGCTGACTTAAACTGAGACTGTATATAGGGAAGAGTTTTGCAAACTATTTATGTCGGAAGAAATGATTTGCTAGAGTGTCTAGTGATTTAAAGAAGGAAAAAGCATTTAAAATAACAATTTAAACATTGATGTGCAGTAAATTTCTTAAAATGATTTAGTTTCACTTGCAGAAACTTCGAAGTGTTACGATATGAAGTCTGATAAACGAACTTAATATTATTTTATTGTTTTAGTCACATCTACAAATTAATTTATCTTTATAGAAAACTGTCTTAGCGTTGAGACTAAAGTATATACTCTGTAAAACAATGTGTGCCGGGTTATTAAATACAACTAATGTTCAATACGGACTTAGCGATGTTGTCTGTGAAAATCACATATAATTCTGAGACTTCATTTTAGGAGATTTTTTTCAGTTTGCCTTCCACTTAATTTACATACAGCTGCGTGACAATGAGAACTTCGCAAGTGTCCGAGGGGTAGACACTCGTAGTCCTGGTTAACAGAGACACATACAGAGCATCTAAATTATGTCAAGAATCCTGCAATAAGACAGCCAAATAGGCACTTCAGCATCGCTTGTGGCAAGCATACGCAGCAGTAAAACGGGGCATGCTGTTCGTTGGGTTGCCTATTTGTAGGAGAAATAGAAGAGGTAAATGACATCTGTGTGTTCATACTACATAGGGAGCGTGCACAAACCACGTGGCTCGGTCCACGGGGGGGGGGGGGGGGGGGGGGGTTGGCTGGAAGGCTACGCTGGGCTACGTGGGGGGAGGGGGGTTTCCAAGCCAGGCCACGTAGCTTTCCTTTCATAACATTTTTTACGGTTAAAATGAGGAACAGAACGCACAACAGCATCTGAATATTTATTTCCCTCAGTTAATTATCTCCTTATACAATTTACAATCGTCTGAAAATAGAAAACAGTACAAAATGTTTTCTGGAATCAAAAGGGAAAAAAGCTACGTGCTATGTGAGGGGGGGGGGAGGGTGTAGAGGCAAAAGCCTCGTAGGGTTATGTGGGGGGGGGGGGGGAGGAGGGTTCACAGGAGGCCAAAATGGAGTTACGTGGTTTATGCACGCTCCCATATTGCTGATCCTACTTTAAACATTTCAGCAGTCAGTTCACAGTACACTGACATGACCGAATGTGAATGGAGATGATAACTGAAGCGCGATTTGGACAAAAACTGAAGAATTGTTTATATAAAGTTATACGTGACACTAATTCTTATCATTTACACTGTATAACAATATCTCTCAAAAATAACTAGGCAAGAAACTTTTTTTTTTTAAATAGAAAAAGTTTAGATTTCAGTTTTGATGAAAATGAGATTTTCTTGTATAGTTTTTGGTTAAGTAAAGGACCTTGCATTCATATTCTAGATTTTTTTTTATTGCTTTGATGTAGTTTTTCATCCTTTAGCTTTGCGTTTCTTCTGGATAGATGTTATCTCTTTTAGTCTTTCTAGAAACCCTTGACGTTTTGTGTTAAAAATCTGAAGTATGACCTATGTTGTATTATGGTTTCTACAGGGCGTTCGCCGGAAAACGCTACCCTCCCAGTCTGTTGCCGTCGGCAACTTGCTCGGTCAGTGAGCCAGCAGTTTCCGCCACGCAGCACCGTGAATCACCGCACTGTTTAACACCTCCGCTGCCCCAACAGTGCAGTGACGCAGTATAATGGGACCTTTACATTGTTAAGAACGGTTTCATTGCATTGTAGATAGTTTGTGACTTCAGTCTCTTATTAATCAGTGTTGTGAATAAACGTTTCTTTGCGGTTTGGCTGGTTTGGGGCTTCATACTCTTATTAATCTGTACCGTGTTTGAGTGTGAGTAAAATTATGGTACGTTACAGTTTGCAACAAAGAATATTTCTCTACGATACATATGTGAAGAAGAAGTCGTTTTAAAAAGTGTCGCAGTAAATTTCGTCGCGAATTTCCTAGCGCTTTACTGCCAGCTAAATCAACAATTCTGCGTCTGGTTATAAAAGTAAGAGAAACGGGTTCATTTTTTAACAAAAAGAGACTGTCGGTCAACCGTATTCTCACAGAGGAGAAAATTGACGATATCGCTTTTCGACTAGAACAGTCACCCAAAAAATCATTAAGTCAGTTAGGGCAGCGTGTGTCTCGAAATATGTTCAGAAGATGTGAAATGTGCATTACACAAGAGGGTCAACACTTCCAGCATCTTTTATAAGGTAAGATAATGAATTACGTCACATTTAAATACTTAGAACACATACAAGTTTATGAAGTTTATGAAGCGTAATTATTATGAAATAGTCCGCGGCCGACGGTCGAACAATGCCGGAAACTGAGCGCTCGCTCGCCGGGAGCAGTTTCTTCCTTGTAGCGCTAACAGTGGGTTGCGTTTCCCGGCGAACGCCCTGTATTATGGTTTCTATTATTCCAATGTGTTACTTATCCCTCGGTAGCCATTCTTACGCTTGTTAAACTAACGAAAAATCCATTTTGTAGAACTGCTGTTGTCCACATTGATAATGTAGCTAAAATCCTTAACTTATTTCTACCAGCTATCTAATCGAATTGGACGTCATTTCGCTTCCTTCATCCTTATTAGGGGATTTTAAAAATATATTTTTCAGTTGGCTGTCTCAAATGGCATAATTGCTGAACCAGAGGTTTCCAACTAGGACTAATAATTTTCCTTAATGTTTTCATTATAAACTTGGTGTAAATCTGTTAAAAATTCATACAAATTACTTAATTTTGTTATTTATTAATTAGAGAATATGCGCTTTAGATATTTCTTTTATCTGGCATTAAACACAGTAGAAAAACTTGGAATTAACGGATTTTCAGTAGTAACATAATTTCCAAACTCTTTTTCCGAATAAATCAATTATTTTAGGAAAGTGGGTGTATAGGGGAACAAGAGAAAAAAATTTGAAACCTGAAACAAAATCAACGGTGGTGAGTAGTTGAGAAGGTCCAAATTAAAACAGAAAAGGATGAGAAGGAAAAATCTTACACAACACATGCCATTCCTGCTTTTTTCTGTTTTTTTTCCAGATCTTTGAATTTAACTTCTGCGTTAATTTTTGTAGCTAAAAGTCTTAGTTTCTTTCCCTTCTCACTTTATGCACATCTTGACCTTTCTATTCACTGAATGAATGTTTTTAACATCAAAATTTCAATATAACTTCTTATTTATATGGCTCAGTGTTATTTTGTCACGGAACTATAATTATGTATACGAGAGTATAGCATACATATGATATGACTTAGAAACTGGCATTATTATCTGGATTACTAATCTACTTAAAACACGGTTATTTGGTCGAGCATGCTGTAACCCGGCTAACGCGAACCGACGGTTCTATTTACAATTTTTGGTCGGTTTTCAGTAATCTAGACTTATGCTGCAACTACCTCAAATACCCCACTCAAAAATTACACATGTCGGATTAACATGTAACACGCAGAACAAAGCTTAAACGATTCAAATAGTGAAACTTATTCCTACGCCCCTCCACAACCTCGATAATTAGAGGCTTCTGAGAGGCTATTCACAATAAGTGAAACTGGATGACCGTTGCGAAAATTTCACGAATACAATGAATAGTAAGGTTAGTGTTCGTAATAGGATGAAAGAACAAACGCTTCATTTTTAGCAACTGTTTATTTGTTTAGTGTAATAGGTACGTAACAAAAGTCAGCGTCAGTGAAGCATTTTAATAATTTCTCTGATATACAGGGCGTTCGCCGGGAAACGCAACCCACTGTTAGCGCTACAAGGAAGAAACTGCTCCCGGCGAGCGAGCGCTCAGTTTCCGGCATTGTTCGACCGTCGGCCGCGGACTATTTCATAATAATTACGCGTCATAAACTTCAGAAACTTGTGTGCTAAGCATTTAAATGTGACGTAATTCATTAGCTTACCTTATAAAAGATGCTGGAAGTGTTGACCCTCTTGTGTAATGCACATTTCACATCTTCTGAACATATTTCGAGACACACGCTGCCCTAACTGACTTAATGGGGTGACTGTTCTAGTCGAAAGCGATATCGTCGATTTTCTCCTCTGTGAGAATACGGTTGACCGACAGTCTCTTTTTGTTAAAAAATGAACCCGTTTCTCTTACTTTTTTAACCAGACGCAGAATTGTTGATTTAGCTGGCAGTAAAGCGCCAGGAAATTCGCGACGAAATTTACTGCGACACTTTTTAAACGACTTCTTCTTCACATATGTATCGTAGAGAAATATTCTTTGTTGCAAACTGTAACGTACCATAATTTTACTCACACTCAAACACGGTACAGATTAATAAGAGTATGAATCCCCAAACCAGCCAAACCGCAAAGAAACGTTTATTCACAACACTGATTAATAAGAGACTGAAGTCACAAACTATCTACAATGCAAAGAAACCGTTCTTAACAATGTAAGGGTCACTGCACTGCACTGTTGGGGCAGCGGAGGTGTTAAACAGTGCGGTGATTCACGGTGCCGTGTGGCGGAAACTGCTGGCTCTACTGACCGAGCAAGTTGCCGACGGCAACAGACTGGGAGGGTAGCGTTTTCCGGCGAACGCCCTGTATAAGCTGCCGTTACATAGCGGCTTGGCTCTGAACTATCTCATACGGGTGACTTTCACAGTTATTACTTTTGTCCTTAATGTGTCAAATTTCGAAAAATTTCGAATTTATAATGTTGCCTGAGAGGAACATTGATCTTTCAAATGATACCTCATTTATCGATTTCGGTTAAGTATCAAGAAAAAAAAAGACGTTATGGAAATAATGTTACTTTTGCTCTTTAAGGGTCAAATTTCGAAAAAAATCCTGTCTTATGATATGACGTGACCAAAGCAGACACATTAATCTTTTAAAGTGATACCTCATTTATCTATTTCGGGTAGATTTAAAGGGAGATAAATAAATCGTGACAGTAAATACGTTATTGAAATAATGATACTTTTTCCCTTAAAGGGTCAAATTCCGAAAAAAAAAAATCCTTTCTTAAATATGCTGTGACTACAGTGGAGTGATTAATCTTTAAAATGATTCCTAATTTATTTATACTTAACTTAGTCCACAACACGAAGGTTGGTTGGACCCTCCCGAAGGAGGCATACTAAGCCATTGTGTCAGAGGTAGGACGGCCAGTTCCTTTCCTCTCGGACCTAGAGTTTAACGTGGAATCCGAACCACGGAAATTTATTTATATTGGTTAGATATTAAGGGAGATAAATGACTCCTGACACACAGACGCATTGTAAAAATATTGATACTCTTACCCTTTATGGGTAGAATCCCGAAAATCTCTCTTCTCAGTATATGATTTCACCAAAGTGGAGATCCTAATCTTTAAAATGATACTTCATTTATCGATTTCGGTTAGGAATACAGGGAAACAAATGATTGGTTGTACAGAGACATTTTGGCCCTTTAAGGGTCAAATTTGGAAAATTTACTTTCTTAAACATGATGTGACCAAAGCGGATACCTTAATCATTAAAATTGTACTTCATTTATCGATTTCTGTTATGTATGAAGGGAGATATTGGCTTATTACAAAAAACACCTTATAGAAATAACATATGATTGTAAGATTAAAGCACATCCAGTATAAAACAATAAAACTATTCAAAACTGATGATATTCTGTTGAATACAGAGAATTATGTTTAAATGATCATTTTAAATTGCGACGAGTTCTGAGACGTGAAACAATTTGAGTGAGGAGTTTTATCAGGCCAGACATCTCAAGATAGGATCGAACTAAACAGACACATTTAATGTTCACGTAAGCTTTCGAGGTCAATCTCGATGTAAGCCAGACAGTCATACTGACAGACAAAGGTCTGCCCATTCGCTAATTAAACAAACACACGATGTTGCCCTTCCACAGCTTGTGGTTCCTGACACCGATCGAAGGTGGCGCGACGTGTCTAGCCATCGAAAGCGGAAGGCATCGAGTTCTGCTAACCTCTAACAGTCTAACGTATTGTGCTTCACAGTTGCACTCATTACTTGGCGATTTAATGTTAATGTGAGATTCCAATCAACTAAAACAGGTGGAAATTATTTCAGGTTGAAGCAGAAAAGGTGAGTTGTATAACTGATGAATTATCATCAGGAGCAGAATGTCGATAAGAAGTTACACTAGAAGACTGCAAGAACCAACCGCAGAAGTGCGTGGAACAGTAAGAGAGAAAAGCTTTTGGCAGTTGGCTGGTTAGTTGACTGTGAACATGGCGAAAGACGTATTAATCGACCTATTCGTTAATACTATCCTATAATAAATACAGGACAAATGTAAGGTCTTTAATGGGTATAGTTTGCTAAAATAAAATATATTTTATTGAAAAATGTATGTGGTGCGTTTTCGCTCTCTGAAAAATTATTGCCGAGTTTCCCACCAACATTCATTTGCAACTTAATTTGATTCTCATTTTATAAACGAACTTGTTGTATGTAATAATCTGATTAAACGCACTCTCGTGTTTTGTTTCATTTCATCCTTCATTTTAAATGAAAATAAGCTGCAGTTAAATAGTAGAAAGAAAACAATACGGGAATGGGATTTTTTAAAAAAATATTCATTGGTTTATTTTTAACTGAAGAGGATTTAGAATCCATGCGTTTCCAGGATACATTTTTGTGTCTGTATAGTATAAGAGTATGTACGAATTAAGAAAATGCTGACCTATTTTTAGGCTTTAAAAAACTTTTAACAGAGTTAGTTTGTAATAAGTGTTGAAATAATTCTCTTGAACTAAACAAAACTTGTATGGAAACAAACTTCAGAGACATTCAGTGTTCAAAAGAGAATAATAATGATTCGTATATCCAGTATATAGTGGGAGTTACCAAACAGAAAAAATTTCCAAGACAATTAAGGAATTTTTTTGGCAATTTTGGCAAAATTTGTTTTTGAAGTTAATTTTCTTCAAAGCTGTAAAAAAAACTTATATAACAACTCATTTTGTAAAGGACTCAACATTCTGACATGTAAGCCACCCTTGCTACTAATTTCTTCAATTTTATGTAGCTGTGTAATGACTTTTGCAACAATTTGTAACATTCACTGGAGAAAGGAAGATACATGCACGATCAAAAATGACGATGCTTCGGATTGAGTTAGATAAGTTAGAGGAGATAAGGAGACATGTTAAGAACGCGATGCATGAGGCCTTTAATGACTTTCGTGCCAATTCTCACTCTAAGAGTCTCATTGGAAACCCTAAGAAATTTTGGTCGTAAGTAAAAAAAAGTTAGTTGTAGTGGGAACAATCAGCTAGTTCTAATAAAAGACGGACGGGAAGTTGAAGACAGCCGCGACAAGGCTACCGTATTTAACACCGAATTCAAAAATTCATTCACGTGCGAAAACATGGAAAACATCCCCACTTTACCACATCCTGTGGAATTAGAGATGGATCCGATAGAAATTGATAGCGTAGGTATCGTAAAGCAAGTAAAACTCCTGAAGTGGGGTAAAGCGCCGGGTCCCGATGGTATACCGGTAAGAGTATTTTCAGAATACGCGGAGGAAATTGAATCATTTCTGTCAGATATATTCCGTAAATCGTTAGAAGAGAAAAAGTACCTTCTAGCTGGAAAATTGGAAAATAGCCCAGGTAATTCCCGTTTTCAAGAAAGGAGATCGGAGTGATCCTAGGAATTATCGACCCATATCTCTAACATCTGTCTGCAGCAGAATTCTGGAGCATGTCATAGGCTCGAACATTATGAAGTTTCTAGATGAGCACGAGTTACTTACACCGTGTGAACACGGATTTCGGAAGAAGAGATCGTGTGAAACAATTAGCCCTATTTTCCCATGACGTAATGAAAATTATCGATGCAGGTTCGCAAGTTGATGCAGTTTTTTTGGATTTTCAGAAAGCTTTTTATTCTATACTACACAACCGACTTTTAGCGAAGATTCGAGCTTACGGTATTTCGGCTCAGATTTGCGAGTAGATACGTGATTTTCTAACTGATCGATCACAGTATATCGCTGTCGACGGGGAAGCCTCTTCTAAGATAAATGTTACTTCTGGCGTTCCTCAAGGAAGTGTAATAGGACCACTTCTTTTCTTAATATTTATAAACGATCTCGGTGACAACGTCAAATGCTGGTTGTGATTGTTTGCCGACGATGCAGTTATCTATAGGGAAGTAACGTGCCCCGACGATTGCTTAGAAATTCAGCGCGATTTGGATGCTAATTTCGATTGGTGCCATAAATGGCAGCTTACACTTAATTGCAAAGAGTGCAAGGCAGCACGGATAAGTAACAAAAAGAATCAGTTTGTTCACGAGTACAAAATAAACAATTCAGCTGTTGACACGGTTGATTCCCTGAAGTATCTGGGGGTGATAGTACAAAGGAACATGAAATGGGACATGCACATAACTTCCTTCGTAGGCAAGGTGAATTATAAATTGCGATTCATAGGTCTTATTTTGAGGAATTGTAGTGCTCATACAAAGGAGATAGTGTATAGAACACTAGTGCGTCCGCATCTGGATTACTGTTGTGGAGTTTGGGATCCGTATCGCAAGGTTCTGATTGACTCGGTTGAGAGGGTGCAGAGGTGAGCCGCTCGATTCGTGACTGGTTGCTACGGCCCTTATGAAAGCGCCGGAGAATTGATACTTGGATTGGGCTGGGATAGTTTGGAAGACAGACGACGTAGCTTGCGTTCGAATTTATTGGAGAATATGCGAAAAAAATTAAATTTCGAGTGCAATGAAATACTTCTTCCGCCAACCTATTTAGGTCGTAATGACCGGAGGGATAAGATTAGAGAAATAAGATGCCGTACGGGTGCTTTTATGTATTCCTTCTTTCCTCGCGCTATTCGGGATTGGAATGCGCGGGCTTAGGATTGGTGCTTAGCACGCTCTGCCACCCACAATGTTTGTGACTTGCAGAGTATAGATGTAGAATGAAAAACAGTACGAGATTCTGCACTACACGACTGTACAAACGAAACATTGTCAAGGAAGACTTGCTTAAATTATCTTCTTGTTCCTGCGCGAGCTACAGAATATAATTTGTCTAATTTTTTTAATACTTTCCCACTGCTATCTTCTGAAAAAACAAATTTCTTGATATATTTCCTCATCTCTGAGTCTTCATGCATATTACAACAACATAAATCATTATGGATTACGTGGCAGTGAGTCGATTCAAGGATTGAGATAATACCTTGAGATTAGCAGGCAAACGGAGCCAAGAAACCAGTCAGTCAGAACTGGTAAGATTACTTGCAGAAAGAGGGCTGGCTGCCAGAAGAAAATAGAGTCGAGATCCACAGTTGTTTCGATTATTTTTAACTTTAATTTTTTTTTTTTTTTTTTTTTACAGCCTTCCGACGTGGGGGTTATAACATCAGGGAGAGGATTGGGGATAAGGAGCAGGAAGAAATTCTGCCATTGTCTTTACTGTAAGAGCCATAATGACCTTGACGTCTACGAGCTATAAAGACGTACGTTAAAAAAATCTAACTTGGCAGTATCAGGTTATTTTCTTGTATTTATCTGATTTCCTCATGATATTTTTCCGTCTACAAACATCAACCAGTTAGACTTTTACTAAGGTTATTTTACGAATGCTTAAAAGAGCAAATTTCTGCAATAATACTATTCCCCCTTCTTGAACACAAGTAGTTGTACAGTGGTGAATATAAACGTGCGTTTGTGGATATGTATTTTTTTTTTCATATTAATCAATGTGAGAGCAGTTATCTTTAAAAAATATTAGTGCCGTTACTAAAACAAACAACAATTTTTTAATTACAGTTATTAAATTCTCAAAGCAACTTCTGTTTATGTACAAATCAATTAATTAATTTACAAAGTACCTTAATTTAATTATGTAAAATTACTACATTAAACAAGATATGAAGTAGACACTTTTAATTTGGAGACAGGTCCTTCACTGTTTAGTGACGCATTTTTAATGCTTTTAAGATGTCACCAGTCTTTGGAACTGTACAATATTTCATTCCTTTCTTTAGAACTATAGGTAACTTCTATCATTGTGAAAATTACGTAGATAAATTGTTGTGGGTATGTTAAAATTGAAACTGAAGACACCTGTTTCCTACGACGAAAACTGACTGGGGCACCATGGACGTTATATTTGTGCATAAATTTTGTGGCCTTGTTCCACGCAATAACAAAACACATTTAAAAAAAAATTTCCTCAAAAGATATTTCCATAAACGAATAAAACATTAAAGCAAGAAAATAAATCATCTTTTTTGTTTCAAAATCATCAAATTATTCTCATTTAGAATGTTAAAGAATTGAGCATGATTTGTTGGTTCCAGTTTAAATTATAGTCTGTGTGGTATGAAAGGTTTTAAAAACTTTATATGAAAGCGTGATGAGGGGATGCACCAAAAGTAAGAGAATTGAGTTACAAAATTTTTGTCAGACCATTGCTTGAAAACACTGTAATATGGGACCCACATTCTGGATATCAGTTGGAGAGGGTATAAAGAGGTGTTTGTGGAAATTACCGCAGAATATAATCATTAAGATATGACCAAAGGAACTGGACTGAGATTAACTGAAAGACAAGAGCAGAGTGCTTGGTGAAGAGGATTTGTAGGATATCGGTAGAAGAATCAGGAGTAATACATGGAAGGGAAAAGATAACCAAGCTGGCAGACATATGGGAGAGGGGAAATTCTTTTGTAGAAAAGGGTGTCAAGGATTTGAATAACTCACCAACGGAAGTATAGAATGAATTTAAAATTAAAATTCGTAAAGATTAAAAATAGTTGGGTGCGAAAATTACATTAAGAGATTATAAGATAAAAATTGATAAGAACATGGAAAATAGGGGTTTAGGTAAATTATCATTGGAGCAGGCGCGGCAAAGGATTTAAATTAATACCCAGGAAATTTCGATAGCTGGTTTTCGATTGTGATAGTCTTGTGTCAACAAAAAGTATCATTTTCTAGTAACATTTTGAAGGGATAAAGATCATTTGCATGAATAACTGACATGCGTTGTGGTACCGAGTTAGCTGTTAGTCATATTCATTTAGTAACCTCAACTATAATTACACAGCTTCGAGAGGTTTCTAGGAATGACCTGCCACTATCATCAGACAGTTATACTGTTTCAAAAGAATTTTGGGATCAAATAGCAATAAATATTCGGCTAAATCACGATCAATTTGTAAAGAATTTCCTTTCTGAATCGCAGCTAGTAATATTTGTCTGTAATGCGAACCAACAGAAATGAGTTAAAGGTGCCAGCTTTGAAGACAGAGTTTCTTGTTCCAATTTTTACGGGCACTTGATCTAACTTTCACTTTTCGAAAAGTTTGCTTTGTGGAAGATTAAGTGCAAAAGTAACGCTTTGTGAATCGGATTGCAAATTAATAACTAGATCTAGCTCCATGCGTTGTGAGTTAAAACTTCTACCTAGTCGTTTAAGATCGTAAAAAATTACCCCGTTTTTCTGTTAAAGCAAGGACTCGATCGAATCTCTTGACAAATATTGACAGATCAGGTTAATCTTCTTGAATATTTTTTTTAGTGCAAAGAAGTCTTTACGGGAGTATTGCCGGATTCTTAGCCGTTTTCCTCAGTTGTGAAATCATCAGTATTAGTCTGCTGGTCGCATTAACTAACGATCAGCAGACCGGTGCAGGCGATTTCATATCTCAGGAAAACGGCGAAGGTAGCCGTCCAAATATTGTATCTTAACAACACAACCCGGAAGCCCTATTTCCACCCATGAAGACTTCATTGCAATCATACGCAGGGAAAGTCTAGTGTTTAAAACCCAAATTTAATTAACTGAATTATTTATTAGTATTTATGACTGCATAGGCTATTATTGAATGTGTCTTACTGCGTATTCTGAATAGAATTTTATTTTTTCAATCTTATATTTCATTTAAATCATTACAGGTGTAGTGCAATAGAAATTTCCGTTACTGGGAATCTGTTTCCAAGCTGTATTGTCGTCGAATTAGCGTTTCTCGACAGCCAAAGAGTTTTTGAACTGGTTCATCAGACGTCAGTATCATTTAGTTTGATTTTGTATGTCTTTTTCTACCACTGATCTTGCTCAAAGCATATTTTCATAGTTTTCACTGAAAATCGCTGGTGTTGCCATTTGTTACGATTCTTTACTGTCTGTAAGTATTTGGCATCATCACCGCTAGGAGAAGAGAATATGGGAGCAAAATCGAACATACACTTGTGAAGAAACTATCCCATGATTTTCCAGTAATGATATTGAAAAACCATGAATGATTGGAATTTCTGATTGATCATCCAGCACGAATGGTCTTTCTCTAATGTCCCTGTTTTTACTGTACCTTAAAATTCCATATAAATCTTTTACGATTAGTTTTCACGCATGAGTTCTGTATTGTAAACAGTACTTTTATGCATCAGCTTTCTGCACATCTCATGTCCAATCCTTTTGTTTGGCGTATAAGTAATGAAGGCTTCGGAAATTAAATGTTTAAAATTTCTTCCAGTTTGACCTGTTTAATTTCTATTCTATCCTATATTGTTTCACAATAAAAATAACGATTTGATTATTTTCATCTTTTTAAAGAAACATTCTTGCCCTCGTGTTACCGAATCACTGTTTTAATCCGTAATCCATAACTACTCCCAGTTTGTTTACAATTACCCTTCACTTCATTCGAGAGCGTTTGTGCGCTGCCATAATCAAAATGGGAAGCATAGGAACTCAGATTAAAAAATTTGTTCTGACGTATGCGTCGAATTGATCACGATTTTAATTTGGTTTTGGGTAATAATCCAGGTGAATGCTACGCAATATCCGCATTAAAAGCTAGACATTTCACAAACAAATTAACAGGACGACACACACATACAGAGTCAACAAATAGATGGCGACCACTTAGTAGAGACACCAGCTTCTTCTTGACAAGATAGTTGGTAAACAGAATTTTGAGGCCGTATTCTAAAGCAGACCATGCGGGCAATACAAAAACGCCGAGAAGAAGAAAAGTTGACACTGCATCTGCAATATCTAGCGTGTTAGTGGCAAGGCAACGTTTATATTGCGTCGTTGACATATGGCTTCGCGTGGGTTGTTCCAAGTTAACATTCTCACAACGAATATAACATTGTCTACTGAGAAACCCCATGAACGATATAAATAAACCAGTGGAAACTAGCCAAGTGAGTCTGTTGAATGAAGTACACAATGGCAACAACTTCGATCGCTGAAACATCGAAATTTATCAGGGGATTAACTTAATTAGAAAGTTGATTCAAATACAACTCCTAGAAAGACTTCTATGTTATTTGTGAAAGATTTGTTGAAATCTCTTATGCATATCGTCACGTCCTGGAAACTTTATTTATATTATTTGTTGAATTCCCCCCCCCCCCCCCAACTTCGCCAGCGTAGTGCTGCTTATGCCCTTTATCTTCTAGTAGCAAATCATACACATAGCACCTTTGCCGTAAATTAAATTGCACAATTTAGTTAATGGAGTGTTAATCATTGATGCAGTGATCTGTTTAACGTTTCTCATGTATTCTAATATACTTTATTTTAGAAAACTGAAGAATAAATAACGAAAGTTACATAGTTAAAAAAAAATCAACAACAACGATATTAATAAAATCCAAAGTGTAGTGTATGTATAACTGTGTTGTCGCACGATCTCTGGTTATCTAGAAAGTAGTTTCATATGGGATGCAATGTGCTCTGTGGTGCCCTTTTTCGGCACAAATTATCATTTTTGCTCCGTTTCCATATCAGGTAACCTGCAGATTTTAAGCTAGACTATAAGTTTTCAAAATGCGAAAACCAAATCAAAACTTGATCCATAGCTTTTTGATGAGGTTGCACGAAGATAGAGACGCAGCTCGTTTACTGATTTATGCTGATACAGATATAGCTTACTGCGTCCGCCATGTTATTGTTAGTAGCCGGTGGGCGTGAAATCGATAATTAACTTTGTTATATTTGGTTTTAGTTTCACTGAAGCTGTCTCTCATAAGTATCATTATACATTACCACTTTCTCTAAAGCGGATATTTATTAATTCTACGATGTAAACACATAAAACAGGATACTAAAACATTATCGAAAAAGCTGCTCAGTAATTGGGTGACAAAGATTTTTGAAACTTTTAACTATTGTCCCTGCAACTAACATATCAAAATGTAATTACAGTATTACCATTAATGTAACGCTGTTTATAACCAGAAAGCCCCAAGAAACATTCTAGAATACAGCAACAACCGGCAGAAAAATGATTTGAATATTGGGATTTGTAAAGGTAACAATTCTCTTCCATCACGCCGCGACCTACAAGGTTTAATCGATCGATTTAAACAGCTCGCTAACCACAACGAGAGAATGGTTGTGTGACGTCAGCGAACCGGGCGTATGTTGCAGTCTCAATCATTTACCCCAAAGTAGCCAACAAGTCTTAAAAAAATATCCGGACTTAGGTCGGAAAAATGGCAATCAACGACTTTTGTTACTGAACAGAGATGGCCAAGTAACAAATAATAAAAAACAACTAATCGTAATTTGACCACAAAAGGCATTCGGATCTAGTATATTTTCAGTGCACTATAAAATCTCTCTCTCTCTCTCTCTGCGACTTATGTCTCTCGACATCGAAATACAGGAACAAAGCGCAAAGTATAAGAGAATATTATGACGCAATACTGAGTTACCCGATTCTCACTTCCTGTATCTTAATTTTGTGTTCGTTGAAGACTCTTTGGAAATATCCACGATATTTTACCTGACCGTGAAATTTAGAGTCGTAATGACAGAATCGTTCAGATAAACATAGCATCAAACAACAAAAGAATCGGTACAATGAACATTTATCAAATAATTTAACAAAAGAAAACCAGTATTTGTTTCCTAAAGGGCTTTATCCCTCGTGCACATCATTAGAGACGAAAAGGACGGGGGCGGGGGAGAAGGAATTCGGCCACTGTCTTTCGAAGGAACCATTCCGACATTCACGTGGAGTGATTTCAGGAAACCATGGAAAACAAAATCTGGATGGTCGAGCAGGGATTCGAACCCGCGTCCTCCCTAGTGCCAGGTCCGAACGTTACCGCTCACGCATCACGGTCGGTCCAAAACATGAAATACTGTATATGCGGAAAGCTAATTTCTTCTTAATAATTTAATTTAATGAGACTGTTTCATTAGTGTTAGAATTAGACTACCCGCGGCACTGCGATAATTTTACTGGCTTTAGATGAGATTGGGGTGGTTGAATGGTTGAAACGAGAACATTTAGTGGATCGCAGCAAAGAAAACGATTTAAGTTGGAAAAAAAAAGAAATAAACATATCAGAATAGACCAGAATTTATTTTAGAAAAGCGAAGTCCATAACGGCGGACAGAGATTCGAACCAAAGTCTCGACCGCTAAATGCAACGTACTTTTCCATTTATCTCTCTACGAGGTAAAATATGCAGCTAGGAGATAAAGATTGTGACCGAAACCGGAAAGGATATAAATGGGAAATTATATGCTTTAGGTACAGTGTACATTGTTTTGAATTCCGCTAGACTCTAGAGTAGAGAAAACAATTTCGAAATATTGCTAAGTCATTATTATTTTTAATTGCGATGGAATTTATGTACTTCTACATAAAAGGTTTTACTGTAAAATACATTTAATATTTCAGATAAAGTGTGCAGCACATCCATTGATAGTTTATTTCACTTCCCGACTCCCTTAGGGAGCGTGCACAAACTACGTGGCTCGGTCCAGGGGGGGGGGGGGAGGGGTTGGCTGGAAGGCTACGCTGGGAGGAGGGGGGATTTCGAGCCAGGCCACGTAGCTTTCCTTTCATAACATTTTTCAGAGTTAAAATGAGGAACAGAACTTACAACAGCATGTGAATATTTATTTCCCTCAATTAATTATCCCTGTATTACAATAGTCTGACAAGAGAAAACAGTACAAAATTGTCTCCTGGAATCAAAAGGGAAAAAGCTACGTGGGGGGGGGGGGGGGCAGAGGCAAAAGCCACGTAGGGCCACGTATGGTCACGGGGGGGGGGGGGTTCACAGGAGGCCAAAATGGAGCTACGTGGTTTATGCACGCTCCCTTACCTACAATTTAAAACTTCCACACTTCCTTATGTATGAAAACAAGATACTTTGCCCTGCATCAATCCTAATTCTTCTCACAATACCCATCTAACCCTCATTGAAAAAATTAAGCTTATTACACATCTATATTCCAAAGATTCCTAACCTAAAGCAGTTTGTTGTTATATGTTCAACATTTACGTTTTAATAAGCAGGTTTTATTTTTGTGGCCTACGTATAATTTATGCGATCTCTTCAATAATGAGAATATGAAAAACTGTGTCTAAATAACATTTTTAATCCTTTGAGGTATATTGTTTGCGATACATCGATGCAAGAAAATGTCATCCTCACAGAGAATACCTCCAAATACAAATATATGCGGAAAAACACCATGTTTTTTTGTTCCTTTTATAACTAATTTCCTTCAGTTGTGGAATTACTTTTAATGTTTTCTTTCCATGCTAACAAGATTGTATATAATAACTAATCACCACCATTGGTTGTATTAAGTAAGATAATTACTTCCTTCCCAACCCCCCCACTGCGTGGCATAAGTTAACGATACATCGAAAGTAAGTTTTTGTAACTTATTTTTGATGGTGTAACGTGGTGTAAATGAAAATGCTGAAAACGCTTTAAATTAAAGACTGACGACTTTAAGGAATCTATAGTTTCGCCTGTCATAAAAAATCATTTCACAGAGCAAAACTAGCAGTAAAGCTATAAAAGATGTAAAATTAAAATATGATTTATAGCCGTGTTAAGAGATAAGCCGAAAATTACAACACCGCACTGCAGGGAAGACGCAAAATCTACAAGAATTATGATCCATGTTTAACTATGGTTACCCTGATCTTGTTAGCACACTAACAGCAGGTTTTTTTTTTTTTTTTTTTTTTTTTTTTTTTTTAAATGTCAAAATCGAAAAGAATATAAAGACTTCAGTGCGAGTTGTTATTCTGTGCAGTTTATATATGTCAACTAAATGTTCGTGTCTCAATTTTGGTGATTAACAAATCATCTTTCTTAACATATTTGTTTACTTATCTCCTCCCACAAAAAACAGCAATGCAGCTGATAAAAATCTGTTCGGAAAAATTAATTAGATAATACATATTCTGTTTGAAGTATATAAAGGTATATTAAGTCGTTTTGTAATCTAGTAGTGACACAGCATGTTTCTTCAACTCGGTAGATTTTGCTAAATCAGAAAAAAAAAAAAAAAAAAGTGTTTTTACGCGAAATAATATGTCCGCAAACGAAAACAAATTTTGGAAAAACTGTATCGAAAGGTTTGTTTTAGATTGCATAAAAGATATAATAACATTTCGCAACCCAGAAACACGTACCTCGTATACGTGAAATTTCATTTGTACACAGTCTAGAGACATGCGAGAGTTCATTTAAATGGCAAACTCGGTACTCAATGACACCCTTGTTAAAATGCTTTGGTTATATATAAAAAAAGCGGAGCTGTATGAACGTGTTGACGTATACATTTTAATGTGTCAATGTAACTATGTTCATATGACAGCTTAAGTTAGCACTGAGGTGTGATTGCCATGAAATGGAATTTTATATGTATTATATTTTATGAATCGGTCAACGATCTTCGAACGGGGATGTAACTCTTACCTTCACGGTACTCAATATATGACATGAACAAATCAGTGGTTAAATGTCGTACACTGCCTTGGTATATCGAACGGCAATTAATAGAAATTCAGGTACAGCCAAACACAAACAGTGGGCGTATTCGCGACGTTGTAGCGCCGAAAGAGCGGTTACTGAAGAAAATAAAGGCTATGTTGTAATGGAATGCTGCAATGACTCGCATTTTGGTACATCCCGTTCTGACATGTCATTTAAATACTATAACACTAAAAAGAAATTAGTTGCAGCGGTACTGGATAGATACTGGGTGACTAACCAATCTTTGTCATATTATAGGACCATAAATTATAGTATACCTACGCCAATGGTCTTGTCAGCGCGCAGGTGTAGTTCGAAAATAGATCGGACTGCTGCCAATTATTATATTTAGAGGTATACCGAATGTTTGTTGCTACCTAACTCTTTTGTTCGTAACAAATATTCGAAAACAAATTCCATGAAGCATCGCGCTCAAATATGACAACGTTCGACTTCAGTGCACCATTTTTAGGAACATTCGCAAATGACACTTAAGTTACCTGGAAGTGTCACAATGTTTAGTTTCTACTCACGAACGTTTGGTTTCCGCTTCACGTCTTCAGCAGCTGGGAAAGAGTCGACGGAACGACGCCGCGGCGAAGGTAGGTGCTCAGCATTTTCGTCAGAAACAGTTCCACCGCAGTGTTGACACGGAGTGAAAAAACACACACTCACACACACAGACACAGGATATGAACACGCACACACGCACGTCGACTATGACGCGACGAGCGCCAGACACCGCCGGCCTAGAGCGCACCTCCACATTCAACTGTTTCTTTCACGTATCGATTCCCGACGGCATTATTGATCCCGGCCGGACGGCGAGGTATACACGCACACGGCCTCCTTTCGGGCCACCACCGCAGACAGTGGGAAACTTATAAAGAGGGTCGCTGATAACTATGACGTCAGCAAGATATAAGAGAGAAGACTGTGACGTACTCTTGGTTTACAGCAGCCGGCGTCAACAATCAAGCGGCTGCCATATTTTCCCGCCGGCGCGGCGCTGCTAACGACCCGTCGTGTCGGAACCGGGTACTACCGGGTGCGCGGCGTCGTCGTCTGGTCGATGTCGCCGGCCGCAGCTGACATCAAGTACTGTCAGGCTGTGTGCCCTGCTTGACTGACTCACACACACCAGCGGCAGCTCCCCGTCTGGCCTGTGCCGTCCCACGACCCCGACTGCCGGTCTGCCAGCTCCCCCCACCACCGCGGCCCGACTCATTGCCTGCGCAACGGCCTGGGGAGCGCGCGCGCTCTGCTAGCTGCGAACCGGGCCGAGCCAAAAAACAAAATAGCACCGAGCTGTACCAAATCTGCGGCAACACTTCTTTTATACTAGAATATTTGAGTTTGACGCAGTACGTCACTTAATGTCTTCACATGTTATTATTAATTGATTTGAGGATTGTGACGCAGAGTAAATTGCCTTAAACAATGTTTGAAAAGCCATTGAAAACAAATAAGTCCAAAAATGCGTTGAAAACATAATGGATAAACTCTGCGAGTGTGAATTTCGTACCGAGCGTGGTGGGTGAACGGTTAACCTTCTGGCCTCTCATTCGGGAAGACGCGGGTTCGAATCCCCGTCCGGGCATCCAGATTTGGGTTTTCCATGGTTTCCACAAATCCCTCCAGGCGTATGCAGGGATGCTTCCTTCAAAAAGGCCATGACCGAATTCATTCCCAGTCCCATCCCGCCTCTAATGACCTTAAGCCGTCGACGCGGCGTAAAGCAGTAAGTAAATAAATAAATAAATGTGAATTTCGTTTCATTGCAGAGGTGGAGCAGGGGAAGTTTGGTTAAAGCAGAAAAATGTTTTAAAAAAAGGAAGTCCTGTCTCACTAATTCTCTTCAACGTTGATATGAATAGGTAATTAAGGAGGATGAGAGGATAAAATATGAAATTAAAGATTTTTCGGATGATTTAATTATCTGGAGCAACAGGATACGAGGAAAAAAGACTACTTGATCATAACCAGAAACAAGGGGAAAATATGATGGAAGAAGCAAAGTTTTTGCGAAGGGTTGTAGAGGGAATAATTGAATTATGAGAGAAAGACTGAGGCAAGCCATCTATCCCTTAGTCTTTTTTTTTGGCCGTTTACCTTCAATCTTCAATTTTCCTCGGTATTCGCTGCTCCTCCATTTCCTTACGATGGCCATACCATATTAGGCCGTGGTCACAATGGATGCGTACTCTGACGACTTCGAACTCTTTTGTGTTAACGTGCTTTATTAATAAACCTGTCATGGACGTAATGACTCTTATTAATGAACTTAATGACCTTTATTAATTGTTCTTATAATTACTGCTTAGGACGGCTTTGGTTTCATTATCTGGCGACCGGCGGCACAACGAACTATATAAAATTAAATTAGTTGGCTTAGAGAACTGTGACTTTGAGTGAAAATATTTCGAGAGGTACCAACCAGTACACAACTAAAATTAAGGTCTTACAAGGTCCTTCCTCAACAGAGATTTATGGAAAAAATTTATAAATAAATCAATCAATCTTGTTACGTTGTACGAAATATAATGTTTATTTAGGACAGATTACGGAATTATGAATCAGAGCAAAAAAAATATATTTTTTTTCATAATTTGTTTGTATGTAAAAGAAATTGAACTCATTAGAATTTTCGCCATCAATCAAAGTTGTGATTATTCGTATGTAACAACGTGTAATCGTTCTTCTCTTTCACACTTTTGGTTCGTATTTTTTTATACATATTTGCACATTTGGTCTTAGGAATGAGTTCAATTATCAAAGACAAAATATTCCCTATTATGGTCTGCAAATTACAAATTACGTAATCAACTAAAGTTTGAGCCCTTAGTTATTGAACGTTAGCAGTTATTTCTTTACTGCGTTAGGATTTTTGCAGGTGTGTAAACTAAAATAAAGTTTGCTTGCTTGTTTATGTTGAATTTCGTGACGAACTTTTTCACTTTTTGCACTTTTAAAAAATATTTTCACTAATATTTTACCATTTATGTCAGTAGGTCCAGGTAACGTGAACACCTCCCCCACTTCCGCAACGGTTGCAAATATTCGCTAAATTATTTTGTGTCAGGGGATTAGTAATAAATGTATATTTCAACTGATAATTTTTTATTATTAAATTTCTCTGATATATATGAAAGAGTCCCAGAGGGTGTCTCGAGAAATTTATCATTTAACGAGTATCCTTAATTAATTAATTAAAAATTCTTTTCTTAGGCCTGAATGACCATAATCATAAAAATGAATGGGTTAAAATGACAAAGCGAAACATGAATGACAAAAAATTGTAATACATTTATTTACTTTCACAGAAATTTGAAATAATGTTATTAATTGAAAGCAATTCATTTAATAGATCATTCGTTGATTAGTTGAAGAAAGTTTAATTTATTGTTCTGAGTTTAGAAACTTGGAGCTGGTATGTCAGTTGCGTTGGCGGAACGGCTATCGCAATGCGCTGTGGCAATGACTATAGCTGTGGCCAATTCTTTTGGCGGGTGGCGTCAAATGCGCGTAACAGTTGTATTCACTTCTTTACTTGTAGTAATAGTTTGTAACGTGTTTTAAGTAATTTATAATCACTATTCTGTGATAAAATATTGATGCATGTCATTTCGTTAAGAAAGTTATGTCATTGCAAATACATTTAATATAATTGGAAGTTCCAAAAGACCTGTTATATATTATGCTATTACCTCCAAAAAAAATACTTTTTCGACAGACTAAGGAAACTTATTGAAATAATCTTCTTCTTTTATTTGTGTCTAAAAATCCACGTGTTAAATTTTATTTTCAGTATATTTTTAACCAGAATCAAAATTTTATTTTGTTGTCCTCTCCACTGAAAAACTTGCATAATTAACGACAAAATTATTTGTTTATATATTACCACTCATCACTGTCGTAAAATTCGTGTACTTTTCCCCTGACAATGTCCCTGTCAAAGTCGCTAAGCTTTGTTAGAGTGCTGTATTGTTTCATATTTTTCTTTCGAGAAACAAATGTAGGTTATTTTCCCTCACGACACAGGCGCTGGACAGTTCTCAAAACGACATCACAAGCTGCAGCGCAAATAGCCTGTCCATTCCCTAAAATTTTTCGCAATATGGTTGTTTTTTTGCGGTAACAAATCAATACAGTTTTTTATTTCATTACTATCAAGTATGTCCATATTTTTCAAGTCTTTTCTCACCAGCGTACATGTAGATGACAAAATTTCACCATCATTGTCCACAAGAAGTTTAAAATATTTGTGCACATTGTGAATGATAGATTTATTCTGCCGGCGAAACTCTGTTGTCTTCTTCAGCCGCGGTGGTTCTACAGTCGATGACGTGCGTCTTGTTGGAGTCGTTAGTCCCGAAACACCTGGAGTAGGAGAATAAGTATCTTCCCGAGTATCCATTTTTAGTAGCACCGTTCTCTTGCTAAATTATCACAATTATAAAATACTACACTTTTTTGTTCGGTAAAATTATTACAGTAAATTACTATAATTGATAAATAACTAAAACGAATTAATATCGCACGTAATAATCGCACATCACTAAAAATCAAGATATCCTCTCTCGAGCACGCTCACCCTCACACGGACACACTTTCTAATTCCCATTCACAGGTTCACACATTTGTGTATTGAAAGGGAGGTGGAAGGTTTGGGGTTGGGTTGCGAACTATTTTCCCTCGTACTTGGCAACACAGGCCGCTCAGTGTCACAATTTTCTAGTGATAGAAAGAGAGCGCATCGCGAGATAGTTCCCAGGTACGGCAACAGCGCGTGTACACAGACCCGCTAAAACAATTGGACACAGTTGTGGAGAGCCCAGCAGAGGGCCATCCTTCGTCACCCTGGTCAGCTGATGGCCCACTGGCCACTGGAACTGGTACTGTGGTACCTGTATTGTCCTCTGTTGTCACCAGACCTTGCCGGTCCTCAATCAGCCGAGCTCGTGAGTGGAACTTTTTGGTAAACATCAACTCAAAGCTGGTTTCCAGTACCGCAATATTTTCTCCGTCGATGTGAGGCCCACAGCTCAACCTGTCCCATTCCTGATTCGTCACCACATGGAACATACATTAACAATTTAGCAAAAGCACGCGAGAATCGATTTTATTGCTATTGCGAGAAGATATCTCCACCCCCCCCCCCCCTTCCCGCTCTCTCCCGCTTGCAGTTCTTGCAGAAGCGTATCGTCCGTGGAAAAGAAACGATTTCTGGCTGTTAATTCACTCGCATTTCTGGTGTGGAATGGTTAAACATACAGTTCCTGCCTCTCATTGGCCACTTTCGCCGACATTTGTCATCTCAGAGTACGTATCTGTAGATGACTTTTAAAGATTATTAAAAAAAATAACCGCCTCTGTGGTATATCTGACAGGAGAGTACAATGCTGATGCAGTCATAAGTGTTTCGGAACACACCGTTCAGTGCACGTTGTTAAACATGGGGCTCCGCAGCAGTCGGATTCTACCTGCACCCAAGTTCACCCAACGACAAATTCTACTACGATTGCGGTGTACAAGAGTTCAAAGAGATTGGATGAAACGTGTCGCCTGGTCGTATGAATAGGGTTTCTTGTTACTCCAGATTGATGCTCTTGTCCGAATACGCCATCTTCCAGGCGAACGGCTCCTAGATACATGCACTGGGACAGTATTATGTTATGGGGGACATACACCTGAGCTTGCATGGGACCTATGGTATTAATCGAAGACGTCATAACAGCTGTGGACTACCGGCACCCCTTCATACTTCACGACTTCAACGACGGCGATGACATCTTCCAGCAGGATAACTGTCAGTGTCACAAAGCCAGAACAGTGCCACAGTAATTTGAGGAACATGAGAGTGATTTCACTTTGATGTCTTGGCCACCAAATACGCCTGATCTCAATCCGATAGAATAAATCTAGGACGCTATCTCGTACCATCTCCTCGCCCACAAATCATAGGCCCGTAATTTAATGTAATTGGTAGACCTATGTTTGAACATCTGGTGACAGACACATCCGGAAATCTAACGAGGACTTGTCGAATCCATACTATGCTGAATCGCCGCTGTAACGTGTTCCAAAGGTGGACCACCGCACTGTTAAGCAGGTGGTCATAATGTTTTGGCTCATCAGTGTGTTTCTGATCCGCTCGTCTTGCGATCTGCGTCTCGTTCCTATTTAGCTTTCGTAATTGCTCTGGCGATACCAACCAAAGGTTCTGCCTCCACCAAGCCGGCACTGCCAACCCCATTCTTTGGTTGTCACAGATAACATTTTACTTGCTTCCTCTAATCAAACATAAATTCATTACAAAATGATTATTAATATTGAACCTGAAATGTAGAACAGATGTATGTTTTTATCTTACGACATATAGTTAATACTACCTTCTTTACAGAGTCGGATTAAACCGGTGCGGATCCTGTAACAAGTGAAGAAGTGGCCCTTGGCTTCGAGCGGCAGTGGTAGAGGGTTTATTTATTTATTTTAAAAAATTCGACCCATCTGGCGTGACGGGGAGGCCGCCACGAGAATCCTAGGCGTGGCGGTATCCCCCAGAAGGCGTGGGGCCCCCACAAGGCGCAAGGCCCTCAGAAGGTACGGGGCCCGTAGCATTTGCTAACTCTTGCTACGTGGCTAATCCGGTTCTGCTACTTTACAAAAGGTAATTAAGTGAAATGTAATATGCGACAATTTTGAAATAGCAAACGTAACATAATGCGAAGCTAATACATCTGTGCGGGACAGAATTTAAACATTAAACGAACCATTTTATAATAATCTAAAAAAAATGAATTGCGTGTATCGTTTTGTTACACGTACTAGAACTGAAAACTTTATGGTTCCTACACACTTTTTAATGTGTATTTTTTTTTATGTATAAGGCTGGTTTAAAAAGTAACGAGCCGGAGGCCTAGGAACAGAAACCAGTACATGTATTTCAGCAGTATTGGCCCTGGCTGTTGAGGCACTTGTCACTCTGCGACACAAGGAGGTGGATGGCTGTCTCGTAAAATTTCTGAGGCTGCGATGTGAACCAGTTCCGCACGTACTGCTTGACGTCGTCATCCGAGGTGAATCGTTTGCCCCTCAGAACCTTTTTTTAGGAGACCAAAAACGGCGTAATGGCAGGGAGAGAGGTCTAGAGTGTATGGAGGGTGACCGAGAACCTCCCACTTGAATCTGCTGTTTGCTTTGCGAAAGGTGGTCAAGTTTTGCGAGTAACGCTGGGCATTCACTATTGTCCCGTGCTGCAGGAAGTATATCAGAAGGGGGCCGTCGGGGTCAAAGAAGAACTTCAGCATAACCTTTCCTGCACTTGTGTGGATGGCCTTGGAGATTGTTGGTGGTGGTGACCCTCGATGCTTCCACTGGAGACTTTGTCGTTTCGATATTGGTTAGAAGTGATGACACCAAGACTCATCTCACCCACAACTCGTGCCAGGAACTCGTTCCCTTCCCTGGCTTAGCGCTGCAGATGATCAAGACAGTGGGCCACTTGACATGCTTCCTGTTGTGGTTGAAGACTGTGGGGCACCCATTGGGCGCACATTTTGCGCCAATTCAGTCTTTCCGTCATGATGGTGTGAAAACTTCCGACGCTCAATTCGACCTCGGCGGTCCTGGATAACGAGTCCATCAACCAACAGGACGATGTCATCGGTAAAGGGGTGAGGTGTTCCAGACCGTGCATCATCGGCTAACGACACCCGTCCTTTCCTGAAGCGTTTGTGACACGCCTTGACCCTTTGCAGGGGGTATGCAGTGTTAACCGTACACTTGTCACATTCTTCTATGAATGTCGTTACCCTTACTCCTTCCACCGCCAGAAAACGAACAACACCTCTTTGCTCTTCTTTTGACGCCTCCATTTCACTGCTTACAACACGAATGAGCTTCTGCTAGCTTTGTAGTCACGTGATTTGCGCTCGAGACCCGATAGCGGCGGGCATGTGGACTCCCGCTCTCTTGTCGGAAACCCTCTTTGTTACTGACGCAACGATATTACCATTCTGTCACCGGTTTGCACATTTTAGACTCCGGCTCGTTTCTTTTTGAACGTTGCTTATATTTTTTGATGTTTTCAATATTTCTTTCGCACTCAATTGGACGAACTAGGCCTATACTATCTTAATTGTAACATACAGATAGTAGGAACTGTGAACAAGTTATTTTCGTAAACAAATGAAAATTATCAAAAATTTAAAACACCCCTCGGGCATCATAGAATATTGCATCGAGCCATAGTCTGTATTTTGTGTGTATAGCTTTTATATTCAAGAAAAAATTGGACAAAGTTATTTGATAACCATTCTTAGAATCAATAAGATAGACATCAGCAAATAAAGTTTTTATTTGGAACAAATGAAAACTAATTTTCTATATAGAAAGTATTTGCAAATAGTATTTTGATGTTGATGATGGTTATTATAATTAATATTAATTTATATTACTATTATTATTATTATTCCGTATCCGTTGTGTTTGGTGAATTTGTATAGTATGATATACCTTTGTAATCTAAGGTTTATGGAAGCTAAACAGGAAATAAATGTTTCACATTTAATATGATCCGCTGTTTAGGACGTGTAACAGCTTGCGTCAAAGTATCGTTAAGTATGCATGCGCAAAAAATTAAATTCGCATGCATAGAACATAGCGGTGCATGCACGCTTGAAACTTTTTTTTTTTTTTTTTGTAACTGCTTTACGTCTCTTTTTAACATCGAGGTCTTTAGAGACGGGAAAGGATGGGGGGCAAGGATGGGGGCAAGGAATTCGGCCATGGCCTTTTGAAGGAAGCATCCCGACATTTGCCTGGAGTGATTTGGGGAAACCATGGAAAACCCAAATCTGGATGCCCGGACTGGGATTCGAACCGCCGTCCTCCCGATTGTGAGGCGAGAACGCTAACCGTTACACCGCCACGCTCGGTTGCTTAAAACGTAACGCGTAACCCGTATGACGTAACGCTTGTCTCGTCCGCCCCCAATGAAGTTTCACTTCAAAGTGTATGTGTATGTGTGTGGATTGTGCCTTTACGCTTCGTCGACGTCGAGGTCATTAGACGCGGGACGGGGTTGGGGACAAGGAACGGGAAGGAATTCGGACACGGTCTTATGAAGGAAGCATCCCGGCATTCATCTGGAGTGATTTGGGGAAACCATGGAAAACCCAAATCCAGATGCCCGGACGGAGACTTAAACGCGCGTCCTTCCGAATGCGAGGTTGGGGCTCACCCACCACGCTCGGTTTCGCTTAAAAAACAGCATTTTATATTCATAAGAGTAAGTTATATTTATTCAAAAAATACATATTCAAGAGATCACCAAAGTTTTACAATTTCTAAATGTATTTTTAGCAAGTTAGTATGAGCCCGACCATTCCCAAGTAGAGGTGTTGGATCCTGCGTCTGAACATTGGTTAATTTCTTGGATGGCGTTGCTATTAGCGAGGAAGAAAAGATTGGAGTATTTTTATTTGTATATTTTTTACAAAGTCGAGCGATTCTTGTATCCAGGCAATGTCTATAGGAAATCGAGCGATTGTATATAGACATTCGAAAGACAAATTCATGTCTATAGACATGCTTTTAGAACAAAAACGCAGAACTTTGTTCTCCCGTTCGAAATGGGAGACATGAGACAATCGTTAGACAATGTTGCGCAATATTTCGTAGTGTGGACGTTTTGGTAGACTTTGTCGTCAGTTATTGTCGGCGAGCTCTGGAGAAGGCTTGGTCGATTTTCTTACCGTCAAGATGTGGCCTACAGAGAAAGTGTTATCGTTAATACAAGATTTTCACTTGAAATCTTGTTTGTGGGAAATAACTAATCCCAAATAAAAATAATCGAAACAAGAAGAAAATAGTTATTAAAGAGCTGCCAAAAAAATATACAGTGCCCGTAAGCGATATAGGGGGGAAAAAACTACAAAATTTTAAAACAGCTTTTCATCGGGAGCATAAAAAAAATAAATCAGGTGAAGAAGAATGGAGTATCTGTTGTAAAGAATGCTTGGTTCGCATACGAACACTTATTTCTACTGCAAGGTTTAGAATCAAGGGGTAGCAGAAGCACAGACTGCGGTGAAGACAAAAATAGTGAATCAGGAAGCACAGAAACTATTGTAAGTACATTAAAAATCTGTTTCATTTAATTGTTATACATGGATATGGAACAGAAAACAATTTTATTAAAATACAGATGATTTTATTAATAATAACAGAAAATATTATTATGTGGTGTTAGTAAAAAAAATTTCACGTCTCCACCAACGCTTCTTTTTTCGCTTATTTTCATTGTCCATGATTAGAACTGCGCAAGCAGCGATCCCAACAAAGCCAGCCATATTTAGCAACTAACGAGCAACAAGGCTTTCATGTGTGTACACGCGACAAAGTCTCTGGAATGTCTATATACATTGTCTACATACATATCTATAAACAGTTCTAACATGTGTGTACTTAGCCTTATATCGTAATTGCAATATTTATAAGACGGATATAATAGTGATTAGTTGACAGCTTTTGAGGGATGTAAAAAAGCGTTCGTTGTCTGAAGCCCAGGATCCTCCTTCCCTTGTTACCACAGCAAATGTTTTTGCCGAGCGATGTTTCATCAGCGTTCGATACTCCCTCCAGCGTCAACATCACTCTGAGCGAACTTAAATGAGCGAGGGCTGCCGCGGAGATAAGCAGAGAGTAAACACCAGTGAATGGCGCCAGAGAGTCTGCTGTGTTTTGTGGAGGTTACTCACGCAAAAAACAATGAATGAAAACGAGAGTGCCTCCAGTGCTACGCTGTCGGTGCCCAAATAGTAACCAGAAAGAGTCGCAGCTATAGACCGAGCGTGGTGGGTGAGCCGGGACACTCTGGCCTCGCAGCGGGAGAACGCGTGTTCGAATCCTCGTCCGACTATCCAGATTTCAGTTTTCTATGGTTTCATCAAATCGCTCCTGGCGGGTGCCAGGATGGTTCCTCCAAAATACCTTGGCGGAATTCCTTCCGTTCCTTGCTCCTAGTCCTTTCCCGCCCCTAATGACTTCGCCCTCAACAAGGCGCAAAGCCATAAGAAAATTAAAATCGTGGCTACAAGCATATGTAAGTGAAAATCGAAAAAAAAACGCCTTTTATATTAGACTAGCAGATCCGAAAATGCTTCACTATGGCTCGATTTGAGTCTACATTTAAATCAAAGGAACGTAATTGAAAGTTTGATATGAATTTTTGTTAAAATTAGATGTTTACCTATACATTATAATTTTTATGTTTTATTTTAAAATAAATTGTCATTAGAGTTTTATTCATTTTTAAGTTAATTGCAGTAGTCTTGGATATACAATCGCCTTGGCGATTCCATTTGGCATTATTATTATTATTAGGCTTTTACGGCTTCATTGGACCACTGTAGTCACTTTCTGGTTATATTCTTAGGCATGTGCAAGCACCGTTCTTTCCCAGTATGTTTTCATTCGTTGTGATCTTCTTTGTCTTTCCTCATCTGTAAATACCATCTTAATTGTGTGTCGTTTGTCTATTTTTGGTTTAAATCTAATTTTTTCGTCTTTCAATTTTTTGAGTTATTCTGTTTTGTTTCGTAGATTATCCCAGGTTATTTCTAATTCTTCCATATCTTCACTAACTTCCTTAATCCAGCTTGCCTGTTGCTTCAGCTTCCAAATTTTTCTATTATTCTTCTTATTAATCTGGTTTCCGGTGTCCTCATGATGTGATCAAGGAAAGAAATTCTCTTCTTGCGTATAGTATCTCAAATAAATCCCTTGGATTTCATACACGGGAGCATGCAACATGTAATTGTGCATGAAACAATTTTCCTATTTTCAATGTCCAATAATTTTGTAGCAAAATGTTCTGCAGAAGGACAGTTTTGTAATTTATCACGCAGTAACATTGAAATAAAAAAAATGTTTTCCTGTGCCACCCAGAGTGCGCATTGAACCAAATTCTTGTGAGTGAGTGATAATTTCTTTCTGCTGGTTGATTTGAGGATTTCGCTAACTTTAATCAACGATATAGTGTTGTATAAGTTTAGTTGACAGTGCCATTGAAATAATAAATGTTTTTTCCTGTGCCAGCTGGCGTATGAATTGAACCAAGCACTTAACCCGACCTTCACCTCTGGAATACCTTGCTGTGTAATGTGATTCGGATTCCACCCTAAACTGTAGATCCCCTATACCGGGTAGGATTGCCGGGTTAGGTTAAGGCGGCTACGTTAGGGTCGGAATGCGCATCCAATAGAAACCCATCAGGTCATTACAACCACACGGAGTTATTATTTATTATACCTGAATAATTACTAATTTCGCAAACAAAATAATGCTCTGACCGAAATGTTCTGGACCTCGACCACAGATGGATATTCCGATTATTCCATGCCGTAATGAAAAATAAATTTACAATATTTATCGAAAAATGTATATCTGCCTGCAGCATGTTGGGGATTGAATCTTTGTTAAATTCGACGTTTCCTTACTTCTGGCTAACATCGCTGCCTATTGTCGGGAATTTCCCGAACAGAACACAAGCCGGCTTGCAAACAGAGTTGTCACAGCTATACAGTAAAAACACATGACCAGAACGAAAACGTTAGGAAAAAGATAAAATGTGATGATGTTAGATATAAACTGGCAATAGTATCTCTACTATTCACAAACAACATATGTGACGTAGCAGAATTTCATTCAAGCACTGTATGCTGACTGATTTGATATCGATTTCTTCTTTATTAATGCATTCAACCGATACTAGAAGAAAACTACTTAATTAATAGTCATAATCTAGTCAGTAAATTCCTACTTTAATCACCAATAAACCTTGTTTATTCTTTTAGTGAGGTGACTGGGGACAAGGAACGGGAAGGAATTCGGTCATGGCCTTTTGAAGGAAGCATCCCGGCATTCGCCTGGAGTGAATTGGGGAAACTACAGAAAACCGAAATCTGGATGCCCGGACGGGGATTCGAACCGGGGTCTTCCCGAATGAGATACCAGAGCGTTAACCGCTCACCTACCACGTTAGGTCTCGCAGTCGAGACGACGCGGATTCGAATCCCCATCCAACCATCCAGATTTCGGTTTTCTGTGGTTTTCCGAAATCATTACAGCCAAATTCCGTGCAGTTGCTTGGTTCTAGTCTTTTCCCTCCTCTAATTACCTAGTTTTAATAACGTGACTATCGTATTTCCCCAATCCTAATAGGCGGCAGTTTAGAAAGCTCAGCCAAACTGCTGGTTGGAAATGATATAACAGGTCTGGCAGAGAATACAGTAGTCGACTTGTTGAGCCAAATTTGTATTTCATTGGGCTCTGTGCTGCCAACAACATATTTTGGCACTTTTCCTGAGGAGGTGAAACAGAAATAAAATAAGCAACAATTAACTGGTATCTGTTTTTCCCGTTTGAGTTCCTTATCCTTTAACAACATGACAACGATTTTTGCTTTATCTGTTGCTAATATACATGGGATTTGACCCTTTGGCTAAACCACCAACTTGACGACTTTCGCTTTCCAGCTACTCGTACTACTTCAATGAGATCTCAATTTTTCTGGGTGGTCTGTTTTATTTTTGAAATACTTAATTTTTTCTTTTTTGCTCTTGATATTATTTTTGTATATTTGTTCATTATCTATCTACATCTACATCTACATATATACTCTGCAATTCACAAAATTGTGGGTGGCAGAGGGTGCTTTATCTGTAAAGGTTCCCAACATTGATGGTATATTCATTCCAACTATACCTTTACATTCTCCCTCTGCTATGTATTTCCGAGATCACCACTTTCTTTAATGTAGGTTTCTGATAAAGTCCATGCTTGAATATCAAGAAAAAATATCTCAGACCTAGTTCTTTTCCCTATGATCAATTATCTACTGGTTTATTGCAATCTTCTTCCGATCTTGAGCTAAACTCTTCATCTCATCATACCCAATACGTCATCAGTTATCTGCTTCTTATATTCTAATCTCTGTCTTCATCTACAGTTCACTCTTTCGACTGTTCCCTCCACTAACAAACCAACCAATTCTGCATACCTAAAAATGTGACCCACCATGCTGCCTGTCTCTTCATTCCGTGGGAGTCTTCCACAAACTTTTCACCTCTCCCATCATTTTTCAATTTTTTTTTTCTTTTTCTGGAAAAAAGAAATGGAGTTTGGCCATGTCAGCCATATGAAATTTTATACATATATTTTCTTTGTTCTATACGGCTCGTCGACGTCTAGGTCGTTGAAGACAGGAGAGCACGGGCGAAAGAACAGGAAAGGAATTCGGCCATGGCCTTCCGAAGGAACCATCCCGGTATTCTCCTGATCTGTCTTCGAGAAACTATGAAAAATTGAAATCTAGGTAACCGGACGGGGATTCAAACCCGCGTCCTCCCGAATGCCAGGACCGATCTTCCCCGTTATCCACCGATCTCGGAAACTATAGTTGATTCTACCGGTGTAAACATATCATCATCATTGCTGTTAACTCACCAGTATGGCCAACACAAGACGAACATAACAGCTGAAACCACCCATGTTGGAGGCGTGACTCGAACCGGCGACTTTTTAACTTGAGGCAATCGCATAAACCCTAACGCTACCATGACATGCTTCAAAATACGCTAATTTTGTATTTATGTGCCCAATTAATTTTAAACATCCTTGCAATTCTCTTAGCAAAGATAAAAAATATCACACACTCAAAGATACACATTAATAGCATCATCCGTTCCATATATTTTCCACTCTGTATCCACTACTTTTATTAATGTTTAAGCGAAAGACTTTTTTTTTGATTTATCCATAGCTTCAAGTTTGGTACATTTTACTGTTATGAACTGCAATACCGACCCCGCAGTTACTATATTCCACTGTTGTGGACAATAAACTACTTCGTTTTAGATGCTGTCCTCTGAAGATTTTCATTGCACGTACAGCGAGAGAAGCATTCCCGTGAACGAGCGCTGTTTCGGATGTTCCGAATCATTACTGTGCAGTTCCCGATGTCAGGAAAGAGAAGAGCGATTCTCGGATGCGGCTTCTTTATAGCCGCCCGTGGTTTCCAACTTGGCTGGCATCCAGAACGCGTTGCAGTTAGTTCCATTGACCGTGTTTCGCTGACCGCTTGCTTTTTCAATTTTCTGTTTGTTATTTCAGCACGGTTTTATTCGCTCGTCTCCGACTTCCTAGCTCAATCGAGCATCCGTTTTAAGCCTGCGGAAGTGTTCCTACAGGACCAGTTTGTACCACAGACCGTGCAAGTTTCGCACTGCATAGCTTTGTCAGGCTAAAGCACTGTATTGATTGGTTTGTTCTCTGTGACCACTACAGCGTCGGCATGTTGCTGGGGGGGATCTGTCGTCCAGGGAAACCTACTATAACTTAGTTCACAAGCAAAAATGTGTAGGTTTATGTCATCTGCTCAGTTTTTGACGTGAGTTTGTCTTTAAATCTGCTTTTTTTGTTGCTCGTTACTCTATAAAATACAACGATGACAAAAAGGGAATAGAGTTTGGAAATTCATCTCAAAATCTGTGGTCTACTGTGTATCGCATGCACAGATACCGAAAGGATCAACAAATTTATGGTAGTAATCGTGCCATTTTGCTATTAAGGTTTGTTTTGCAACGCTTCGAAAATTATGGGGAGTAACTCCTGACTTAGTGAAATTATAGTACTTTTTCTTACAGCACTCTTTGTCTATAGATCAAGCCACGTTCCATACACTTCGTTTGTCAAGTTCTGGTGAAGTTCTATGGAGTTGGAATTCAAATCAAGAAACGTCAGCACAAAGTCGGTTTAAACTCGTCTAATAACCAAGCCGAAATACAGATTATGCTCCTAGATACCGAAAGCATCGACGAATTTATGGTAGTAGCCGTGCCACTTTCAAGGAGGGAATGGATGCGGGAATGGGCCACGTTGCTATTAAGGTTTGTAACGCTTGGAAAATTATTGGTAGTAACTCCTGACTTAGTGAAGCTATAGCACTCTTTGTGACAGTACTCTTTGTCTACAGATCTAGCCACGTTCCATAGACTTCGTTTATCAAGTTGCGAATTAGTTTTATGGAATCGAAATTGAAAACAGAAAATGTCAGCACAAAGTCGGTTTAAATTCGTATAATAACCAAGTCGAAATACGGATTTCGTATGCTGCTGGAAAGAGCGTTTGATTATAATTCAAGTGATGGTCATGACGCACCGTATGAGCGAAAATAGTGTCGAAAACACAAGAAAAATCCACAACAATAACGGCGCGGGTGTTCTGTCGTGCCGGCATTTGAGCATCTGTATTCTTACAAATTTCCATGAATCGTCGTCATTCAGTCCTATTTCCTTAAGTGTCATTACAAACAAGCCTCAAAGCCTGTTTAACGGAGTGTTCTGACAATTCATTTCTTTGCAGTTGCTCAACTAAACAGAATTTTTATAAAATAAAGCTCAATGTAATTTCTCGTCCCTTGAGCTGTAGCAAAAGGTTTTAGTTGTTAACTTGGTCGAAGTTGCATTTCAGCCTAACCACAATCTCCGCTAATATTTCCGCTAGAAAATCAATGCTTCAATCATACGAGAATTAATACATTCTTCTGTATGGCATGTCATTGACATCATGCATCGCGATATAAAATTGCCACAAAATCCTCAAGGGTTCTTACACTTTTTTTTTTTTTTTTGTTATCTGTGATGTGGATGGATATTACAACGTTTTACTGGTTAATACAGTTACATGCGGCTGCAATATGTCATCATCGAAAGTATGGGAAATAAAAAATAATTCATAATAACTTACGTTATGCCACGTTTTATTAGCTTTAATTATAGTCTAGGCTGTATAGAGCGCGATCATTGTGGAACTACTTTCATTCAAACTAAGTAATGATTTAAGTAACAGGATACTAATGAAAACAATTTAAATTATAAAAAAATTGCTCATGAGCTCTGCAGTAACGTCAAGTGTCGGTTGTGATAACAATGTAACCAAAACTGATACTTGCATTACTGATAGAAAACTAAAGCTTTTATGTTACATGTATATTGCCAAATATCTTAATAAATAATTTTACTTCGAACGAATATTAAATAAATATAAGCAACTAATAAATATTTTGTCGGTTTAAACGGAATACGTACTTTTCTTTCACTGTTCTGATAGTTAATTTATTCGCGGATGCTGAGCTAAATAGAACTGTTATTAAATAATGTTTTTAATCTAGAATAACATCTCTGATCGTTGTTAGTTGGTCAGTGAAGGCGAAAAGCGTGACGCCATAGCATGACGTCATAGTGTGACGTCACTGCATGACAGAACATTGTGTCCAAGATTGGCATCTTATAGGTGTAGATAGCAAACGAGAAAGTCTATTCCATCGGCGAAAAAAACACTACAGATAGCGGTATCGAATCAGTTAAATGATCGATTAATGGGACCTTTGAAATAAACGTTCATTGTTGTAAGTTATCCGTGTGAATGTATTTTTGGTTTTCTTAGTCAGTTTAATCAAGTTAAGAATATTCGTCTGACGTCTAGGATTTGGCGCAAGTAACTGTTGACTTCGAAGTGATATCTGAGGGAACTTCAAATGCATATAATAAGATGGTTTCTATATTTTTGTAGAATAGATTAATACTCTTCGTGATGTAACGTTATTCAAGTATGGGAACAGTAGAACAAAAGATCAATCTCTTACAGGTATGGTATCCGTCTCTTCATGTCGTCTTCAACACCTCCATCTCTGCTCAGGAATCATCAAACTAAATCGACCAGACAAGTCATACTTGTTAACGTCATAGCGGACTTATCAGATTACGATCGGTTATGGCTTATAGCTGCTTATTAATCTATGAGAGATCGCGCCCTTGCTCAACGTCCGGATTGGCAGTAGGCGACCTTGGCCTCCTATAAGGACAGACAGCTTGCCTGCGTCTTCTGCTTTAAGAGGTCGCACAGGGCCACTGCGACCAGCCTTTATATGGCGACTTCCCTTCGATCAGCGGGAATGATAAATGTTTCTACTTACTACCAAAGGTAGAAGTGCTCATGTGTGACGGAAAGGTTACTATTATTTATTGATATTTACCAGAGTTTACTAGGAAAACAAAATCGTACAAACTGTATAAAACAGTCTAAAATCCTTTAATAGTTTGTGGAATATTGTCCAAAACTACAAATTTGTTTTTCTTAGGGCTTTACTGCTCGTCGCTATCGAATACACTAGTACTGGAAGACGGTGAGGACCAAAGTTCGGGGAGGAAATCGGCAGTGGTTCTTTGAACGAAACATCTCGGCTCCAAATTATTTAATAAAGTAATGTCACGGTGGTGACAACATTACGGCACGGTACCCCTGTCTACAACAGCGAAGATGATCCACATGAAAGAAGGCCATTAGAGGTTACTGCTCAAATAAACGTGAAAAGGGTGCGTGTGTTCGTATTCTGACATGTATTTGGACATAAGAAAGGTTTCATCCTCTTGGGTGTCGAAACTTTTAACAGCAAATACTAAAGTAGTAAGAAGGTAGGTGCGTGCAGAAAACACTTTCTTGTTTAACAATTTGTGGCTATGCATAAGGCCTTCGCCCATCACCTTACCGCAGAATCGAATCAACAGCAGTGAGATCTCACCAGTCATGCCCCTCCAAAGAAGGTCAAGGCTATATCGGCAGTCAGAAGGAATACTGCATCCAGATTACCTTTGAAGGGAAAAACTATAATGGGAACATATTATGCTAACCTTGTAAAGAAACTGCATGAAGGTACCATGGAATATAGAAAAATACTCAAAACAGGAATCGTTTCATCAGGACAATGTTCCCAGTTGAAAGTCTTTCATTGCCATGGTTGTAATTCATAAGTTTTCATTTCATTTGGTGCCACAAATCCCATATTCATCCGATCTGACTTACTCGGACTTCGACGTGTTTCCAAACTTTAAAAATGTTCTTTACGGTATATACCCAAGGTCAGATAATGAGCTTACATGTGCTGTCAACTCATTTGAAGCCCTTGAGAAATACTTTAACGCAGTTGGGATAAATGCACTGGGACGTTGTTAGGGAAACGCGTGTTGAACTCAGAAGGGACTATGTTGGAAACAGATCACAACTTGTACTTTTAATTAAAGTACATTTCTTTATCTTACGGCTTTGTGCCACGTCGACATCGAGGTCTTTAGAGGCGGGAAAGGACTGTGGACAAGGAATGGGACGGAATTCTGCCATTGCCTTTTGATGGAAGCATTTCGGCATTCGCCAGGAGTGATTTAGGGAAACCAAGGAAAACCAAAATCTGGATGCCCGGACAGGGATTCGGACCTGCGACCTCCCGAATACGAGGCCAGAGGGTTACCGCTCACCCACCACGCTCGGTAAAAGTGCATTTATGTAAGGACACTAACTTATTGGGTGTACCCCATATGTGGAGGCAACTAAGGAGGCTTTCTGTTGGGCGCCCAAATAAAACACTTCTGGCCAGAAACGCTGGTTATCTCATAGCCACGCTTTGACTGCATCTTTAATGTGTTTATTTGTTGCGGGTTTTTAACATTGTTATCTAGGAACGGGATGGGAAGCACCCACGGTCTCAGTAAGGGACTGCGCCAACATTCGATG
This sequence comes from Vandiemenella viatica, assembly GCA_031002005.1. Taxonomy (NCBI): domain Eukaryota; kingdom Metazoa; phylum Arthropoda; class Insecta; order Orthoptera; family Morabidae; genus Vandiemenella; species Vandiemenella viatica. The sequence goes on from CM061914.1 coordinate 60,564,340, forward strand.
GAACTAATATCGTGAAAATAAGGAAAGCCAAAAATTGTATGCACCCACAGCAAATGAAACCTGTTTCCTCCCAAATGTCAGGATCTACTATTATCTCTAATACACAATCGACAGAATACAACGTCTATTCAGAAAGAATCGGGCCTGATTTTCACGCCCCTTACATTATAAATGTGTAAACGAAATTCTTGATTTTGGAGGTAACGGAAAGAAGAGAACAAAGCTAAGAAAAACAAACGAAGAAAAAAAATTCAATTACTACTTCAGTGCTGAGATAAAAAGGCATTACTAAATCATTGAAAGACGTGTATACTTTATGTATAAGAAAATTTGGAACCAAACAAAACAAAGTAAAGGAAACCATGTTGTTAGTTGACGCAGCGTTAACAGGGACGAGGCAGAAGAGTGCTTTGACGTCAGAGGAGCGCTATAAAATGATAGCCAGAGGCGAGGTCAGCCCACCGTTTTGGAGGCAACTAAGGAGGCTTTCTGTTTGGCCCCCAGATAAAACACTTCTGGCCAGGAACGCTGGTTATCTCATAGCCACGCTTTGATTGCATAACATTCTTCATATACCGGTTATTTAAAAGTTTCGTCATTTGCAGTGGTTATGCCTGCCATTCTACCTAACAACAATGGAATTTATAAGTTAGTGGAATCTTCTAGTATGTGCTTTGCCAATCGTCATTTTTCTCACTAACGAAACTATTAATTCTAACACATATCCTCACTACAGCGGCAAAGGAGAAATGAGTGTGTAATGGGACGGATATGAGATATTGGCCGGATAGGTTAAGGTGGAGGAGCCCTGCCTGTATTTTCCGTTTTCTGGGATGTTCTCTTCTCTTTCTGAATTTATATTGTAAGCAATGCTTTAATCATCCTTGAAACCAAGACTAATTGGAAAAGCTTCTAGGTTTATCGATGACCCACATTGTTCACATGCCTTCTCTGCAAAGCAATTTGCTGCCTGGCGTGTGTACCAATAGATTTATTTATTTGCATGTACAAACACACTATGATATAAAAACCTGTATAGAATAGTAAAATTTAAAGCATCACTCGTAGTATGTATTTTGACTGCCAGAAAGCTCCGCATCTTTATATATAAAATCCATTGTGCAGTAGTAAACCGCACAATCCATCATGAACCACTGAACCTATGCAAATGGAGACTTTCCCGGCGTATTGATTCAATTAAAGTTTCACGGGTGTCCAGCCGGATGGTGTCATAAACCGACGACGTTTCGACAACCTGCCCGGTTGTCTTCATCAGGTCTATTTAGATGTTGCATCTCGAAATCACAAACTGACTGGCTTCGCTGCCGCCGAAATTCGCAGTCCGCAACACTGATACCCTCAGTTCCAGCGCGCTGATTGGGCGTCCTGGCAACCCTCTATACACGACATTCGAATTTCGGCGGCAGCGAAGCCAGTCTGTTTGTGATTTCGAGAAGCAACATCTAAATAGACCTGATGAAGACAACCGAGCAGGTTGTCGAAACGTCGTCGTTTTATGACACCATCCGGCTGGACACCTGTGAAACTTTCATTGAACCACTGAACCTATTAATACTTTAGCTTTCTCTCAGTCGAAATGCCTACCAGACTCCAGCTCCGCCTATGGGAATTATTTGCATACAAAAACCTTTCGCGCCACGTCAATAACATTTCGTGTGAATATGGCCTGAATTGGTCCAGTGGTTTGTCCGCGATTATGCGGTTTACGCACGCCTAGGATTTTACGCGTATATACAGCGCTAGTCAAAATGATTGCAGTGATTTCAGGAAATTACTACAGATTTATTATTTAACATATACTTACAAGATTACACAGATATATAAACAAACTTTGAAAGTTTTTTTGAGTGTCTACAGATGCTCAATATGTGCACCTTTAGTAAATCTGCACACATCAAGTCTATAATCGGTTCTTCCCATACCCGATGCAGCATGTCTCTGTCAATGAGAGCAAATGAATTGGTGATGAGAACCCGCGGATCTGGCAGATCAACTGGTACTGGTGGCACGAACACTGTGTCTTTTACGAAACCCCAAACAAAGAAGTCGCAGGGGGTTGGGTCAGGGAAACGAGGAAGCCATAACATCAGCAGACTATCAGCATCCCCAGCACGACCAATCCATCTGTTTGAAATCTTGGTGTTTAAGAAATTACGGACAACTAGAGAAAAATAGGGTGGAGCACCGTCCTGCTGGAAAATGAAATCTTCACTGTCAGCTTCCAGAAGTGGCATGAGCCAATTCTGCAACATTTGCAAATAGATATTCCCTGTGATCGTCACCTCGTTAAAAAAGGGCCCATAAAGTTTCTTTCGTAAGATCGCGTAAAACACGTTCACTTTGGGAGAGTCACGAAAGTGCTGCACATAAGCATTGGGGTTTTTGGTCCCCCAAATGCGCACATTGTGCCTGTTCACTTTTCCAGTGGCTCATCACTAAACACAAGTTTTTCTGCGAATGTTTCGTCTTGTTCTAGACATTGGGCACAGAATTGAAAACGACGCACTTCATCGTTGTACGACAGTGCTTGTAATAGCTGTAACCTGTAAGGCTTCATACACAGTCGCTTCCGTAGGATTCTCCAAACGGTCTTCTGTGGAATAACTAATTCCCTACACGCTCGAGGAGTAGACTTCTGTGGGCTACGAACATAACTAGCGCGCACACGCTCAACGGTTTCTTCAGACACAGGAGGGTGACCCGTTGTTTTACCTTTACAAAGGCATCCCGTGGCTTTAAACTGTTGATACCAACGCCGAATGGTGTTAGCATGCGGGGGATCCTTGCCGAAGTTTGTTGTAAAGTGTCGCTGAACAGTTACCACAGACTGAGTCGAATGACGTTCGAGAACAACGTAGGCTTTTTCATTTTCAGCCATCTTGCTCTCTAGCGCTCTAGCACCGCGGGAAGCTTGCATTTAGTGCAATCGAAACTTGGAGAGCCACTTGTCTTATAACAGCAAACCCCACCATCGTACCTATAATATGACAGCCCAATAAGAGGAAAATCGTGAAATCGCTGCAATAATTTTTACTATCCTTGTACGAGTATAAAGAAAACAGTAGAGTGTCTCTAATCTATACTGTTCATGGAATTTCTTCTAATCCTCTCCTACGAACATCTGTAATGGTTTTTTAAAATTATTTATTTTGTAGGTCTTGCTTGTTCTTCCACTGCTTACGATTAAAATTATCATATCTCTCCTGTGTCATTTAGTAAAACAAGCTTAGCTAAAAGTTTTACTGTAAAATAAGTTAAAATATTGCATTTTAGAATAAATGCATTTCATAAACGTTTGAAATCAATAAAATCTCGCTAGGGGATGATCAATAAAAAAAGCAATAACCGTCTCAAATTACACTGATAAACAAAAACAAAAAACTTTCGGCGGAAATCTGGGTATTCAACGTGTGTTATAAGACAATTGAGACATGCCGATTCAGAATATGCAAACCGTTTGCATCTATCACCCACCGTTCTTGAGATATAAGACATTAACCAATTACAGATGTTTAACATAGTATAACGGCAAACAACTCTCAGACAGAAGTTTCAGAAGACCACTTATTACTTCATGTAGTACTAATGAACACATACTATATACCAAGGGTAGGTCAATCTAGTGGAAGGTATAATACATATATAAATCGCATACATATAAAATAAACATCCATATTTTACAGTGAGTTCGGTTTGAATTTCTTGGCTGTAGACGCGTTTGTGCTGAGCATTTGGCATCTCGAGCTGAAGCGTCCAGCATTAATCAGCCGACATTGCGGCACTCCACCGGCACTGATAGCGTTATTCCATCACTGAGATGTCCTGATGAAACCGTTCGCCATGTTCGTCGCTGTCAGAACCTTGGTTCTCGGGAAAGAAATCGAGGAGTCGAGGAGGTGAATTTTGAGGGACATCTTGCAACCCAGCAGGCTGTACGCACTAATAAACTTCTGCACAACATTCAAATAGTCAGGAGAATTATGATTTCCAGGGAAAATGGCCACAACTAATTTGAACGACATCCATGCATTTCTTTCAGTATCAATATAACATATCTGTTATACACGGTGCAGATACCGTAGTTAATTATAATTCCTAATTTTTTTTTTGTGTGTGTTAATTTCGTAATGATAAATAATTTGTAAAAAAAAGATGTAAATATTTAATTGTAACAGGCTTCCACAGACAGTAGTGTGTATAATATTGTGGTAAATATAGAATAATATCGTTGCATCAACAAGAAATAGAATGTAGATTGTCTCTGGAATGTAGACTCTCTGGGGATAGTTAAGAAGTTAGCTGTGAATTTTATTTGTGTAGTTTAATTTTGATGAAATAAAGTCAAGGCATTAAGAACAATAAAGTATTATTATTTGATTTTAAAGTAATTTTGAAGAGAAGGGCCTAATTATTTCATAAATGGGGCTGACCTCCCATAGTGCAAATTAAGCATTCAAAAAAAATATCGGTCAGCACTCCAAAAGGTTTATGTATACAGTTTGAGAAGTGTTGCATATGTGGTCACAACTGCCAGAAGTAAGTATTAATACTTTTAAACAGGGGTGTTGCATCACCCAGTAAGTCTTCGAAATGGCTGTCAGCAATGATTTTTCTTATTTGTGCACCTCTGAACACACCTTCTTTCTCTTTTGCATGACTTAACTCCGGAAACTTGTTGCGCAGGTACCGAAAAGCGTCTGGGTTGTTATCTAATGCCTTCACGAAGTTCTTCATGAGCCCCAGCTTTATATGAAGTGGAGGCATGATTGTTTTATCACGCTCAGGCTCGTAAGTTGCACGCACATCTCAAACAGATGTACTGCGGTGCCCACAACTTACCACTATCCAACTTCGAATCAAAGTATGGTTCATATCCTATATTCAGAAACGGTGTAAAAGTCTTCCGATGCACTTTGTCTGTCAGATAGCTGCACACATAGCAAAACAAAAGTGGTAAATTCATGCAACCTCTCGACACCATACTACCGAGCGTGGTGGTGTAACGGCTAGCGTTCTGGCCTCGCATTCTGGAGGACGGCGGTTCGAATCCCCGTCCGGGCATCCAGATTTGGGTTTTCCATGGTTTCCTCAAATCACTCCAGGTGAATGCCGGGATGCTTCCTTCAAAAGGCCATGGCCGAATTCCTTCCCATTCCTTGCCCCCCATCCTTTCCCGTCTCTAAAGACCTAGTTGTTATAGGAGACGTTAAACAGTTAAAAAAAAAAAAAGACACACCATACTTTTTCTCAGAAAATATAAAATAAACAAATGAAATAATAGTACTGCGGTCTCAAAAATATTTCAGTGTATTATGTTTAAAATAGAATAAAATACAAATTCATTTGCATTACAAATAACGAAAACCGACGTAATCATATTCGACAAAAGGTGTTCCATATAAAATGTATTTTTATATATCTCAAAACCTGACGTGATACAGCAGAACGGTTTTCAGATTTGAAATCAGCACGTAAAACTGCATTATAATATGTAACATAATGTCAGATATCTACAGCTTGTTGGTATGTGATCCGGATGTTCTATATACAAATTATAATCTGTAAATTTTAATGTAAAACAAAACCAGAAAAATAAACTTTATGTTGTCAAAATTACTTACCTCGTTAAAAATATCAACACTTAACATTAAATAATATTAATTATGCTAAAATAATGTATGCGCAACATATTTGTACTTACAAATTTTCCTTTAACGAAATGCATTCGAATCAAAATTCCCAGATATTCGCGACGCACGATGTTCAAATGTTCATTCTCTTTCAGATTCATTTAGTCGCTGGGCGAACCGTCCCAGTTTCTGCATGATGCGTCGTATTTGTTCGCTTATAGAATCGAACTGACATCCATACGACAAATGCCAGTAACGAAGTGAGTTTTTGAGTAACGTTTCGGTACTTCGAGTCAGGCGATGTACCCGTTACTCTGTAACGAATACATGCGGTTTGCTACAGCTCTACCTCCTAGGATATAGTTCTTGGCGAGCAGACAAAAGGACGAGATGAAGTCGTACCGTGGCTTACCTACAGAAGTTGGGGCACCGCGACCTTGTTGCAACTTCTAGGGAAGTGCTGAAATTTGCTCACTGCGGCATTGCATTACTGGTGCGTCCTCCATCGACCCACTTTTCGGCTGCCAGTTGAAACTTGGCAGAGGCGGCTGTAAAAAGAACAGTGGCAGAATTCTTCTACACGCAGCGCTGCCAAGACAGATGAGCTGATTGCGGAACTGAGCATGCCATTTCTCATCGGAAGGAAACGCCTGCATAACTGTAGCACACGCGGTTAAAAATTAACTTTCTAAAACTGCATAAACATCATCATATATTAGAAACTTCTTACCGCTTCAAATTGCAAACAGAAATCTCTTAAGGGGTAGGTACAGTAATCAGGTTTATTTTTTTTCTTTTTGATTCACAAAAATAGTTTTTACTTTTGACTTCATCTTATTGAAAAAATTATTTGAATATCTTTGACAGTGTGGGAGTTTTGCGTGACTAAGCAAAGTCCTGCACGATTGACAGACACTTAAATCTTACTGCAATTGAAGGTAAACCAAATCTTTAACCTTTAATATCTCAAAACAGCAATTCACCAAATGGTTTTAAAGATAACTTTTTTCCATATGCATAGATCTTTTTCAAATTTGCAGGACATGTTCTACATACTAATTACTACAGTCCTTACCATTATTGTTTATACAGCTTTTCCCAAATGAAAAATATGCCTTTATGTTTAAGTAAAAAAAGGAAAAATTTTAATTTCTTGAATTTTTTAATTAATAACAAATATAGAGTTAAATATGTTATATTATTGCTTCAACTTATTGCCTTGATATTAGTTTACAATATTAAAAAAACATTACTGAAAAATTTCAAATACTATGCCTTCTGTCATTTAAGCCCTTAACAATAATATAATTTTTACTGTCAATTTGGATGGTACATTAACCTATTGTTAAACAAATATTTTTATTTTAAAAATCAATTTTATATCTAGTTATAACAGTTCTATGGAGCTATGAAATTTGAACCCTCAAATTTAAATAGATCTGGAGAAAATGACATTTCAATTTTTTCAAATATTTGTATGTGTTAGGTATACCTACCCCCTTAAGATAATATGTTGGTGTTATTTTGTACAATAAACTCAAATGGGCAGAGCACATTGGGCAGGTGGTAGGAAAAGGTTACAAAATCCTTCATTTACTGGAGGGTGTTATGAGAGGATTGCACCAGAGAAGTTAGGGAAATGGATTACAATACTTCGATCAGACCATTGGTTGAATACTATGGTGTAGTTAGCACATTCATTTTGGGTACCAAATATAGGAGTTTGAGGGCGTGCAAAGAAGAGTAGCTAGATTTATTTGTGGAAATTATGGCCAGACCCAGTCAGTAACTGATGGGATAAAGGAGCTGGATTGGGAGTCATTGGAGGACAGGAGGAGGGTGAAGAGGGTCATGGGAATGTACGATGCATATGTTGGTTATGGAGCATTGAGGGATATTGGTCGATGAATTAGGAATAGAGCATGGAAGAGGAAAGATGACAGTGACCACAACCTGGCACCAGATTTCATGCATAAGGGAGTGAGAAAATGTTCTTTTGTGCGTAAGGGGGTCAGGGATTGGAACAAATTACCAAGTGAAGTGATGAATAATTTACCAAAAACGCTGAAGGAATTAAAAATTAAAATTTTTAGATCACAAAAGTAGATGAAGGAGGAATTTAACACTCAAATTTTATAAGATAATTAAAAATATTAAATAAAAAGGGGTAATTAGATGACTAAGGGAATTGAGACCGGAGCGTGTGTTCCATCCCAGTTAAATTAAATTAAATTAAAATTTCCACAGTGGAGTAGAGAAATGCTTATCTATTAATATTAACTAGCCCCAAAGCCCGTAAAAAATGACTGGTTTAACGGAGTGTTATGGTAACTTATTTCTCTGCAGTTGCTTAACTAAATAGAACTGTTATAAAATAAAGCTCAGAAAAACGCTTCAGTTGTCAACTGGGTACAGGCTGCATTTCAGCCTAATCACCATCTCCGCCAATATTGCCGCTAGAAATGCAAAAGCTTCAATCACACGCGAATTAATACATTCCCTGTATCGCATGTCAATGTCATCATGCATTGCGATATAAACTTGATCCCAAATCTTCACATGTTCTTACACCTTTCTTTCTTGTTACCTGTGATGAGAATCGATGTTCTAACGGTTTACGTCGGCTGAAATAATGACCCCAGTGAAAACGAATGATGCTAAAAATAAATCTTAACACATTACGCTATGCCACGTAATATTTAGTAGTGGTTTAGGCCACATATATCGCGATCAATTTGGAATTTCTTTCATTCAAACCATGTAATGATTTCAGTAAAAAAAACCTGAAAATTAATATGCGAATTTATACGAAATACATACTTTTCTTTCAGTGTTCTGACAATTAATGTCTTAGGAATTCCTTAACTAAATAGAATTGTTATAAAATAAAATTCAGTGTAATTCCTCGTGCGTTGCGCTGTAACAGAAGATGGCGTCAGAGTTCCGATCGTCGAAATATGGTGTGAAAACACCCTGTTCACTCGGCTATTCACCCGAGAATATGATTATTGTGTTCCATATCGAACATCGAATATGATAAACAAACAAACCATTATGTGGAGATGGCAGAAACCGTGCTTAAATGCGATTAACATTTTTACTCTGTCCATAGAACTGTAGGCCGGGGAAGTACAGTATGCTGAATCGGACAAGATAAATAACCAAGTTTTAGGTTATTCATGTCTGACATATGGCTTCCGGCTACTTGTGAGCCGGTAATACGTCTAAAAGTAATGCTGTGGATTGACGATACGCAGTGCTGTTTCGATACTAATCTGCTTGTGTCGCAAATCACCGAATAATAATTAAATCATAATTTAAATCGTTGGATAAAAGATGATTAAGGCATAGGGTTTTGGTATTTATAGAGAAGTGTTTCGTTGTTTAGATAGCCACACCAAATATTTACATTGTCAAGTGCTTTATAAGAAATTAACTTATCTATGTCGGAGATGCAGTCTACCAGATCGAGTGGTTGTTAGGGATGATTCAAATAATAAGGTTTTCAATAAAAAAACTTTGATTATTAATCACATAATACAAATTGTAAGTGAAACGAAATTCATCAGCAGCATAGTTTACGATGCACTTGGATATTAAAGATAGCCATAGTTACTTTCCCCGGTAAATTAAAGCTAATATTCTCAGTGAAAACATACGCACCATAAATTAAAAAAAATGATCTTTTAAAGTACTTTTGAAGACAAAAAAACAGATGAAGCAAAATATTTGTTTAATAACAGACCATTAGCCTCACTAAGCGAATAAGTGGATTTGTATAAAGGAAATAAGACATTTCTGATTTTATAAACAGATGTATTGCAATTAAAGCAATGACATGACTGTAGATACACCTTGAATCACGGTCTTTAGTTGCAGTTTGGTATAGTTTTACCTTTGTTTATATGGAGAATTGGTATAGCAATAACACCATTGAATATTAATGAATACATACGCTTTAATATTAAGAGACTCGTATTTAATATGGTTAAGGAATTATAATAAAGTTTTTTGTCACTTTAATATTTTATGAAATATTTTTGATGCTATATGCAGTAGTTCTCTTGTATGTTATGCAGCAATCCAAACACAGGAAAGGAGAAAAAACGCTTTAGAACATCTTCGTTAGTTCTTCGTGGGGAGATACTTGATGCAAAAAACAGAGGTGATATTCGTTTTCTCCAAGTCGGGTCCACGTTAAGGTTGTGAGGAGAAGAGCCGTGGCAATTAACACTGACAAATAGTCCGTTTGCCTAGGAGAGAAGTTCAGTAGGTAAACCGACCAAGATTGGTGATTAGTGAGTTTGGTCGACAGAATTAGGCAACGCTACCCCCTCTACTTCCAATAATAAGGTGCTGCAGGAACAATCAAATTCTTGGGTTAACTGGTTTTTAGAAATAAAAATATTAAATTCCCAGCACTGATCGTATGTAATATACCGCAATTGACTTGTATCTGTTAGGGAGGAAGATTTCTAATCAGTCGTTTCTTAGAGACGGTCACCGTTACCAGATTCTTTTAGAAGATGATTACGGTCTGTCTTCATGCATAGCAATCACCTAAGTACTGTCAAAACAGCTTCACGCAAGAACCAATACTCCAGCTGTGGCCAGGAAAATAGCGGGTGATTGCAATCGCGCTGTTGCCGTACTTCGGAATATTGTTGCGTAGAGCTCTCTCTCTCTCTCTAACACTAGAAAATGGCAACGCTGAGCGTCCTGTGTTGCCTAGTACCAGCGTCAACGCACAAGCTTATTACCACAAGATAACAGGTGAATTCAACTGTAAAGTTCACGATTTGGTAACGGCGGGTTTGAAGCCGCCCGCCAATACTTCTGACCACAGTTATAATTAATGCGGTGTAAACGTGATTCCATATCTCTTAGATTACTATAGCAACGACATTTACGAACAGAGAATATAATGAAATCATCTACATCGAATGTATATAAATAAACTGAACGTAACCAATAATTCATATGTGGGTTTAGACAAAATTCACACCTTTCTTTGTGGTTGATTTACAATTCAAACAATATTGAACCATTACAGAATCATAAATGGATAACTAAATTTCCTAGCTTGCTATAATTGCCATATCTATGGACAATCTTTTTCCTTCCATGCAATACTCCTAATTTCTTAATGTTGTATAACAGGATTAAAACGGGAGAGGACTGTCATCTGGAAATTATATCTAGCTGGGTAGGTTAACATAGGATGAAGACAAATGCCAGGTGGCACAGATAAAAAAATTGTTGTCTATGATTATAGGATGGGAAAGAATTATAGATATTTCACCACAACTTTTGATTAATTAATTAATTTGGCATCACATATTCGCAAAAATGCATTAACTCTAGACAAAATTTCCTTCTTTTTTTTGTTTATGGCTTTAGGCCTCGTCGACATCGAGGTTATTATTGGTGGGTAAGGATGGGGGGAAAGGAACGAGAAGGAATTAGGCCACGGCCTTTTAAAAGAAGCATCCCGGCATTCGTCTGGAGTGATTTGGAAATCATGGAAAACTCAAATCTGGATGCCTGGACGGAGATTCGAACCCGCGTCCTCCCGAAAGAAAGGCCAGAGCATTACCGCTCACTCACGACGCTCGGTCCAACTTTCTGTTTGTTGAATTCATATAAGATTAATCACATTCGTGTGCGTACGAAGTAAAAGTGATTAATTATAAATTTATATATTATCCTTATGAGTACGTAGTGTTTCTGTAACTGAAAATGGTTTACATGAACTGTAATTTGATTACACAGTCACTTCCTGATCGCCGTACAGGTCACATCGGTCCGCGAGCGCGCTAGTCAGTCCGAATTGTTTACCTTGTGCGACTACGGAAAGTGTTTGTACCGTCGTGATAAAAGTATATTTAAAACTTATAAAGTGCAACAAGTAGTGAACGAATAGCTTGTGGTAAAACTGTAAGATGTCTGGCCCGTTAGACACGGGGCAGACTATTAAGTCGGCGTTAGAGACGTGTTATGTCAATGAACCAGCATTACCTATACAATCAGTAAACTACCCAATAAGTGAAACATGTGAGCTTCAGATAGAGAACAGTATGCAAGCACATACTCCTAGTGTGGAGGAAGGAGAACAACAGCCGTTTATCCAACAACCTCATCTACAACAACTCCAACAACAGCAGCACCAACAACCGCAGCACCTACAGCAACAACAGCTGCATCAACAATTACAACAACTGCAGCAAAATCAGCAGCATCAGCAGTTCCAGCAACATCAACCGCAACATCCGCAGCAACAGCAGCAACATCCAGGACAACAAGAGCAGCAGCATCTACCGCTGCTGGAAATGGAGGTGGGGCAGAGTGAAGACCTACTAATTGACTCACATATGACTTCTGGACCCATTCTGCACCAGATGCCTCGCAAAGGAGAAATGGAAAAAAGTTTAGGTGAGTCCAACAAATCAGCAAAGCGGCGTTGTGTAGAGAAACAGAAAACGGGGAAGGACACGGTTGATTTACAACAAATTAGTCAGATGGAAGAAAGCGGTGAAGTGGGGTCACCAGTCTCAGCTGAGCCCGACATAGCTTCCCCCCCCATCGTCAGATCGCTCCGAGTTGAACCAGACGCAGCCTCATACGTCAACCCAGACATTCCGTAGTAAAGACAATAGGTATAGTAGTACAGATAATGGTCCGTATTACATCTTTATAGAAAGCTTGGACAGAAACGTTGCAAAATTGCACCCAATGGCGATAGGAAAATTTTTATTTCAATATAATAATTCATACAAAAGGGACATCATTAACATCTCTACTGTTGGAAGAAACAGGCTTAAAATAGAAACTAGATCAGCGGCTGCAGCCAATTCCATAGTCCAACTTGATACTCTGAAAACTAGAAATATAGAAGCATACATACCAAACTTTTTGATTCAAAAACAAGGCATTATTAGGAATGTCGATATTTCGCTAAGTGAAGAAGAACTACAAGAAGAAATAGTTTCCCCTTTTCCTGTTGTTCGCATAAAACGCTTTACCAAAAGATCACAGAGGAATGATGAGCGAGTGAACCCCATCCCGGTCTGCCAAGTCACCTTTCGCGCACAAACTCTGCCCTCACATGTGACTATACTGGGCACACGTTGTTCGGTGGAACCGTACGTCGCCCCAGTTATCCAGTGCGGGAACTGTTTACGCCTCGGTCACAGACAGGAGCAATGCAGGACTCGTGAACCCCGTTGTAGTAGATGCGCTGGCTTTCACTTGGTAACACAATGTAGCAATACGACAGCCGTTTGCTGCGCCCTCTGTAGTGGCCACCATTACGCGACAGACAGAAGCTGCCCAATATATCTGAAATATCGGGAAACAAAAGTAGCATCAGCACACACAACAAGCAACATGGGCCCTAATGTAGAACAGCGAGCGAGAGGGTATGCTCAAGTGACCCAAACCCCGATACCGATTAGTAGCTATACAGAATTCCCACCCTTAACACCACAACAACAGCAACAACCAATCTATCTGCAAATGTCACATCAGACAAGGACTCACAAAAGGCAGCAAGATTCAGGCAGGACATCAGCAATGCAAATCATTGGAGACAAAATAACAAACCACAAACAAATTTCTTACTTACCCCAGAAGGGAATCGGGTGGAGCCGACGGAAACCATAGCGACACACAATAACAGAGAACAACAATCTTGCCCCTCAGGGAGTATCCCAGGCTTGACTCAACACTGCGAAAATCAGGGATTTCCAGATCGTAGTAGGGCATACAAAACAACCTACCAAAGGAACAGAACACAGGATTACCGGGAGCTATGGTATCAATCACCACAACTGCCGCTATCGCCTATAGGCCAAAACCCTTACCCTCCAAAGGTACAAAACCATGTAAACCCTCCTAGCAATACAAACGGCAAAAATAAATTAATAGAAGGAATCTTTAAGTTAATGTGGAAGTAGCTAGACACATAACAAACAGTGGCATAGAAACTCTACAACTGGACGAGATTGGAAAGTCTATAGAGATATTAGTACAGCCCAGTTATACAGAGCCACAGTACTAAAGGGGTTTAAGAGAACTTTAATCAGGAATCCATAAGACACAAGACTTAATCAATGGCTCACACTTCGACCAACCCTCCACAACAACAGAGGAAATTGCACCGGAGCAGGAGCAGTGAAGCAGAACCCTTTCAGACCACTTCAAACAAAAAACCGAAAATCAAGATACTACAATGGAACGCCCGGTCAGTCAAGCAAATCAGGAATCGTTGCAACGGGAACTTAGCGTAAACAACATATCTATCGCAGCGTTAACAGAAACATGGCTCAAACCAGAGACAAATATGTTCATCAAAGGTTACCATCTTGTACGTAAAGACAGAGAAGACGGGAAGGAGGAGTAGCTATACTGATTCATACATCTATTCACTTTACACCAATCCATATAGATCATACACAAATAAACTCATTCCAAGCAGTAGCAATTGCAATGCGAAGCCACAATAAGGATTTAACTATTATCTCAATATACTGCCCACCTAAATCCAAGATCAAATCCAGCGAGTGGCGCGCCCTCCTACAGCAATTTGAAGAACCATACCTGATATGTGGTGATTTTAATGCATATCATACGTCTTGGGGATGTGAATGGAATGATGTATTTGGGGAATCCCTTCTAGAAATCATAGACGATTTCAACTTATGCATCCTAAACGATGGATCTCCAACCTTGGTACCCAAACCTGGCTTACGGAAATCTGTAATAGATTTAACAATTTGCTCTCCGTCACTGGGCCACGGAATTTCACTGGGAAAATATTCAACAGGTTATGGGGATCAGACCATTTCCCATTATAATGACAACCAAACAGCTAGAGACACCACAACTTATCCTTCCCACCACCAAATGGAACACACGAAAAGCAAATTGGGTCAAGTACAGCCAAATAATTGAAGAAAACATAGATAGGGTGGGTACCGCCGAAACAAGCTAGCCAGAAATATCAGGAATTTCTAAACGTCATAAATAAAGCGGCAGCAAGATCGATTCCTCAGCACAAACCAAGATCTACGGAAAAACACATCCCCTCGCCTTGGTGGAATGAAGATTGCTCCAGAGCGGTAGCAAAAAGAAATCTAGCATTCACAGATACAAAACACGAAGCTACTTGGGGAAAATTACTTAAAATACAAAAAGACAGAGGCCGAAACAAAAAGAATATTAAAAGAAAAGAAAAAGATGTGTTGGAGAGAATTCTGCCAACAATCTAAAACAGTAAAGCACCAATGAGCTCAGTATGGCGCATGATCAACAGACTAAGGAAAAAACCGGAGAGTCCAAAATCGACATCAAATTGGATAGAAGAAATTCGCAAACATAATAGCTCCGCCAACGGTACCACCCGGACCTACAGACCCACCAATCTATGACAAAGAAGAACATGAACTAGACGTACTAGAAGAGCCGTTCTTCGATGGAAGAGCTGGAATTGGCGCTTAAAACCGTTCAAACACGGCACCTGGCATAGACAGCATACAGTATTCCATGCTGCACCATCTCCCACACCGCGCTAAGGTAGTCTTACTCCAATTACTAACGAAGATCTGGGCCAAAAGCGAGATCCCAAAACAATGGACAACACAAATTATTATCCCAGTGCACAAACCTGGCAAGGAAATAAATAGTGCTAACTCATACCGCCCAATTGCGCTATCTTCATGTATAGCAAAAACCCTAGAACGCATCATAAAAATGAGACTGGAATGGTGGCTGGAACACCATGGCATGTTGCCTGAGACTCAATTTGGATTCAGAAAAGGAAGGAGCACAACGGACGATCTCAGCATACTTACCCTTGATATTGAACAGGCATACATTAATAAAGGCTACCTAACGGCCATATTTCTGGATATATCAGCAGCCTATGATAACGTACATATTCCAATATTAATCGAGAAGCTGAGAAAATTGGGTCTGCCCGATATATACTTACGCGGGATTTATAATCTGATCCATCTCAGAACTGTCTACATCCGACTGCAAGACAATTCCTTATACGGTCCTCGAGTTATATCAAAGGGATTACCACAAGGGGCAATCCTAAGTCCCATACTGTATACCATATACACTGCAGACATAGAAAATCTATTTAGTCCATCAATAAGGGGTCCTGCAATTTGCCGATGACGTGTGTATATACACCGTGTCACCTTCTTATGGAATAAACTTCAGGAGATTATACGAAGCGGCTATCAAGCTTCATGAGTGGGCTCAAAACTTAGGTTTAACCATATCATCTACAAAATCATCAGTAGTGATCTTTACTCGGAAACAAAGAATATATCGAGAATCTGAGATACAATTGGGCCCATACTCTTTCACAGTACGATCATCGGTCAGGCATCTCGGCCTATATACAGATAGTAAACTGTCATGGAAGAAACACATAGAGCACATTATATCCAAAACCGAACGACTTCTCAATATCTTAAGAGCCATAACGCGCATATGGTGGGGAGCGGACCCAACTATTCTTCTCAACTTATACAGAGCTATTATACGACCTGTCTTCGATTACGGAAGCCCTATCTTTGGAAATGCACCCAAATATATCCTCCGAAAACTGGATATAGTACAATATAAGGCGATCCGACTATGCTTAGGAGCCATGAAATCCTCCCCTACAAATGCCTTACTAGTAGAGGCTAGGGAAATGCCACTGGAAATACGACGCCCTCTCTCATCCAGCGTATATCTAGCGAGACGAGCATCTCTAACAAATCACCCCGTGATACAAAGAGTAATAAAATATATATCATTACAGGAAAGAAGAGATATAGCCACCAGACTCCGAATGCCCATGTTAGCACAGTGCTTCACCAAAATAAAACACATGATACCATTAGTTTCCCAAGGGGACACAATTCCCCTGTTCTCATTTCACTATAATACCCTGAGATATAAACCAAATATATTCTACCTACCAGACTGGATCGCTAAAAGCAGCTCAGCAAATACCATGACAAACAGTTTTTTGAAACAAACCTGGCCAGATTTTGTACAGATCTATACGGACGGTTCCAAAAACCACGGACACAGTCGGATATGCCTATTTCTGTCCTTCCTTTCACGAATCGAAGAGAGTGCGTTTACCAGCTGAAACATCGATATATACGGCCGAAACATTAGCTGTTAGAGAAGCTATTAATTACGGAAAAGAACGCTACAACAAAATACTGGTTCTAACAGATTCCAAAAGCGTGGCGCAAAAACTCGAGAACTCAAAACAGCGGAACGGACTGAACAAATCTCTATTAGAGATACTAAACTTAATGTACACAGCTTCGACAGAGAATAAGGAGATACACGTGTTATGGATAAAGGGGCATGCCTGTATTCAGCATAATGAAACAGTCGACCGCATAGCCAAGGCAAGCACAATAGAGGAAGATATACAATACGTTCAACTTCCACATACAGATTTCATATCTATTATTAAAAAAGAGGCTTTTCGAATCTGGTCCAATTCATGGACTACTACACAATGCGAAAGAGGAAATATTACTCACAAATCCAACCTAATATTCCAGCTAAAGTATGGTTCGGCAATTCCACACTAAGTAAAAGGCATAAAACATCTATTATTCGAATGAGACTGGGACACGGATGTTACCCTCAACACCTATTCAAAATCGGAGTGGAACACTCACCGTTTTGTCCGGAGGACCAAGAAGAGATATCAGATATAAATCACATAGTCCTGGCCTGCAGCCGCAACCTGTTACCCACAAAAAACCTATACACAAGTCTGGTAAAGATTAAAATTCCCCTTCCAGTCTCCGTGCCTGTCCTGCTCAATTCAAAACGACAAGATGTATACAAGGCGATTGCTATTTTCTTTAGTGAAGCAAACATCAAATTGTAATGTATAAAACGTTGCACGCAACCATAAAGACGGTTAGCTCATATGAGTGTGTAATATAAGGATATTTACAATGCAAGAGCCTCACATCAATATATTCGTTACAAAAGAAACAAGACAAAAAATAATAGTAAAGATTAGGGGGAAAACACGGTAAAGCCAATTCAAACAATGTTTATTCTAAACCATCACTCTTGTGTATATTCTGTATTAACCGAATTAAGCTCCTCTGTTATGTAAATAAATCCAACCTTGTTTAAATCTTTTAAATTGTATAAATATAACAATAAGAGAGCAAGTATACTTCCTATTATATATAAAAGCTCAAATGGCATTAATATAGATATTTAGGGAAATATAATTAAGAGCCATTTATTTAATAAATATAGTTAAACATTATATAAATGTAAATCACAATTATAGACATGTGTCGACTTACAAAGAATTATGTAACTTTAGTATCAAGCTGTAAAAGGAAGTAAAGATAACAAGCCTGAAATGTATATAAGAATTGTAAAACTAGAAGATGTCTGTATGGTCGGCAAGACCAAAGGCCAATAAAATAAATTAGATTAGTAATTTGATTAAAAGCAGTACAGTGACTGAAATGTTAATTAAAATAATATAATTAAGGATGTGGTGTAAGCTAAAACGTCCTGTATGGGATTTGAATATTTAGAATTGTTAAATTTTGTCAATTTGATGCTTAAACGCCAGTAAACAGTTCTTAGTATTTAAAAATGCTTATTCATGATTCTAAGTACGAGAGTTTTGTATAATTTTTAATTGTTTGTGTACTATTTCTATTGTTATATGTTCCAAAAGGGTAGGGCGGCTCTTGAAAATTCTACGACGCCTATTTAAGCTGCCGACTGTCGCGAGTGGACAGGCTTGCTCGGAACGTGGATAATACGACAATATGACGTTTGTTTATTTTTAGTCTACTTTAAATCATTGGAAAAAAGTATGATGTCTTGTTCATGTATTTTTTTTTTCTGATTGTTTGGACGTAATAAAAGTAAAACGTGTATTCGTGGAGTTACTGTTGGTGCTGCTACCTCTCATTGAATTCAGTTACGCACTCTGATGAAAGTCAAAACCACCTGGCGACCTAACATATTAGGGAGCATCGATAAACTACGTGGCTAGGTCGAGGAAGGGGGGGGGTTGAGTAGAAGGCAAAGCTAGGCTACGGGGGGGGGGGGGCAGGGGGGTTCCCAAGTCAAGCCACGTAGCTTTTCATTCATGTTATTTGCCACTGTTAAAATAAGGTATAGAACACAAAACAACATGTGAATATTTATTTCAGTCATTCAAATAACTCCGTATGTAGTTTATGGTAGTCTGACAAAAGAAAAAAGTAAAAAATATCTTCTGGAATCTATAGGAAGAAAGCTAGGTGCCACGTGGGAGGGGCGGGGATAGAGGAAAAAGCTACGTCAGGCTACTTGGGGTCGGGGGGTGGGGTAGGTGGATAGGGGTTCACAGTAGTGATGGGCAAACCGATTCTTTTTGATGAATCGTTTGGAATCGATTCACTCCTCGCTGAGAATCGATTCTTTTAAACGACTCTTCGATTCTTTTCACATGATATTTTGAATGACGAAAATAGATAACGAGTTATTAACCAACAAGAAGGAAATGATTAACAAATTCTAACTAAAATAATAACATTTGTTTTTGATAGTTAAATTGTAAGTTATTTATTGCAAAAACAATTTATTTTATTATTTAAACAAATGAAAACACTAATTTTACAATAAAAATGATTCAATTTACTTATGAAAACTACACAAGTTTTTTATTGCTATTTACAAAAAGCATTTTCGTTAGTTTTTGTGATGTGAGCCGACTTCTCTTTTCAGTCATTAACTGTCCAGCTTTCGAGAAAATCCGTTCACAAGGTACAGATGTTGCTGGAATGCAAAGTCTTTTTAGTACTAATTCATACAAATTAGGAAATATGTTCTTTCTTTCATTCCACCAGTAAAGAGGGTCCAAGAAGGGGTTCAGCTAAATATTTATCAACCTCTATAATAGCCGAAGCATTTGCATCGGGTACATGAAGTCCCTGAAGTCGGCTGACGGACTCATCGAATTCATTCCAAATAGAAGAACTTGGTGTTGTTGATGGTTTAGGTAATCCAGCTTCTCCCTCAGATTCTTCAAAACCAATTTCTGTCTGAGCCCTTGAACGTGACGACATAATTAGTCCCTTTACACTTGTAATAATGGTATTATAAGATTCTTGGAATCGACTAACATCCCCAAACCCTTGTTTCTTGAACCTTGGATCTAAGAAAATAGACTGGCCAACCAGTTCTACAGATTCTGTTCCGCCGAATCGTTTTGTCAACTCCTTCAGCAAACCCTCCCCCAGTTTCCTAACCTCCCCCAAAAGTTGTTTGTTTTCTTGCGCAATACCGATTACGCCGCCCCCTGTCTAACTACAACCAGTGGTGGATCTGGGAATTTTCCGAACCGGGTCAACAAAATGTGAGATTGCCACACTGTGAAATTTTCAAGGCTTCCAGGTAATTGTTGTCAAACCTCATTACTGATTCTAAGCCTTGTTGCAGATTGTAATTGTCGATTGAGATTGTTGATTTAGATTGTTGATTTTGTAGGTGGCATGTTTGTTACACGTCTCGCTAGAGGGCGTCCATAAACCACGTAGATCGGTCTTGAGAGGTGGGTGGAGGGGGTTGGAAGGTGGGATTCCGAGCCAGGCCAAATAGCTTTTCATTCATATTATTTGTCACACTTAAAATGAGTTACAGAACACTCAACACCATGTAAATATTTATTTCCGTCATGGAAAAAACTACGTGGGGAGAGGGGGGTTAGAGACATAAGCCACGTCGAGTTACTTGAGGGGAGGGAGGGTTCACAAGAAGCCAAAATGGAGCTACATTGTTTATGGACGACCCTTACATATGCTCCAATTTTACTCCATAAATTTGGCAAATTTTTTGAATTTGCCGGATGGTGCTTTTCTTAAGTTAAACAGCGTATCACTAGCATTTTACCTACAAACCAATAAATCAATGTTTGTTTAAATGGCATAATTTAAATTTTATATTTATTTTCTTGGTTTCAGTATTAGTATTTTGGGGGACGTCCAGAAATTACGTGAGGCTATTTTCCGGAAATCTAGACCCCCTCCCCCCTCCGTGAGACTTGGTGAGATTTTGCCCGACCCCCCCCCCTCCCCGTTGGTGAGATTTCATGAGATTTTCACGGAACCCCCTCCCCCCCCCGTTGTTCGACCAGGAGAAGATTCGAGACTTTTTTTAGCTGTCGTGCTCCCCGAAAAAAGAATGATACCCCCTCCAAAGCCGGTTTTTGGCCCTGTAAACTGGTATTTTTTACGCTTTTTTCAGTTCTACACTCGTTCAAGTTCAAAATTTCACGTGAGATATCCGTCGACCCCCCCCCCCCGCTTGGTGAGATTTCGTGAGATTTTCCGGACCCCTTCCCCCCTCCCCTAAAAAGTCTCACGTAATTTCTGGACGCTCCCCTATATTCATCGACGGCACTGTTCCCCAACGTCTTTTCGTTTAACCTTTATCCTCGTAGAAACCTCACCAGCTGGAACAGTATATATGCCGCTTCAGCACCTGCTAATTTTTGTAATGATCCAATTCATAAACTTCGTTCATTTATATTGCAAAATGTTTGCATTATCCACAAAATTAAGAACTGAAGAACAACTAAAACACTGATGAAGTTCGTATGATAATAACCGGACGCGCTCCATCGCAATTAAATTCAGTACTCGATGCATTCGCAATTTGAAAAACCCACGCACATGGGAATAGCAGATGGCTCTGAAATCGGTATACTTTTCCCTGTCCTCAAATAATCGGGAAATACTTTATTTGTGGTAAAATATAAAAGTTATATGACGTATAATTCATTGATAATTTATTTGTATATCTAAATCTGTGTTGTGGTAGCATCTATAACAGTCTGGAAGGAAACCAAAAACTTATAACTAGTTCCAAAAACACTTGAAAAATGTGTATTTAAGAAAGTAAATTCCTAAATTTAAAAATACTTTTTATTTCTGTAATGTATTTTTAATTTTCCTGTTCCAAAGATAAATATTCTTTATTTCCTTACAAATAAGTTGCCAAACCAAGAAACACGCCGTGGGAACTAAGATTGTGAATCGAAAGGAATCACGAGTTACGCAGATATCAAGAGTTAAAAAGAGCTGAATCCATGGAAGAGTCATTAAGACAGAAGTGAGCCGAGAGTCGTAAACATTATCGAGTTAACGACTCGGAGTCGACTCAGAATCTGGACGAGTCGGTGAGCGATTGCGCAACAACGGCTCAGCTCCTGAGCTCCCTCTTAACAACTCTTGAGTGAACCGTGACTCTTCCAAGTGAGTCGATTCCGCAAACGATTCTTTTAGACGAGTCGACTCTTTGAATCGATTCACGATTCTTTTGCCCACCTCTAGTTCACAGGAGAGCAACATGGAGCTACGTAGTTTATGGACGCTCCCTTACCTGTACATCTTCGTGAACCTGTTAAAGAGCACTACTTCCCGAGTGGTTTAAGATGGTGATGAAGAAGTGGTTTAAAAATCTTTCATTTAGTGGACATGGTGACAAGGGTAGATACCAGAGAAGTAAGGGAACTGAGTTACAGAACATTTGCTAGACCATTAGCAAACAACCTGGTCTCTAGTGTGCGTTTCAGTTTTCATGGTAGTCGGTAGGGGTTTTGTTCGATACTGAAACCCTTTAGTTTTTTTATTTAATCGACTTTTTTTATAAAAAAAACCTCATAGCATTAATTAAAAACATATCCTTTCAGAAATTGAACCAGTTATCCAGTATTTAGTTTCGCATCATTAGCCTCAGGGAACTCATTAATAATTTAATTAATTAAATGTAATTTCATTAGACATGTAACTTATATGTATGCAACGAACTACAGAAAGTTGTTTTTATAAAGATTTATCCTGCGAAAGTTTACATTAAGTATTTGGTAAATTATTATTATTTAATGTTTTAACTTGTAACTCCGCTTTATAAAGTCGCTGCTTTATACGGTTATATCACCGTTACAGTGGTATTGGTGGGCGGTAAGAAAATTTTACTACTAACAAAGATACAAAAGTGGGCGGTAGGTAAAAAATGTTGACTACCCCTGGGTTAGATAATTGCTTGAATATGGCGGTGTAGTTTGGGACCCACATTTTCGATATTTCGATATCAGGTACAGTAGTTGGAAGGGGTGCAAATGATGGCAGATAAATTTGTGTGTGGAAATTATCATACGAGGGTGGTCTGAAAATTTTCCGACCTAACAAAGATACAAGACATTTTTTATTATTTTATTTTTTATTTTTCAACAAAGCCTCCTTGTAACTCTACACACTTCTCCCAGCGATCCTCCCATCTCTGTAACCCAAATAGTACTCGGCGTTTTTCTCTGCAAAATAATTGTTCACGAAGGTGATTGCCTCTTCATTTGACGAAAATCTCTGTCCTCCGAGCGCAATTTTTAGATGAGGGAACAAAAAGAAGTCGCTTGAGGCTAGATCTGGTGAGTAAGGCGGATGGTCAAGCAGTTCAAACCGTAATTCGTGAATTTTCGCCATGGCAATGGCTTTTTCTGCAAATGTGGCCATTTTTCCGCAAGTTCTGCCTTCAGCTTGTCAAGTAATGATGCGTAGTATGCTCCTGTACTGGTTTTTCCTTTTTCAAGGTAATCGATTAAAATAACTCCATGACTATCCCAAAAAATAGTCACCAGCACTTTCGCAGTCGAAAAAACAGTTTTTGCTTTTGTGGAGCCGGTTCCCCCTTTGTAGTCCACTGTTTTGACTGTATTTTTGTTTCGGGCGTATAATGGTGTATCCAAGTTTCATCTACAATAATTAATCGGCGCCAAAACTCGGATTTATTGCGCCCAAACTGCGCCAACAGAGCGTTGGAAATGTTCATTCGAACACGATTTTGGTCTAATGTGAGCAAACGCGGCACCCAACGCGCAGACAGCTTTCTCATACCTAAATTTTGATTTAATATGTAACAAACACGTTCTTTTGAAATGTTCATAACTTCTGCTATCTCTCTCACTTTAATTCGGCGGTCGTCTAGCACCAATTGGTGAACTTTGGCGATGTTTTCGTCGGTAGTTGCAGTATTTTGGCGTCCCGAACGTTCATCGTCTCCCAAGCTCTTACGGCCACGTTAAATTTCACTGTGGTAAGTGATGGTGCAGAGTCCCCATACACAGGACCCAACTCATCTTTGATTTGCGTATTGCCTTTCAAAAACAAATATTTAATGACAGCTCGATACTCGATTTTGTCCATTTCCACAAAAACACTCATATCAACTCACTCAAACGACTGTTACATAACAACTGCGCGTCCAAAATGGCTGAAACTTTGGTGAGTAACTGTAAACAGATAAGCAACGAAATTCACTAGCTTTTATTTACGAGTGCTGCAATCTTCACGTTGAGGTCGGAAACTATTCAGACCAGGGGCGGATCCAGGATTTTGTTTCGGGGGGGGCTTGGCTTCAGTAAATTTTGGTTCAGAGGGCTTGCGTTCAGTGGATTTTTGTTTTGGGGGGGGGGCTTGAGTCGTAAAAAAGGTAGTATTTATAGCCTCCTTGGGCCTCAAATCCGTAGAGCTAAAAAAAAAAAAAAAAAAAAAAAGGTCTCAAAACTACAATGTCAGGGGTGGACCTAGATACGTTTGGGGGGGGCTTGAGCCCCCTAGCCCCCCCCCTGGATCCGCCCCTGATTCAGACCACCCTCGTACAGCACAATCAGTAACTGATATGATAAAGGAGCTGGTTAAGAGGTCGCTGAAGCGGGCGAACAGAGTGCTTATGGTGTTAAAGGCATATAATGTGTTGGTCATGACAAGTCTTGGATGGACATTGGTAATAGAATCAGGAGTAATGTATGGAAGAGATGTGATGACCGTGACCACAAGCTGGCATTCGATTTCAGGTCTAAATAATGGGAAAATTTTCTTGTATTCTGAGCCATATAAAATTAAATTGGTGCGGTAGTATAAACTGTGGCGGTGTACGCCGTTGGGGAGGTAAGGGTGAAACCTTTTACTTCTTTTTATAATTAAAAGAAACCCTAGGCTGCTAATTTATTGGGTACTCATAATGGCGTACAGGCGAGGCTTATTTATCGTTAACATTGACACATTGAAATATGATAAAAAGAGCTATGTAAAGCCTCTTCTTACAATTGCCAACACATATTAACAAATAAACAAAGCATTAAAACATAACCACCTTTAGAATTAATCTTGAAACAAACTCCCAATGTTAATTGGCAAGCAAGAAAGCTACACACTTGATTTTTTTAAATGAAAGTTCCCTTCACAATGATCGGGAACCATAAATCATACACAGTATTGACATTAACTGTATCCGATCTCAAATGCCGGGCGCCAGGATAATTTAAATTATCCACCAAGTGTGGCTTTAAGAAAGTCTGCCCCAGCTAGCTCAATATTTGGGGGTGCGAGAACTCCTAATCATTCAGTGGTCGTTACAGGGCAGTACTCAATGACAGAATAAAAGTACCACACTATACTTGTAGAATTATTACCATGACGGTGATGTGTTTTCCGCGACGGCGGAATTACTATAGCCCCTTGGCTATAGCGGACAATACACCACGTCCGTGCAAGCGTTCTGAATGCGTGCACAGTGACCTCACTGTACAAGACACGCTTATCGACCCTCAGGTTCGATGCCAAGACAGAGCGATCTCCAGCTTCGGAAGATCCGCTCTTTCCAGTCTGAAGGCTCGGAGTCCAGTTCCCTCCAGCGTCCGCCGGAAAAAGCCTCCTTCCGTCGCTCGTGGTTTACATAGAAAAAAAAAAAAATACACCGGCATTACAAAATGCAAAGGATAGTCTCTCTCGATTGGTTCTGCCATTTTTATGCTCCTCCTTCCGGCTGTCACGATAGGCGAACCTTGTCTTTCTCGATTCGTGCGAACTCGGGATAGCCTCGGACTTATTCGTCACCTGTGACCTCCAAACTGCCCGTCCGTAGACCTGGGGCTTGGATAGTTTATTCACCCCAGCGTACGGTTTCCCCGGAGCCAAGGGATTATAGGTTTGACCAACTGCGTGAGAAAGGGGTAGCTGGTGTCCATTGTCCCTGGCAGCCGCCGGCCTGTCGCGACTATCTGGCACGTCTAGCTCAGGTCCCACAAACACACTGACAATCCTCTCCGATAATTCCTTTCTTATTCTTTTTATATATAAAAATATTATATATAAAAATGTACGGAATGACCCGTATTTGGTCATTCTGCAACAAAACGTATATAGTGATACTAAGCACGAATTGAGTAAGTATGATGAAAACCAAGTGCGAAATTGACCACTGAAGGTGGTGAAAAATGATTTCCAATTGAATGTCTTGTGGGCACTGTGAAGATTGACTCTCTTCTGAAAGTGCACTGTAAAAATTAAGGCGCAAAAGACGTTTTATGTATATCATCTAACTGTACAATCTAGAGCTAAAATCTTACTGTTCGCATGTATGTTTGACAATCCTTTGTTACGTTCCTAAGACCAGCTCCTGCTAATTACAATCTCTGCAATTAACTAAATTTGTGTCTGAAGAGAGGAAAAGTGATTATTCGTAAATTTATATTTTTTTGTTTATGAATGTGTGATGTTTTGGCGTGTGAAAGTGTTGCAAATTGACTGAATGATTGTTGTAATTGTTTTAAAAGCAGTACAGCGTACGATCATTTATTAAAAGGACTTTGACACTAAATATGTTTTGAGTGAGATTTAGAGTGTAAATCTTTAATGTTGTAGGGCCTAAATATCCTGAAAAACGCTTGTAAACACTTCATAATTCCATTTAAGAGCGTTTCCTTATGGTGTGAACTAATATTGAAAAAGTTTTAATTGTTTTTGCATGATTTATATTTTAACTCAACTGTTGGAGCTCCAGAAAACTCTGTCGGCGTTGTTTTCTAGAACATTCTATAATGTC
Source organism: Vandiemenella viatica (assembly GCA_031002005.1). Lineage (NCBI taxonomy): Eukaryota > Metazoa > Arthropoda > Insecta > Orthoptera > Morabidae > Vandiemenella > Vandiemenella viatica. The sequence goes on from CM061914.1 coordinate 60,590,931, forward strand.
TATATAAGCTCCCGATGATCGCTAGGAACAGCCTTATAACCTTGGTCTTAAGGCGCGAACGTACAGTGCGAAGCAAAGTGCGGTGTACAGCATGCGACGCACGCCTCGCATTGTGCGTACCTAGTTTGGTCGTCCCGAGGCATGCGCTATGCACGTGCTTGGCCAACCGGGGTGGTCGGTAGAATGGTCGTGCCCAAAGGCGTCTTAGCCCGGGTCTCGTTCCGCAATTCGCACGCGTAGCTGACAACAAAGACAGCAGCCAACTATTTCTTAACCTTTATCTTAATGCATAAATGTATAATTGCAAAGATTATCTTTCCGTTCTTAAATGTATAAAGAAACATTCAACAATAAATTTTTATCTTAAGACATGAATGTATAATTTTCAGCATTATGCTTTAGTTTTTAAATCTATAAATAAATAGTCAATAAAGTCTCATATTTTTTATCTTAGTACACAATGGTATAATTTTCAATAATATTTTTTTAATATGGTGGTATAAATGTCATGGATAAGAATTTGTTCTTAAGCCTATAAAGAAGATGTAAACTACACCTTATTTTTATTTTACTTGTTAGTATATGAATAGGTATCTAATGATCCAGAATATGCTTTTGTAATTACCTATATAACCTTTTAATACTTCCATTAGCGCATCACTCTTTTTTGGAACAACTGATTTTTTTTTTCCTTTTTTGCGCTAATGGCTAGGGACAGTGGCGGATCCAGGGGGGAGGGGGATAGAGGCTCACTACTAAAGTATTTAAGTCCACCCCCGACATCGGTAATTTTTGAGATTTGGAGAGCTTTTTTTTCAGCTCTACTGATTTTTTAACGGTGGCATGAATATGAAGCCTACCCTTACCCGACTCAAGTCCCCCCCCCCCCCAAACTAAATCCACTCAAGCCTTCCCCCAAACTAAAATCTGCTCAAGCCCTTCCCCAAACCAATATCCTGTATCCGCCACTGCCTAGGGAAAAGGAACAGAGACAAGGAACAGGAAGTATTTCGGCCATGACTTTTATAGGAAGCACACCGGCATTTCACTAAAGCGATTTGGGGAACCATGGAAACCCCAAATCTGGAAGCCCGGACGAGGATTCGAAGCCGCTTACTCCCCAGTGCGAGGCCAGAGCATTACCGATCATCTACCACGCTCGTTGAAACAATTGCTGCTATTGTCTGGTTGGACTTGAGGGACAAATACTATAAACCTGTATATGAAATAGCTACAATCGAGAGACAAATTCATGCCTATAGACATGCTTTTAGCACAAAATCACAAAAATTTGGTCTCCCGTTTGAGATGGGAGACATGAGATAATTGTTAGACAATATTGCGCAACATTGTCTAACAATTGTCTCATGTCTCTCATCTCAAACGGAGAACAAATTTCTGCGATTTTGTTCTAAAAGCATATCTAAAGACATGAATTTGTCTCTCGATTGTCTATATACCACCGCTCGATTTCTTATAGACATTGTCTAGATACAAGAATCGCTCGACTTTGTATACAAGGCCTAATACAGTTCCCAAGGACTGGAATTTTTTTAAATAAAAAAACACAGGCTCTTTGTCTCAGTTAGGTTGCGACTGCTTTTCGCTACCTTAATGTAAGCTCGGCGGTGCAAGAAAAACACATTAACGTTGTTTTTGCGGCGAGGGATCTGCCCTACAACCCCTACAAGGTTAGAGCATAGATGGCTATGAACATTGCCTAAAATGTTTTCTCCCTTCTTTCTTACCTTTAACATAGAATATGAGACTCGAAAAAAATATTGCTATTATTTTTTCACCATTTTGTATTAATATATTTACTTTAAAGAATGTTTGTACCAAGTTTTTGTGTTTTCGCCCTGCTGATTATCATGTACCTGTCTTTCAGTATTTCGTGAAAACTAGATCCTATAAGAGATTTTGTAGTGATAAAATACAGCAAAGATTTACCAAGTAGAACTGAAACTCGCCTCTTGGGATGAACCCGTCATGTACAAAACCGGAAGTGCTTCTTCATTAGTCTTGCATAAAGTTTCTGTAATTGGTTACCTTTTTATATCAAAAGGTATAAGGCCAACAGAAACACGTCACAACATTTACAGTATCAGAAATCCGATGCTACTGTACGTAAAACGTTCATTGTTTAATGTGTAGTTCTGCCACAAATATTCACTGTGTAAAAGGGAAGTTGAAGGTCTAGAATAGGGGTTATGAAATATATATATATTTTTTTTCTTTTTGCTGTCATCAGTCTTTCGACTGGTTTGATGCAATCCTCCATTCCTTCCTGTCTTGTGCTAACCTCTTCATCTCTACATATCCCCTACAACTCACGTCCTCAATTATCTGCTTCATATATTCTAATCTCTGTCATCCTCTACATTTCATACCTTCGACTGTTCCCTCCACCAGCAAATTAACTAATCCAGCATGTCTCAAAAATATGACCTATCAGCCTGCCTCTTCTTTCTGTAAGCTTCTTCCACAAACTTCTTTCCTCACTCATCATTTCCAAAACTCGTTCATTTCTTACTTTGTCTGTCCACTTAATTTTCAGCATTCTTCTGTAGCACTACATTTCAAATGCTTCAATTTTCCTTCTTTCCGGTATTCGTACCGTAAAGTGCTGTGCTCCATACACAGAGTTTTAAATTTTTTTTTTTTAATTCCTAAATTCCTAGATCAATATTTGAAACTAAAAGATTTCTCTTTTTCATGAAAGCTCTTTTTGCTAATGCTATTCTGCTTTTAACATCATTCTTGCTTCGGCCATCAGTTGTAATTTTGCTTCCCAAATAACAGAATTCACTTACTTCTCCAATTGCATTCGATCCTATTCTTATTTTTAATCTGCTAGTATTTGTATCATTTCTGCTACATTTCATCACTTTAGTCTTGCCTTGATTTATAATCAGTCCACAATCTTCCTTCAGTATTTTGTTCATGCCATTCAGCAATTTCTCAATATCCTCAGCCCTTTCTGCTAACAAGACAATGTCATCAGCAAATCGTAGCATACTGATTTTTTTCTCCCTGAACACTTATGCCACATTCAAATCTTTCTTTTACTTTCTTTATTGCTTCCTCTACATACAAGTTGAATATTAAGGGGGTAGACTACAACCTTGTCTCACGCCCTTTTTAATTGATGCTTGTCTCTCATGATTCTCTACTTTTATTACAGCCACTTGAATCTTATAAAAATAAATTTTATCGAAGTGAAAATTTATGTTTTTCTATTTTTGTGTCCTACTAAATCTTAAGTACTGCATAACTGTCTTGCAATTTATCAGTACCTTTCTTTTCACCTTCCTTTTCGCTACGTCACATATGCTGTTGCTATTCATGAGATGAAGCATAAATCCTACCCAGTACCCACCGGTGGTCTGCGGCTGTCATAGCTCAGGCGACGTTGGCAGGTGAGTCGCATGTTTACTGTGTAAGCGAATGGATCTGCAACACGCGTGGTTCGTGTCGGTAGTACATAAACCGCAGGGTACATTCACGCAGACAGCTACAGCCGGTGCTGAGCTGTAAGGCGTAGAACAGCAGGCAGCGGATGTCGCTGTAACTGCCGTGCCCCCATCCTGTGTGACGTCACAGCAGCCTGGCTGCTGTCGGAAAGAGCATTTAAACTAAGAAATTACCGCATAATTTCTTTCCGTTGCTAACACGTTTCGTCGTTGCCATATCATACACAAACACAAAAAACCGTCACTGCAGTTTCCGGTCCATTATTAAATGTATCATAGAAAATTCTCAAATACCATCCCAGAGGCAAGAGAGATGTAAGAAGACCACCAAGAAGATGGATTGAGACCGTTGTAATACTCCTCTATATTATTAATTTGTATTGCTAATTAAAGTCCACAGGTTTTTAGACGGTTTGGCCCTTAAATACCGTCGTTCAACCCACGTACGCGGACAGAGGAGCTACTTAGTTCCATTAAAAGATTCTTATTATACAAATAAGACGTCTTAACTTCATACAATCAATGATTTGCTATTTTATTGATTAAAGCCCGATTACTGCTCTTAACAACTTTATTTTTACACGAGACACAAAACTACAGTTGAAAATACACTCGTTCTGTATATTAAGAAACAATCACTGATTCATCTGACATAATACAAAATATTAGATCGCCGCCACAACTTTGGCGCACGACCTCTCACTCCCGCTCACGGCCAGAGAGTCCACACCTCTGCATACACTCAAAACCATAGATATTAGCATCACTTATACTACCCTTTTTTACATGCTTAGTATCGTCTGTGATTTCCGTGAGCATAAATACAATTGCTTACAATGCATATTCATACATTTATTTTAATATTATAATATATATACATCTAAATATATATTTGGGGATAGTGGATATGCTACACCGTAACAGGCCACCAGGCCTAATACCGGACAGGAAGAAGAAGAAACATCATAGATTATTTCGCAGTTTGCAGTAGAGACATCACACCAACTATCAACACTTATAACAATTGTAACCTTTGTAACTGTCCAGCTACGGCGGATTCTACGATAAGCGCCATAATTATAGATGGATTCTTATATGTATACATTTTTTTGGTATCTCGCTTAGTTCTCACTGAATATTGTCTCAAAAGTTGGTAGTTACGTTGAAATGGACAGGAAGAAAAATTTCGACAAAGCCAAATTTGTTGATGGATTTTATGTAACTCGACGAGACAAATAAGTGAAGAATAAAAATTTAGATATCTCTCTTAGTTCTCGAGATATATCGACTCAAAATACGGGTGGTTAAGTTGGGATGCGGCCTGGACCAAAAAAATTTCGTCAAAGTTTCAAACTGCAGTGCCATGATTATAATAGTGCTGTCCAGCTACGATATACCAAATGAAATAGAAGTTTATTCTGTTTGGTTGCACGTTTTAATAATACAATCATTGATTGTACAATTCCTTTGATAAACTAAAATTCAAAATTAATAGATCTCTTGCATCTTGATACAATGATTTTTTTCGTGTCTTGCTCGTTCTGTTGTATGCTTCATTCTGCGACACAAAGCGCGTAATCTTTCTTATTGAATCCTGCAAAGTATCTCCTAGTATTGAGTCGTCACTAACAACCTTAGTATTTGGTTGACTCATACATCGTATAGCTTCTTTAAACTTCAAAGGGAAATCTATTGCACAAAAATGATCTATTTAAATAACATGCAGCTGTAGGATGTTATCTTATACCATCCGTGCTCAAGGGCTATCATCAATATGAAAAACTACGCAACGCATCGTAAATATTACTGCAACTGTCTGATCATACTGCAGTATGAATGCTGTATAGTTAAAAGGTTTGTTAATTTCGTGCCGTTGACTATTAAAAGTGCAGACAATATTGACTGGTGGGGTTCTGTTCTATTTTTAAGCTTCTATGCTCTCTTTCATGAAATGTAGATGACAGAAACGTTTTAGAGAATCAGTTTTCATAGTTTAACATCAGGGAATCTAGCTAAAACTTGGGAAAATAGTAACAGTGTTTATACATACCTCTAGCTGTTGACTGAGAGTGTCGCTCCTTATATGCGAACGCGGAAGTTATTAGTATCCCTCACTTCTGACACCACACCAAACGGTTTGCGCAGTGTGTGTCTGCTTTGTTTGCGGGGTCCATCGATAAGGAGCCTGTGTGCTGGCAGTGGTCCCGGACACTACGGCAGACACAGACTCAAACCTGGCGACCCCACTGCATTGCGTGGTGCCACTGAGACGCGCCAGGGTGAGTCAGTCTAACAGACTCCACGAGACTCGTTCATTACGTTCTCGTCATTTAGGAACTGAACGTTAAAGCCATCATCAGCATTTAAGGGTTTAAACCACTGATTGTTTGTTTCGCCTTCACGCGGTTTGTTGTCTTCAACTCTTCTTAGGTCGACCTGTCCTCCTTCTTCCCTGTTTTGGTTCGTAGTTTAGCAGTACCTTTGGGTATCTTGGTCTTCCATACGCGTTACATGTTCCATAAATTTTTTCCATCATCTAATTATTTCCTGAATCAGATTCTTTCATTATTTCTTCACTTCTTTTCTTATCTACTAAAATATACCCAGCCACGGCTCTCAGAAATCTCACCTCAGCTGTTTCTACCCGTTGTTGTTTACCCAATGTCCACGATTCGCAACCATGTTGGTACAGCCATTACTTTGTAAAATTTTATCAATGTGTCTCGTCTGGTGTTATTAAAGTTTCTTTTGATTACTACATACAGTTATTGAAATTTCTGTAATTTGGTTGTGACATCGTCATTTCTGGTAAAGTTTATGTCATATGGTAAATATACAAATTTGTTAATTTTTTATAGTGTTACGTCGTTGAAAACAATCATAGTCCATATTGGTTCGTCTCCCTTGAATGCTATTACTTTCTTTTTTTACTGATAGAGTTTCAAATTATAATCATTTGATAATCATCTTGATTCTTCTTTAAGTGAACTTACTTGCGCCTTATCCAGAATAGCGTCAAGTAATTTAAGACGTATAAAGACTTTACCTTCCTCTGAAATTCACAAAAAGTTAGAAGGAAATCTCAAAACTACTTAATGATAACAAATAGTTAAAGATTAAATCATTTCCTCTTAAGTCTTTAATGCACAGCTTTATTTTAAATTTCTTCAAATTAATCTCTGAAGATTCCTTACACAGCTGATTTTTCACCAGGTAACAATTTCTCCATAAAATAAATAAATAAATCAATAAAAAAAACAAGTACACAGTTCTCCTAATACCACCAACAATACCTTAAAGCTTCTTGATACTTTTCACTAACAAATTATAGCCATTTCTTTCAATAACACAAAAATTCCGCAACATTGGAGGTTTGTTATTTCCAGTAACTAAAGTTCCTAGCAGTTCCTATCAATTACTTTGCAAACTTGTTGCACAGTTATAAAATACAACACTTTATTTAAAAAATACTTGATGGCTGATTTACAGCTTCTAAACTATTGCTGAGTCCTTTATGTATATAAACAGTAGGACAAACTTTTTAACAGTTGCACAACCGCTAAGTATTGACTAATAATTAGTTTCTTTGGTATTTTATTGCCTCCCTAACCTGATCCACTTCTGGTCTCACTTATACAAACTTAGCTCTTGCTAGTTTCGACGAAAAAACCTAACAGGAGTGATTGTACTAAAATCTTCACTTTCGATGAACAATAACAAAAAAATATACTCACCACACTTACTCCCAGTACATAACAATGGACCAACTTAGACGGTCACGGCAAATAATTAAATGCACAGGATAATCTGAAACACTGCAACAAAAATAAAACGTTGGCCTGGACCGGACGTCCTCCTTCCGACTATGACTAATGTTGAAAGACACACGCGTTTTGGTTCCAGTACTATCTATAGACTTCACTAAACCGACGCTTCTTCTGATGCAATACGATGGTGTTGTTTCCTCTCCCGGAGGATCATGTCGCAATCTTTATCAACTATGGGCAAATCCTAATACAGGGCTAGTCAAAATGATTGCAGTGATTTCAGGAAATTACTACAGATTTATTATTTGACATATACTTACAAGATTACACAGATATATAAACATACTGTGATTTTTTTTTGAGTGTCTACAGATGCTCAATATGTGCACTTTTAGTGACTCTGTACACATCATGTCTATAATCGAGTTCTTCCCATACCCGATGCAGCATGTCTCTGTCAATGAAAGCAAATGAATTGGTGATGCGAACCCGCAGGTCTGGCAGATCAACTGGTACTGGTGGCACGAACACTTTCTTTTACGAAACCCCAAACAAAGAAGTCGCAGGGGGTTAGGTCAGTGAAACGAGGAAGCCATAACATCAGCAGACTATCAGCATACCCAGCACGACCAATCCATCTGTTTGGAATCTTGGTGTTTAAGAAATTACGGACAACTAGAGAAAAATGGGGTGGAGCACCGTCCTGCTGGAAAATGAAATCTTCACTGTCAGCTTCCAGAAGTGGCATGGGCCAATTCTGCAACATTTGCAAATAGATATTGTTTGTGATCGTCACCTCGTTAAAAAAAAGGTCCATAAAGTTTCTTTCGTGAGATCGCGCAAAACACGTTCACTTTGGGAGAGTCACGAAGGTGCTGCACATAAGCATTGGGGTTTTGGTTCCACAAATACGCACTTTTTGCCTGTTCACTTTTCCAGTGGGCTCATCACTAAACACAAGTTTTTCTGTGAATGTTTCGTCTTGTTCTAGACATTGGGCACAGAATTGAAAACGACGCACTTCATCGTTGTACGACAGTGCTTGTAATAGCTGTAACCTGTAAGGCTTCATACACAGTCGCTTCCGTAGGATTCTCCAAACGGTTTTCTATGGAATACCTAATTCCTTGCTCGCTCGAGGAGTAGACTTCTGTGGGCTACCAACGTAACTGGCGCGCACACGTTCAACGGTTTCTTCAGACACGGGAGGGTGACCCGTTGTTTTACCTTTACTAAGGCATCCCGTGGCTTTAAACTGTTGATACCAACGTCGAATGGTGTTAGCATGAGGGGGATCCTTACCGAACTTTGTTGTAAAGTGTCGCTGAACAGTTACCACAGACTGAGTCGAATAAAATTGAGAACAACGTACGCTTTCTCACTTTTAGCTATCTTGCTCATTAGCGCTCTAGCGGCCACCGCGGGAATCGAAACTTGGAGATCCACTTGTCTTATAACAGCAAATCCCACCATCGTACCTATAATAGGGCAGCAAAAGAAAAATCTTGAAAACGCTGCAATCATTTTGACTAGCCCTTTATTGCATCACGCTTGCAATTCATAAATCTTACGATAAAAAACACCGACTAATGTCCTAAAATACACTCTGTAAAGCCCTAGAGCCGTCATCAACACGATGAGTAAAAAAAATAAATTGTATAAATCGTGTCTGCTGACTGAAACTGTGGTGTGAAAGTTTCTGTCATCGGAATATAAACAAGATTTAAATTTTCGTTCCCTACAACGGTATGATGCATAGTATCTCTAGGGAAAGAATCTCTTCGAAGACCGTTATCATTTGTCTATAAGATTTTAACAGTTAGTAGTTAACGCGAACGCAATTTTCGTTGATCGAAGAGAACCTTGATTGTTGTATTCCGAGATACATTACGAATTGATTTACTAGCACTGCGAATAAAGGTATCAAAATCCTCATATTCACACTTGGCCTGCCCCGTACTTTACAAAGAGCTATTATTAATTGCAGACGCGTAATTATTTCGAAGCAGTTCGCTCGCATTCGGGAGGACGCCGGTTCGAATAACTGTCCGGGCGTCCAGATTTGTTTTTTTCATGGTTTCCCCAAATCACTCCAGGCGAATGCTTCGTTCAAAAGGCCATGGCCAAATTCCTTCCCGTTCCTTGTCCCCAGTCCCATCCTGCCCTCTAATGACTTCGACGTCGATGAGTCACAACTTAAAAAAAAATCGAAGCCACAATTTAAAAAAAAAAATCGAAGCATTTCCATCTTTTTTTAAATACCCTGTGCATCACTAAAACGCTGAACAATAAGTCGGAAGTAAAACTACTTCAACGGATCATAAATCTCGACGATCTACCAAAATTTTTAAGTTTAAATTTTGTACCGTAATATTATTTACGTGGACCAAAATAGGAACAAAAAACGTGCCAACGATTTAGAAAATTCTCGTGGACGCTTGGTCAGTCCTTTTTTTTTTTTTTTAAAAAAAGACTATATATAAGAGAGTAAGGGCAATGGGTTGAATAATAATGTGATATGTCGCACTGCATAACAAGGTCAGCCTCTGAGGTAGCAAGAGCAGTGGTTTTTCGTCCCCTCACCGTGAACTCTCCGTCCCCTGTTATTTAAACCTTGCGCGACCATTATAACATGCAACGCCTCTTTCCATACACACTCTTTATCATCAAAGCACGAGGGGAAGTTAATATCAGGTAAGAGAAGGGGTGGCGTTATTCCATGGAAACTGTAGCAACACAAAAAGGCAAAAATTCAAGTTGCTCGGTATACGGTTACTCGTGCTGTGTTGAGTGGTTCGTAGAATATAGTATGTACCCATTAATTAAGGCCATGGCAGAAGACGAAACTTCCTTTAGGCACCGTTTTAAACAAAGAAATATGAAAATACGTTTTCCTGGAAAAGTTTACTACAACGCAATTTTAGTTGCTTGTAGAGAACCTTGAGTGTTGTATTCCGAGATACATTACTAAACATAACAAAGAAAACTTCTATGCTCGTTTCTTCTAGTGCATTGTTGCGTCAAAATTCTTTTGAGGCTCGATTTATATCACCAAGTCTACCCTAAAAAAATTATGTCAGATAATAGTTTTGTGATTCTTCTCCTCGGTTTTATTTATTAATTTATTATTATTTTGAATCTCGCAAGTATTTGCAACTGTGCAGGACATATTGGACAGGTGGTAGGAAAAGGTTTCAAAACCCTTCATTTGTTGAAGAAAGTGATGAGTTGTTGTAAACCCGTGACCTTGACTGTTCGTTATCTTTCCATTTACGGGTTGAATTTCGAAAAATTTAGTTCTTTGTCTTTAAAATTATACCTTATTTATCGTGTTTGGTTATGTATGAAGCGAGCAATGTCACAAAAAAGCAGCTCTTAGAAATATTATATAACTATATATGATTATATATAGAAATGACACGACCTGAAACTAAAGTATTTATTAACATTATTCGAAACTAAAGTATTTATTAACATTATTTCCAAAATTAATGTAATTTGTTGTTTATTGGATGAAAATCAATATATGAACAAACAAACAAAAATGCTCTTACCAGATCATAAAAACGTCAAGTTAAAAGACATGATACAAATCTATTTGACCTTAGTTATCAGGCTAGTCACTGGGTGCTATTTTGGTGGTTAGTGACACTTAAATCGTGGTTACCGTGTGGTTGCGAAAGACGGTGAAAGAATCGACAATCTATTAATAACCTCAGAAGATAGAGATAACCAATGGAAGCAATACATAGAGTTTTTTTTTTGCGCCTCGTCGACGGCTAAGGTCATTAGAGGCGGGATGGAACTGGAGGACAAGGAACAGGAAGGAATTCGGCCATGGTCTTTTTTGAAGGAAGTATCCTGGCATTCGCCTGGAGTGATTTGGGGAAACCATGGGAAACCCAAATCTGGATGCTCGGACGGGGATTAGAACCCGCGTCCTCCCGAATGCGAGACCAGAACGTTAACCGTTCACCCACGACGCTCGGTAATACATAGAAAAAGTGTATGACGGGATTGATTTGAACAACAGTGTACTGGAAAAAGAAGGCGATGTCGACATTGATGGCTTAGGTGATCCTGTTTTGAAGACAGAATTTGATAGAGCTTTGAAGATTTGAAATCGAATAAAGCAGTTGGAATTTATGAAATACCGGCAGAACTTCTGAAATTCCTAGGAGAAGAATGAATCCAAAGATTATTTTCAAACTGATATCAAAAAGTTATAAGACAGGAGAGATTAATGAAAGTAGGCCTATCATCTTCACACTTTCGAAGAAAGTACAAGCTGACAAATGTGAGAATTATCGTACGAATAGTTTAACATCACATGCTTCAAAACTACTGACCAGAATAACATACAGAAGAATTGAAGATAATAGAAAAGACTGTAGGTGAAGATCAGTTTTGGCTTAGGAGAAACCGCGATTGAAGAGAACCAATTCTGGTTTTAAGATTAATGCTTGAAGGGTGGATCAAGAAAAACAAAGATACTTTTGTGGCGTTTGTTGCTTTAGATAACGTTGTGATAATGTTAGGTGGGACAAGACGTTCAAAATTTTAAAGAAGTCCGGTATAAAATACCGAGATAGAAGAATACTTTATAATCAAGTGACTATAATAAAAGTAGAAAATCATGAGAGACATGCATCGGTTAGAAAGGACGTGAGACAAGGTTGTAGTCTATTCCCATTAATATTCAACTCTGTGTAGAAGAAGCAATAAAGGAAGCGAAAGAAAAAGTGGCATAAGTGTTGAAGGAGAAAAAAATCGGTATGCTACGATTTCCTGACAACATTGTCTTATTAGCAGAACAGGTTGAGGATATTGAGGAGTTAATAACTGGCATGAACAAAATACTCAAGGAAGATTTTGGACTAAATATAAACCAAAGCAAGACAAAAGAGATGACATGTAGCAGAAATGATAGTAGCAATTGTAGATCAAATATAAAAATAGGATCTGATGCGATATGAGAAGTAATTGAATTGTTCTATTTAGGATGTAAAATTACAACTGATGGCAGAAGCAGAAATGATGTTGAAAGCAGAATAGCACTAGCAAAAAGAGCCTTCATGAAAAAGAGGAATATTTTAGTTTCAGATATTGACCTAGAATAGTAAGAACTATGTTTGGAGCAAAACACTTTATGGTAGCGAAACATAGACTTTAGGATTACCAGAAAAAATGAAGACTGAAGCATTTGAAATGTTGTGCTATAGAAGGATGTTGAAAATTAGGTGGACAGATAAAGTACGAAACTGGCGTGTTTTAGAAATTGTGCGTGAGAAAAGAAGTTTGTGGAAGAGTTTAACAGAGAGAGGAGGAAGGATGGAAGGATGATTTGCAGACATTGAGACATACAGGATTGATAATTTGTTAAAGGTAAGAGTAAGAGCTGTGGGGGAAGAGAAAGATTAGAATATATGATTTTTTTTTGCTCGCGGCTTTATGCCTCATCGACGTCATTAGAGGTGGGAAAGGGCTGGGGGCAAGACACGGGAAGGAATTCGGCCATCGCCTTTTGAAGGTAGCACACCGGCACTCGGCTGGAGTGATTTGGGGAAACCATGGGAAACCCAAATCTGGATGCCCGGACGGGGATTCGAACCTTTATCCTTTCAAATGTGAGGCCAGAACGTTAATCGTTCACTTATCACGCTCGGTAGAACATATGAAACAGGCAATTGAGTCGCGGGTTGTAAGGGGTATGTTGAGATGAAGAGGCAAGCGCATGATAAGAAGGGATGGAGGTTTTTATCAAAGCACTCGAGAGACTGATGACAGCAAAAGAAATATGCAGCTAATTGCCAACCTGGAGCACCTCGTTCTCTATGTAGATAGAAGCGTCAGGTGTCCGTAAGGTATCAGTGAGCAATGTCAGCTTCCCTGACCAAACGAAGCTGACTGCCCCACTTACACTGGCTGGAGAAAGAAACAATGTGCCAAGTCCAGAGACGCATCTAACTTTCGCCAACACCTTTGAATGCCGAAGCCAGAACTCTCAAACGAAAGCTAATTTTCAAAATTAACGCCAGAAATGCTGGTATTCCTCTCTTCCACTTCCGAAACCGACTCGCATATTCCCACACTCTAAACTGCCAGGTCGGCGGCATTCTATCGCAGGTCTCAGGAAACAACATTCAATAGTACTTGGCCATGAAAAATATAAAACTTAATTAATCACTAGTATTTGTGCAATAAACATCTGCCAGTTCATTGGCTACAGTCATTGCCTCACTTTTCATTCACAGACACACAGTGTGCCTTGGTTTTCCAGCTGCAAAGGAAAGGTAATTAATTCCTCTCGGTGAGTCGGAAATACAGCACATTCTTACGAAGGGTTCACATACTAATTTGATATACAGGGTGAGTTTTTTATCTTGAGACAACTAAATATCTCGAAAACTACAAATCCGATCAAAAAAAGTGGGTAATAAAAATTGTTCGTCTCGACGGGGGACATCCGATGATACCAAATTTGACTCCCCACCCCCACCCCCTAGGGGTGGGGGAAGGGGGAGAAAAAAAACTTAAATAGGAACCCCCATTTTTTATTGCAGATTCTGATTCCCCGGAAAAAACTACCCCTATTTGACCCCCAATTCGAGTCATTTTGGTCGATAGATGGCGCTGCATTTCTCAGAGTTTTCTCATTACTTGATGTACTTCCATTGCGTTCACATCGTCGCTCATTTCTCAGAGTTTTCTCATTACTTGATGTACTTTCATAGCGTTCATAACATCTCTGATTTATTTACTTCGTTCTGTTGCACGTGTCAATGAGAATGCAGGCTATAACGTTGCAAGAAAAAATTGAAATGGTCTACATTTATGGAGAATGTCGCAAGAATATCGATAATGCTGTTGATCTTTATGCTCATCGTTTTCCAGACCAGCCTCGATCGCGCGCTTCTTTTTACCGTATTATCCAACAGTTCACTCAGGAGGGAAGTGTGCACACAAACAAACGAAAATACCATCCGTTCCATGTTTCGTTGCATCAAGAACTTCACGGCAATGATTTCGATAATCGATTGACATTTTGCCGATGGTCGCTACAGAAAATACAAGAAGAACCCCATTTCTTTGCTCGAGTACTGTTTTCGGATGAATCCACTTTTACTAACCACGGCACCATTAATCGACACAACATGCATTATTGGAGTGTGGAAAACCCGCATTGGTTACGCCAAGTTGAACATCAGCGTCCGTGGAATGTAAATGTTTGGTGTGGGATAATTGGGGACAAACTTATTGGTCCACATTTTATCCATGGACATTTCAATGGGGAGAAATATCAACAACTCTTAGAGGACGTACTGCCAACATTGCTTGAAGACGTACCCTTAGACGTGCGACAAACAATGTGGTTTCAACATGACGGTTGTCCAGCACATTTTGCTGTAAGATCGCGGGAAGTGTTAGATCGTCTGTACAATCGTCGATGGATCGGAAGAGGAAGTCCAGTGCCGTGGCCTGCAAGATCACCAGATCTCACTTCGCCTGATTTTTTTTTATGGGGATACTTGAAGAATGAAGTTTACAGTGAAGTGCCAACAACGCCTGAAAACATGATTGAACGAATTACCAACGCTTGTCAAAAAATCACGCCGGATATGCTTCTTAGTTGCGTCGAATCATTCCAAGAGCGGGTAAATAAATGCATCGATGTCGGTGGTGATATTTTCGAGCACTTGCTTTAGAATTGTTGTTAGAAACAAACACGTGAGAGGCGAGGGGACTCACCAAAAACAAGCACCCCGATGGTGAGAGGCGAGGGGACTCACCAAAAACAAGCACCCCGATGGTGAGAGGCGAGGGGACTCACCAAAAACAAGCACCCCGATGGTGAGAGGCGAGGGGACTCACCAAAAACAAGCACCCCGATGGTGAGAGGCGAGGGGACTCACCTAAATCTAGCACCCCAAAGGGAACAGAAAATTACTACGTCCACGTCGTTGTTCCTGGGTAACGCAAAAAGTAATGTTTGACTTTCGCTATCTGCTAAAGAATTTGCATCAGTGCATTTTGAAATAATGTCCATTCCCATCCCTCAAGTTTGGAGGTGGGTGGTGTTATTGAATAGTTTTTGAAAAATATCAATCACATTAACTTGTATTTTGCTGATCTGATGTGTATTTCACGAGATATCCTCATTTTTAAATGAATTTTTGCTTATTTTGATTTTTGTCGATTGCAGCGCCATCTATCGACCAAAATGACTCGAATTGGGGGTGAAATAGGGGTAGTTTTTTCCGGGGAATCAGAATCTGCAATAAAAAATGGGGGTTCCTATTTAAGTTTTTTTTCTCCCCCTTCCCCCACCCCTAGGGGGTGGGGGTGGGGAGTCAAATTTGGTATCATCGGATGTCCCCCGTCGAGACGAACAATTTTTATTACCCACTTTTTTTGATCGGATTTGTAGTTTTCGAGATATTTAGTTGTCTCAAGATAAAAAACTCACCCTGTATAATACATTATAAACATATTAAATAAGCTAGCTCTGAAGTGGAACACTATCTGAAAATCCGCGCATCAGATTAGATAATGGGTGAAATTGTCAGAAATTAAACTACGAAAAACATATTCGGGCATCCCACCCTGGCTAAGTTCTCTATCACTAACAATGACTTCAAAACTGCAAATAATTTTCAATATAACAGATCAACATAACACTCCGATATCACACATAATTATCCATGAGTGTTTTACTGTATTACTAGACGCGGAAAGATTTTTATTGGTGGAAGAATATAGAGTAGTGCGTGGAAGGGAAAAGATGGCCATGACCACAAGCTGATACTCATTTCATGCATAAGGATGTAGGGAAATTTTCTTTCGTTGGTTATAGGGTCGGGGATTGCAATAAATTACGAAGAGAAATGATTAATAACTTACCAAAATCTCTGAAAGAATTTAAAACTAAAATTCACAAAGCGCAAAAGTAGGCGGATAAAAGAAATGGGAAAAATAAGTGTGAAGGGAAATTGCCATCGGAGCGTGGGCTCCATTGCAATTAAGTTAAACAAAACAAATTAGAAAAAATCCACTTTAGTGTTATGTAGCCTTCTGTGATCGGAATATGCAATTCTGACTCATATCATCACTCTTAAAAAAAATAACTAAAAATTGATAATTTTCACCAATAATTAAGTTAATTTATTAATTGACATAATTTCCAATCAATTGTAAGACATTACGATGGCTACCGATGTATGAGTAGATATTATACGTTTCATCTGTATTAACTTATTCCTGCTTCAATGTATTTGTTTATTAGGATGAAGAATAATTTTTAAACCTTTTTTTTTTAGTAGAATTCGCTAACTAGGTTAAATTAAAGTGATTGATAATATTGAACGTGATTACATGAAATTTAAGTAAAATATTTTCCTTTGATTTACTAGAGGTTTTTTTTTTTTTTTTTTTTTTTTTTTTTTTTTTTTTTTTTTTTTTTTTGCATATTCCTACATATAGATCTTTCTCTGAATGTAACAATAATATTTTTTATGAATGATTTGGAAGAAGTCAGATCCACGCTGTATAACATCTCTATTAATGTTATACGATTACTGAAACAAGATGGGAACAAGCGTTAAAGGGTAAAAAAAAAAAAAAGAAAAAGGTAAAATTAAATTCACATGTCGAGCAGCTAAAATGTTTTGCATGCAGTTCAAATGGTAACACGCCCCTCGCCGGCGACTGCGGATAAATATTCATGAAGTCCTCTGAAGCGAATAAACAGAGCGCGTTTGAGCCGAGTCAGATGTAGAGAGAAGGAAGACTTTTCCTCTCGCAGTTCAGAGCCTGGCTTACACCAAAGCAGCCAAGCAAAGTTTTTTCTTGCACACACGCGGTAGAATAAAGAGAGACAGTATTTAGACAGGAACTAGGATTATTTTATGAATAAAATATTCCCAGGATTGAAAGCTGGTTGAATACAGGGGAACAAATGTGATATTTCGGCGAGCAATAGGTCTGTCACCACTGTCAAATGAGTAGCTGCAAGGAGAGGTGTCTCCTCATACACGCTGCGGTAGACGCTCTACGTTATTTTCACTCCCGCGAATGGAAGATAATGTGTTAATAATAAAAAAGGGGCACTTTAGTAAAATCTGCTCAGCCCGAAGACTGGGCATGAACCGAATAGCGCGGCAATCTTCGGCGAGTAAGGACGCCCAAATGTTAGTTACAGTAGCTGCCACTACAGCGCTGCGGGGCTTACCAGGAAATATCAAATAAATAACTGGATTTGATTTTATTTTCACTTAAAACGAAGTGTAACGTTATGCCTGCTAAAAGGCAATTGTGTGATGAGGAAGTAAGTGCACATAAATAAGGAAAAAAATGAGAAATTATAATGCAATGCGAGGTTCGTTTAAATTTGCATATTGCACTTTGTTTATTTTCAACGATTAAATTAATAAATTCATGTAAGGTGATGTTCACCATCTATTTATTCTCTGTAGCAGTTGCTGGAATCAGGTCATAATATAACATAAAAAATTTTAACAGAGGAAACAGGAAAATTATTAAAAATTCAGAGCAAGTTAACATAAAACGTAATAAAGCAAACAAATAAATTCGTTATTGAAATTATGCTTTCCTTATAAACTATTTAATAACAATAAAATGTTTCGTCATTTTTAACGGGTCTTTTGAAGTAATACGGCGATTAAAAAGGGAGTTAGAAACGGAGATAAAGAAAATATAATCCAAGCAGAGATGAAATGTTCATTTTATCAATGCAAGTTTTCATTAATCATTGTCTATTCTGTTAACCTCCCAAAAGAAGTAATGGGAAAAAAAACGAAGGGTAGAACGGGATTTTACTATGTTAAAAGTTTTTTTGATCAAACCTTACGAGGTGGTTATTTGTAAACACTTTAAAAATTTTGAGTAGTCACGCACGCAGCCTATGTAATGGGCTTTACTCTAGTTTTAATATCTTATCAGTACTATTCTAAAACTGTAAAAGCATTGTGCCTGTACACTGAAGATATCTTAGAAAGAAAAAAATGATCATTCTGACTTTCGTTCCATCCGACTTTTTTACTCACACTGATGAAAAGGCAGCTGAAGGGACAGCGGTTTGACTCGATTCAGGACGTTCAAGCAGCATCGACGAGGGCTCTCAACAGCGTCGCCGAATCTGACTTCCAGAAGGCGAACGGCCAATGGCAGCAGCGTAATTCTAAGTGTGTAGCTGCCAAAGGGTGCTATTTCGATGAGTATTAAGGAATGGTAAACAGATCTTCAATAATTTTTTTTTTTTAAATCAGTCCTACTACTTTTGGTATAGACCTTGATTATCGGTTAGATATAAAGGGAGATCAATGGCTCGTGACACAAAAACGCGTTGCCGAAATATTGAAAAATTCAGAAAAATTGCTGTCTTAATGTATGATATCACCAAAGCGGAGACCTTAATCTTTAAAATATTACTTCATTAAACGATTTCAGGTAGGTATCCTGGGAGATAAATGACTCGTATCACATAAAACATCATTTTAGAAATATTGACATTTTTGACCTTTTAGGGTCAAATTCGGAAAAATTTCTTTCTTATAACTGGATGTGACCGAAGTGGAGACCATCAGCTTGAAAATCACACATCAGTCATTTCGGTTAAGTATGAAGGGAGATAATGGCTTGTGACAAAAAAAAAAAACAAAAAAAAACACCTTGTAGAAATAATACGTATGCATTGACTTTAGTAGTCCATCAGTATCTTGTGGGATAAATTGAACATCTGCAAATAGAATTCTGTTTATATGTATGCTGTTTTTATTCCAGGATGGACATTTTCCTTCCATTTCCTAACTAAGTCATCTATGTTCGTACTCGTATATACATTAAAAAGTATTTGAAAGAGACTATAACATTGTAGCTATCCTTGGTTAAGTGTTTTATTATCTTTTAGTTTATATTCCAGATCTAATACGATTTTTGTGTCCTTTTATAAATATCCCACAACTCGTATTAAATGTAGTGGATATACATTCTTTTGCTTAATTTTCTGTAGTTGCTCCCATCTACTTTATCAAACACCTTTTCATAATCCAAATAGAAATGTAAGTGTTTAAGATTAATTCTTTTCTCCAGTAACCGTTTGAGAAAAAATGTTATCCATACAGGATCTTCCTTTTTCTAAATCCACATTGTCTTCTAATAGAAAAGTATGTGTTATTACCTTAAACCCATTTATTATTATTTTTGCATACCAATATTTTATATCCAGTAATTAGCAAACTAATTCCTCAATAGTGATCACATGAACCTCTATCTCCTTTCTCAAAGAGTCAATTAATTTTAACCTTCCGCCATTCGTATTGGATACTTGTCCTTTTCCATCAGATATTAATGAAATATAAGTGTTACTAATCAATAGTGAAGGCATGGAATAAGAAGATGCAAATATCCGGACGGCACCACCGAAGAAACGTATAAATGTGCCGTGTAGTGTCGTGGTTTTCATTTGTAAGCTCGTGAATCTTGCGAAAGGTTTTTGACGTGATTGTGGCCGCAAGACTTGAATTAAAAGACTTTTTGAACACGGAATGGTAGGTGACACTAGACGCATGGGGTATCCCGTTTTTGAAATTGTCCGCGAATTTAAGATTTCTCGATACACAGTATCAAGAGCGTGCCGTGAATGAGTAATTTCCGGCATCAACTCCAGCAGTAACCGACCACGTGTGGTACATAATGACTGTGGTCAGCGACGTGTTATTGTTGATAGACAGGCAACACAGCCTCATAAAACAACAACACTCAATGTTGGACGAACGACAGTGCAGCGAAATTTGGTGGGATATGGCAGCAGAAGACCGACGGGAGTATCTATGCGAACAAAACGCCATCGGCTGCAGTGACTCTTCTGGGATCGTGATCATATCGGTCGGTCTTTAAACGGCTGAAAGAAAAATTGTGTGCTCAGATGAATTACGATTGCAGTTGGTAACACCTGATGGCTCGATTGTGGCGCACACCCCTATGCCATGGAACCAGGTTATCAGGTTGGCACTATACAAGCTGGTGGTAGCACCATCCTGGTACAAATTGTGTTTACATGGACTGAGACCTCTGGTCAAACTGAATCACCCGTTGATTGGAAATGTTTATGTTCAGCTGTTTGGATACCATTTGCAGCCATCGATGGTTAAATGTTGTCAAACAAAGATGGAATTTTCAGGACCATGTCACCGGACCAAATTCACACACGTTTGGTTTCAAGAAAATTCTGGCCAATTCCAGAGAATCATTTGGTCACCTTGACCGACAGACGTAGCCCCAATCGAACATTCTAGGGATATGATCGAAATGTCAGCTCGCTCGCAACGTCCTGCTCAGCAACACTTTTGCAGTTATTGACGGCAGTAGAGGAAGCATGGCTGAATATTTCATAAGGGGAATTTCCTGTGACTTGGTGAGTCGATGCCACGTCTGTTTGCTGCTCTACACAGTGCGAAATGGTGTCCAACACGATACTCGGAGTATCCCACGACTTTTGGCACATCAGTGTATGTAATCAAGCTGTTTAATCTATGGAGGAAGTGGATAGCTAAAATCTGACTAAGAGAAGCCGGAGATGATCAAATCAAACAAACAAAAAAATCGATTTTTAACTATCAAAAATTAGTTTAAACAGTCATCAAGAGAAACTTTGATTTAGTATTATACTCGTCCAGGAGGCGGAGTTACTTCTACTTTTACTCGTGCCATCCTGTACTGGGGATGTATTGACAAACTTTGGTAGCCCTTTCCCGTAAATTAGATTTTTTGTTGTTGAAATTTCAGGAACATTTTCTTAAAAAGTACTTAATTTAGGGATATAAAATTTTTGTATGTTACTCTTTGTTGTCCTAATTAGATTTTAACACAAGTTAATTGTAATAAGTCCGGTAGTTAATATAAACTTTAATTAAATTTCATATTTTTTAAATATTCAAAAGAAACTTGAAAAGATAACAAGATATCCCTCCGTCCTAACTTTGAAACTAAACCACTACATATGTTAACAATGTTTCAAATGAGTATGTTGAAAAGTTTTCCCATAAATGTTCCTCTAAGTTTATCACTTTTACATTGTCAGCATTGGCACCTCCGGCACCCTTCATAACATTAGTAAAGATATAAACCATCTACCAGTTCTTTCTGCATCGGATACTGAGTGTTTGAACCCGATTGATGGGCTTAATGTAGCAACATGACAGTGAGTGGTAAATGATAATCACAAACAAGGAAAAAAAGTCGAAGAAAGTAATCATTAAAAACAGGAGATGGGTTTAGGTATCAGTGAAATACGAGTAACAGCCAAGGGGAAACCATGACATAAGTAAGCATCGGGGAAAAAAGTATTACATTTCACTTATACTTCATCACACTTCTTCAGCTGCAGATAGCGTTACGTATATCTGAAATAACAGAAGCATGAAAAAAGTAGGGCGCTAATGACCCCGCTGTCGACGCGCCCTAAAACAACAACAACAACAACAACATGAAAAAAGTGTTTAATAAAACTACTTTTACGTTGCTAGAAAAAAACAAATACTTCTCTATTCGTAGCTAGGATCATTGGTTTACCAGTAGATCTGCAATGTCATGGAAAATCTAATTTGTTATAATTTTGAGAGGAGATTTATCTATAGGACAAAGATTTTGATATGTCTATTTCGCTTATAGGCAACTTAAAATGGTGTCTCTACTGGTTCAGCCATTGTTTATAACTGATTAATTATTAACATGCGAATTATCAATGATTTGTTGTTGAGGCTCTAACTGTTTGGATGCAATTTCATGTGGTGTTCACAAACGTGTTTTGGTATGTTCAGTTCAGAAACACTTATGCTGCCGAACCTGGTACAAAATCTGTCTGCCTGATTTACTTGCAAAAGGTCTGTTGGCTGACATTCAGTATGCATTAATTCTGCATACTCATTACGCTTCTAAAATCATTATTAGGTTCATCGGGTTGCAAGAACGACCGAATTTGTTTTTTTACTGTTACATGATAGTGTGTCGAATGATCGTAAACCTGCAGAATGTCTCAAAGATTCACCAAATGGCCGAATTTTCTTTCTCAACGTCATTTTGGTCAAATACCCTTCCTTAAATTTTATTTTGGGGAGATCCTTTTCTCCATACAAAAAGGGCGTTAATGCATCCAGTCCCTCATTGAGTGGAAATAACATCAGGCACTTTTCTTCCAAATCCCAAACTGTCTTGCGTTCTTCTACGTACTCCGGAGTCCCCACTCTAGGAGTATGTCTTCACGCCGAGTTGACGTTTGACCGGAATACTATCAAGGGTCTGGCATTGGCTGAGGCCTTATCGTGGCTATTACTGTTTTATCTCTCGCTTCTGAATTCATAATTATTAATTAATTTTAAAGTTAGTGGTACTCTCCTTACCTGGAGAACCTGTATATAAGACAACTGAGTACAGCAGGATATACTCACAGACAACCAAGTTTGTAGCCGGAAAGGTGGGCAGCAGGCTGCCGTTTCTCATAGGCAACCTAAAAATACCGTTATCTGATGTGTATATCATCCCGTCCGGCCATTTTGACTGGGATGTTCCTCAGTCACTCAATTCTTTACCTGGAAGGAATGAAATTGTTAAAAAAAAACGCTTCATGAACGCTGGGAATCTTTTTCATTCTGGAATCCTTTTCGCAAATTGCAGATTATCGGATGCGTGCAGAATTGCCGATTCACATTTTTGTTTGTCTCATTCTTCATTCATTTCAGTGTTGGGCGATTGTGTTTATCTGACTGGATGATGTTACCATATCAGTGGTGGTAGAAATGTGAAGTTTCAACTTGATGGAAGTCTGTTTTATTCAATAATTACCATAATGAGGGGTACGACGTGTAGATAACCTCCTCGTGGTGTACCCTGGACAACGGACTGCTGATGCTGGACGGCTGATAATCTACAAAATAGGCGACCGAACTAGATCCCGTATCTCTCACGGTCACACAAAGCAACATCAGAAGATGAAAAATCTGAAGATGAAATTGAACAACGGCACTTGTCACAGCCAACTGACCAGAACGTTTGGACACAGCGCTCAGATTCTTCAAATAAATGCAGAAGGATTAACAATTGCTAAATGTGAATACCTTAGCAAACTATCTACTGACCTCAAAATCGACATCTTAGCTGTTCAAGAGACCCACATGACTGAAAAAGATTTGGAAAGCAGGGGCAAGATTGCAGGATACAGAATGATATCGAGAATTCCCTCTCCTATACACGGATCAGCCATGTATGCCAAAAGTAACATTTGCAACATCTCGGAAGTGAGGTGTCAAAAAGTCAATGAAGTGGAAATAATTACTGCCAAACTCAACAATTTAACTGTTGCATCAGTTTACAAACCACCTCTTTCCAACTGGCCAACTCCACCACTGCCCTCACTACCAAAACCTTGCATATATGTAGGAGACTTTAACAGCCGACATACATCCTGGGGTTACCCAAATTCTGATGAAAACGGTGAGAAACTCACTGTGTGGTGCGAAAGTCAAGACCTATATCTCAGCTATGATGCTAAAGAAAAGAAAACATTCCACTCTGCTAGATGGCAATCTGACACCAATCCTGATCTGGTCTTTGTTTCCACAGATGAAAGAAAACCTTTAGACCACACAAGGAAAGTCCTTCAGCATTTTCCCAGAAGCCAACACAGGCCCACACTAATCAGTGTTGGTATCACAATACCTGTTATCAGATCAATTCATAAACCAAGATGGAATTTAAAGAGGGCAAACTGGGACAATTATAGCTCCGAGGTAGATAATAACCTGCGATGGATACCCCCAAAAGTGAAAAACTACAAGAGATTTGTAGGTATTGTTATTGCTGCAGCTAAACGAAACATCCCTCGAGGGTACAGGAAACAATACATTCCATGCTGGGACAAATCTATGCAAACTTTATATAAAAATTTCCAAAAAACTGGTGACCCTGAAACAGGAAAAAGAATATTAGAAAAACTGAATGAAGGGAGGAAACAGAAATGGAAAGAGCTAACTTCTCAAATGAGCTTTACTCAGTCCAGTAGAAATGCATGGACTCTCCTTAGAAAACTGGGTGCAGCCTCAAACATGTGCAAAGAGGAGCCAGGAATTACACCAGCTGAAATGGCATTGCACATAAAAACAAGAGCTGACAAATTCCCAATAGATCCTGCCATGAAGAAACAGATGGAGAAAGAGGTGATTGAAATGGATAACAACCTTAGAAATAATCCTATCCTTTCTAATCCATTTAGTCATGAAGAAGTTGAGAAAGCCATCAAAATGCTAAAAATGAGGAAGGCTGCAGGGTTAGATGGCATTTTCCCAGAATTCATAAGATATCTCGGCAAGCAGGGAAGAACTTGGCTCAAGAACTTCTTCAGTGATATCCTGGACACTGGGAAAGTCCCCCCAGAATTTAAGATGGCTCACACCTTGACGATCCTCAAACCAGGCAAACCAGCAGATGATGCTTCAAGCTATCGACCTATTGCTCTACTCAGTGTTTGCTATAAGCTTCTAGAACGCCTCATAACACCAACATATCAGGTAGGTTTCAGACTAAAACGGAGCTGTTGTGAGCAAGTATTAGCACTGACATCATACATTGAGGCTGGATTTCAGAAGAAGTTAAAAACATCAGTAGCCTTTGTCGATCTAACAGCGGCATATGATACAGTTTGGCTGGATGGACTGCTACTTAAACTTAAAAAACATATACCCTGCAGGAAACTAACATCACTCCTGAGGAATATGCTGACCAACAGATATTTTAAGGTCACCGTCGGACATAAGACAAGTAAGTCATTTACAATAAAAAATGTATTACCTCAAGGGTCAGTACTAGCTCCATTGCTCTTCAACTTGTACACCAGTGACATGCCAGAAACAACCGGCAATAAATTCTGCTACGCTGACGACTTAGCTATCGCCGTCCAAACTGCCACATTAGAGGAAGGTGAGAGCATTCTCTCTAACGACTTAGAAACCTTGAACACATATTATAGAAAGTGGAGACTTTGTCCGAACCCAATGAAAACAGAAGTATGCGCATTCCACTTGAGCAATAGAATAGCACATCAGCAGCTCAAAGTGAACTTCTGCCACCAGAGGGTGAAACATAATTTCCATCCTAAGTATCTTGGCATCACCTTAGACCGCTCCTTAACATTCAAAAAACACCTCGAAAACACAAGTCAGAAACTGAAAACACGAAACAACATCATGAAGAAGCTAGCTGGTACTTCATGGGGAGCTGATGCGAACACACTAGGAACAACCGCTCTCACCATGGTTTACCCTGTTGCTGAGTACTGTGCTCCAGTGTGGCAACGTAGTACTCATACTAGAAAAATCGACGTCCACCTGAATGAGTGTATGAGAGTAATAACTGGCACCCTAAAATCCACCCCAGTCCCCTGGTTGCACCTGATCAGCAAAATACCACCTCCAGAGATAAGACGCCAAGAAGCAACGGCACGTGAGTGGATAAAACTACACCATCCTGATCATCCACAGGATCTCCCAATCCACGAGGTTCTAAATAACTTACCACCCACTCGTCTTAAATCAAGAAATCCGGTATGGCAAGATGTATTTGACTTTGATGTCATGGAAAAATGGCGACAAAGCTGGAACTCCACATCTGTAAAACATTCAGATATTAAAGATCCCACAACTGGACTTCCGGGATTCCATCTAAATAGAGACCAGTGGGTCAAACTAAATCGCCTAAGAACAGGACATGCGAAATGCAACGCCATGCTGTATAAGTGGGGTCTTCAGGATTCTCCTGCATGTGACTGCGGTGCTCCTTCCCAGAGTGTGGAGCACATTATCAGGGAATGCCCTCTACGGAAGTATGATGGACCATATGAAGATGTTTTTGGAGCTACAAGTTCCTTCTTAGAATGGCTGGAAGAATTAGACATCAGCTTGTAAACGCTACCAACGTTCTTGTCATTGTATATATTTATTATTGTATTAGTTGCTTGCCATACGACAAATAAATAAGTAAACCATAATGAGACGCCACGGCGTTGTATGGCGCGTGATGTCCCACATGTTCGTGGCCTGTCGGTGATGCACTCAAGCTAAAAGAAATTTGTTTTTCAACATACTCTCCTCAATGCTCCATACAGTTCCTACAATGGCATTCCAATGATTTTGTGCCGCCGGAATGGGACGGTGTCAAAAGGTTAGATTAGACTCAGATGAAGTCAACAGCTGACGTGAATTGGGAATCATATAGAATATTCTTAAAGTTTAAAAATATGTATAAATCTGAGGAGGTCATAATACGCGAGTGCGTGAATACGAGGTTGCCGTAACAACCGAAACCACACTAATAAATCGTAGACATAGCAGTGAGAGAATTATGACTGTATAATTGTCATGTTTTTTCATTTTACCCCTTCGATTTTCTTTGGTAGGTTAGCGTATTATACTCTTGTAACGGATGCGCTCCTTTTCTTACGTTTTCAATACTTCAGGTGAGTTATTAAAGTTCAGCGCAATTGATTTAGTACAATAAAACCTTAATTAATTCATGAATTATTGTCTCCACAAATATTTGTTCCCCAACACAAAAAGAATAAGCTAGGCTCAAAGTTGTAAAAAAAAGTACATATCTTCATGAATGAACTTTATTCATGGCGTAAATCAATTAAAAAACTAAAAATATTCTATTAAAGAGTTAGAGCTAATGGTACTAGATTTGTCTGCGTTAGAAAACAATCTAGGTTTCTTAGGATACAGCATTGTCAAAATCAGCATAATATAACAAGGCTCATTTGGTTAACTGGAAACTGTAACTGTCTTTTTTGCTCCTAGAGAAACCAAGACGCTGCATCTTAAATACCAATCACACGGTGCAGTGGTAGCGTGCAGGAAAGCTGCAACAGTTGCCCCAGTTCGAATCTCAGCGGGGCTCGTCTGCAAGGTATTGATCTAACGAGCTGGGACGGTTGGACTGTTGCCTACAAGCAACAGTAGCGAGAAGAAACTTCTTGATGCCTTGTAAGACCACGTGTATTTAAATAATAACACATACGTTGTATCATAAGTTGCGGCAACCGTTTTATTTCTTCTAAAAGTGAGGCGACACTGGAAATCCAGCACACCCATCTGAAAGAATCTAATCTACGTTATCAGTGTTATCAGTATTCCATCGTCGCTCACATGTGATCACCTGTTTGTTACTTTGGTGGGACGGGAGTTCTGGAATGAATACCCTATTATTAGGGTCTTCGGTGGTTTAATTTATATATAAAACTTAACTTAGTCCACAACCCGAAGGTTGGTTGGATCCTCCCGAAGGAGGCATACTAAGCCATTGTGTCAGAGGTAGGACGGCCAGTTCCTTTCCTCTGGGACCTACAGTTTAACGTGGAATCCGAACCACGGAGCGTCCTGGCATAGCTCATATGATTAAACACAACTCTCAAAATTCCTGCGCCTGCCGGGATTCGTGCCCGGGGCAGGAGCAGCGAAGGTTTTGAAAGCAAGCGCTTAGGCACTGAGCTACCAGAACGCTCAATTTATATATATTGATTAATTAAAAAGTCCACCAGAAGGTTATGTTGAAGATTTGTTTATTTGATCAAAACGAAGTCAGCGATATTCACAAGCATAGATACAATACAGAGATGAACTTCTGAGCCGTCGCAAATAAAATCTCGGTGAACTCAACTTGAAAAACTAACTGGATGAATCTCTCTGTAAAACTGAATACTGAATACTGACTCTGTCCAGCCGATCTGTTTATATAGTCTCTATCTAAATTACGAGAATTCTTCAAAGGCATCCGCCCGATATTTCTCGAACATTAACAATCACTCAAACAATCAAACATATTAAAAACAATCGGAATTAATACAAATTACTTAACAACATTACAAAATGATCAGAAATACAAAATTATTTGCATAAATCATCTCAAACTGTAGAAAATTGTCCTGTAGACATCATAACTTGCATTAATACATGGAATTACAAACATTTAAGAAATTCTCTCGCAGCATTCGGTTCTTAAACATATTAAATGGGCTTTAAATAATTTTCTTTCATAAAACAAAGTCTATATACACTGATTTACAAGAAATTACAAAACAAACATACCAGATCATATTCAAGCAAACTTTAGCTCACTACAAATACTTCATACAGTACAATACTATTCAAAATTCAGGTATGAGGGCTGTTACATTATCCGCTTGATCTTAACCCTTGTTACTACTATCTAACCTAGAAGCTGTAGTACCCGTCGCGTGGAAAGAGATTTGCAAACAAAGAATAAATCGTGGTGGCTGTACACATTACTGAATTACTCACAGCCGATGGTGTTCAACCATGATTTCGTATTATTGCAATGTAAGAAAATAAATATTTCTGTTATTATGCAAGTCGGTAGAATCGCAATGGCAAAGGAAGCTTTCAATATAAAGAAAAATTTATTATTCGGAAGGCATGATATAAAGCCTAGCTAAATGTTTTTTATGGGGAGTAGGACTATATGGGGCGGAAAGATGGACGCTACGCAAAGAAGATATAAAGGGGTTGGAAGCTTTCGAAATGTGGATATGGAGGAGGATGGAGAAAATAAGTTGGAAAGACAAAGTAGAGAATGATGAAATGCTGGAACGAGTAGGAGATGAAATGTCCCTTATAAAAACAATAAGGAACAGATAAAGGAACTGGATTGGTCATGCGTTGAGGAATGAGTGCCTGCTTAAAAACGCCTGGAGGGGATTTTAAACAGAGGGAATAGAAGAGGTCGGCGAGGAATGAAAATGATTGATGACATCATGATAAATGGGAAATATATAAAGAATGGCGGAACAAAGGGAGGCTTGGAAGCCTTTCGCTCTGAATGAACCCGCTGAATAGCAGTAAACCCTTGATGATGATGCAAGTCTGTAGTTGTCATGCCGCGGCTCAATTTGGAGCTGACGTCGAGAAGCACATTGCTCAGATTTTCAATAGTATGTACTGTACTATAACGATCAATTCCGTAATTGACTTTATTGAAGTGAGAGATATAAGGTAAACAATGTTAAATAGCATGACAGATATTATAATGGCTCATTAGTTTGAATGAATCATGGGAATACGTGAATGCACGGTCACGATAGATACGGAAAGGTTCAAAGTTTATTTTACACTCAATGTACAATTTATTTTCGACTTAAATCACAACGAAACTTGGATAGTATCACAATAATTGCATGAATGTTGAACACAAGATCTCCTTAACTTCAATTAAATGAATAAAATGTGGCATTTTGCGGGACTCGAAGCCGTTACTAAGCTCTGTTGACGTGACCATAGTGTTACGTGCAAGGAGAGTCAAATGCCCCAGCGTTGGTGGTTCAGCGTCGGCTTTCATAACAGAAAAGCTGTATTAGCCGACAGTCGAGCTAGGACTTCAGAGAACTGACCGGTTTTCACCACATCACGGTCTAGGCTTCGGCGCCCATCGGATCTTCGTAATAATTTCCGTGATGGAACCACAAAGGTGAGACTCCATCCAGCCTTCACAATCCGTAAAAAATCAGAATCAGACACCAAGTGCCCAGGGCCTCGGCGCGTCCTATCGCGGCAGAATGTGTCCGTGCGAAACAAACTCCTTCGCCGTTCTTTCACATATTTCAGCAAGCAGGGCCGGCGCTAGGATTCTCGCGCCCGAGGTAAGCGTTGTTAGAAGTGACGTAACCAAGTGGGGCTCGTGGTGAATTCTGGCGGATTCTTGGGTCGGGGGGCCCCTACAGCCGGTCATCGAAGCAAAAGGTACATTTGACCCGCTTACCCCTCCTTCTATCAGAAAGTTTAGAAATTGTAAACATTAACAAATCTTGCGGTTGGATAAGAGGAGAACGCACGCAACCAATTCCAGATTTCTTCCGGTGCTGAGAAGCCTTGCAATTTGCCGCAACGTGTTCATTGGCGGTTTTTCCCAATTCCGCCACACTTAGGGCAAATCCTATTAAAAGCTTGTCTTCTATCGACACGCATGAACTCAGAATTAACAGTTCTACAACCTACATGTCACTGCACACAATGTGGCACTGAAAGCCCAATTTGTGTTGCGTTTGGGATGCTTTAGCACCGTTTCTCCTAATTTACATATGACGGGTAACCACCAGCGCTAACCTTCAGTCGCCGTGATTAATTTAAAAGTAAGAGTCTGGCACTCGTTTCACTAACCCTTCGAGGCCGCGGCTCATGCAGGTAGGGCGGGCCCTAACAAATGCGATACACTCAGTACGCTCAGAATGCTGTATCATGGGCAAAACAAGGAACTCCAATTTTAGCTGTCTCCTCCATGTAAGAGCCACGTACTGGTTTAAGCAAGATCATAAACTGTGAACGCGACTTTATTCGTTTTTTTGTTTTTTGTTTTTGTTTCTAACTGCTTAACGTCTCTTAATAGCGAGGTCTTTAGAGACGGGAAAGAATGGGGGTAAGGAATGGGAAGGAATTCGGCCATGGCCTTTTGAAGGAAGCATCACGACATTTGCCTGGAGTGATTTGGGAAACCATGGAAAACCCAAATCTGGATTCCCGGACGGGGATTCGAACTGCCGTCCTCCCGAATGCGAGGCGAGAACGCTAACCGTTACACAACCATGCTCGGTTCTTTATTCGAAAGTTAAAGAGAACTATCTTCTTTTTTACGGTACTGCTTTCCGTAAAACAAAACGAAATTTTGCCATTGTCATATAATTCTCTTACAACTTTTTCAGCAGTTTTCCCGACAGGGTTAAAGATTCCTCTAAAACCACTAACTCCTCTTCAACTTTAGTATTATTATTCTGTGACACTTCTGACACAATCATCCAATCATCTTATTTATTGTCACATCTATCCCTATTTGTCCACAATGCAGTGCTTGGATTTTTTTGATTTGATTTTTTTTAAAGAAAAGGTAATTCGGTGGTGTCATTCAGTCCCAAGTGTTTCCATTCTACACAGGGTTATTTCAGGTGTTATTCAGGTTGATGAACTACGTCCTGCGCAATGAGGATAACGCACAAAGAGCACAACACATGCCCAAGGATGCAGATGAACAGGTGATCTTACTATTAGAAACCTAATATGTGTCAGTACGAGAAACTACTTGTAATAATGGACTTGTATTGAAAGATTATAATCCATAGTTAAATCTCTTGTTCGGATGACGTTCGACCTTTAAATTAAATTAAACCTGTTAGTGGAGCTTTTAATAACAATAAGATTGATGGAGGATGTGAGGAGATGGACTGAGTAGGAATAACATGCAGCAGACGTTTAAAATTTGAACTGGCGGATGACTATTATTGTGTTTCGTTACGTATGATCTGCAACCAATATTTATTGAAAATTAAAGTCATTTATCATAACTTAAATGACGCTGTAGTGTAATGCGCATAATCACTGTATTTTTTACTAAAACGTTGTGAAGATTCTTACGAATATTACTGGTCTCTAGTAGCACGTCCCAAAGCACTGTCTATTCTGTTTTCGAGCTCATCCTCATTATTTCTAAATAAGGACTGGATGAGGGTTAAATTTGGGTCTAGCATTTGGGAGGATGCCGTTCTCATACTCTTTCCGGCTTTCCAGATTTCAATTTTTCATCGTTTCCAAAAATTACTTGAAGAGAATGTCGGGATGGTTCCTCTAGAAGGCCATGACCAAATTCCTTGCCAACTTTCATTTTTTTAGGACTTTAGGCGTCGTTGAGGTCTAGGTCATGGCAGAAATTTTTTTTACCATGGCGGTGTGAAGTAACTATCCGATCTATTGCCTAGAGTGATTTAGAGAAATCGTGGAAAACAAATTTCTGGATGGTCTTACCAGTGATCGGTTCCACGTCCTTCAGAATATCAGCATTGACAACTCACCTACCAGAGTCTACCCCACTTTCCTCTCCCGGCTATAATAACCTGGACATCGACTGTCTGTAAAACCTTAACAAAAATATCTACGTATAAAATTAGTTCAGTTTTACTCCTTAGCGCAAAAAATTTGCCTACGTGGTGCAGCAAATAATGTCAAACGGAAGTTTTATATCCGGTGACTTCACATATGTGGTTGTTGTTATTGGGGCTCTAAGGGCGCGTCGACAGCGAGGTCATTAGCGTCCTAAACGTAAACATATGCGGTCTATTGACTACAATGAGTGTCGCTCGCTCGATTCTTACACCATGAAAAGATATATCCTTTTAAAGAAAGCACTTACAATCATAATAGTAAAAAAAAAAGACTGTATAAATCCCATAATTCACTTATAATTGTACCAAATGTAAAGATCGATACTGTACTTTAGATGGTAAGAAATTGTCATAAAAAGTCAAGTGTTATTATATTAAATGTTCTTGTGTACACCAAGTTCAACCCATATACCAACCAGTATTAACGTCTTATTCTATAGTCTTTACAAATTTTATTTGGTAAGAAAACTTTCTAAATTTTTTTAAATCTTCTTAACGTCTCTTAACAGCGAGGTCTTTAGAGACGGGAAAGGATGGGGGGCAAGGAATGGGAAGGAATTCGGCCATGGCCTTTTGAAGGAAGCATCCCGGCATTTACCTGGAGGGATTTTGGAAACCATGCAAACCCAAATATGGATGCCCGGACGGGGATTCGAACCGCCGTCCTCCGGAATGCGAGGCCAGAACGTTAACCGTTACACCACCACTTTCGGTCTGAAATTTTAATTGTCATCTTATTATACTATCATTGTTATCACTGATTTTATGATCCATTGTGAAATAAGGCTTAATTAGCTCAAACAGCAAATGTAAAATCTAATGTAAATATTGAAGCTGGCCGTATGGTCGATAGACCGCAGGCCATCATTAATAAATCTTATATATATATAAAAATAGACGTGTTTTTTCCTATATTTCACTTTTCAGCCACCACTACCTTGCACAGATCACTGATGTTTGTTGGTGGAAGTAGCATGGAGTTTCCTGTCGTGCACAACGTTGGCCGAATGCCGATAGCTGTGGGGATGTGGGAGATATAATGATTAAAGTTGGTCAGTGCAGGGCGTTTTCATATTTCGACCAAAAATTCGTATCTCCGTATACTTCTCTTTCCTGCCACAACTACATAACATAGACCTTTGGTATTTGTGTGTGGTAGTAGAATCGTCTTTCCTGTCGTGCACTATGGTTGTTAGATGTCGGTAGCTATGGGGGTGTGGGAGATATGGGGGTTGAAAGTGGTCGACCTGTGGCAATTTCATACTTCTGCCAAAGACAAAAGTGTCATGGTGTATCACTTTTCAGCGAAAACTATAGATCACAGATAACTGGCGTTTGTGTGTAGTAGTAGCACAGAGTCACCTTTCGATCACAACAGCGGCCGAATTTCAGAAACTGTGTTACTGTGGTAGATATGGTGGTTGTAAGTGGCCGACCAAGGATATTTTCGTAATTTCGACTGTCTCCGCATATGTCACTTTTCTGCCACAACTACATAGCATAGAACATTGGTGTTTGTGTATGGTAGTAGAATCGTATCTCATGTAGTGCACTATGGTTGTTAGATGTCGGTAGCTATGGGGGTGTGGGAGATATGGGGGTTGAAAGTGATCGACCTGTGGCAATTTCATACTTCTGCCAAAGACAAAAGTGTCATGGTGTATCACTTTTCAGCGAAAACTATAGATCACAGATAACTGGCGTTTGTGTGTAGTAGTAGCACAGAGTCACCTTTCGATCACAACAGCGGCCGAATTTCAGAAACTGTGTTACTGTGGTAGATATGGTGGTTGTAAGTGGCCGACCAAGGATATTTTCGTATTTCGACTGTCTCCGCATATGTCACTTTTCTGCCACAACTACATAGCATAGAGCATTGGTGTTTGTGTTTGGTAGTAGAATCGTATCTCATGTAGTGCACTATGGTTGTTAGATGTCGGTAGCTATGGGGGTGTGGGAGATATGGGGGTTGAAAGTGATCGACCTGTGGCAATTTCATACTTCTGCCAAAGACAAAAGTGTCATGGTGTATCACTTTTCAGCGAAAACTATAGATCACAGATAACTGGCGTTTGTGTGTAGTAGTAGCACAGAGTCACCTTTCGATCACAACAGCGGCCGAATTTCAGAAACTGTGTTACTGTGGTAGATATGGTGGTTGTAAGTGGCCGACCAAGGATATTTTCGTAATTTCGACTGTCTCCGCATATGTCACTTTTCTGCCACAACTACATAGCATAGAGCATTGGTGTTTGTGTTTGGTAGTAGAATCGTATCTCATGTAGTGCACTATGGTTGTTAGATGTCGGTAGCTATGGGGGTGTGGGAGATATGGGGGTTGAAAGTGATCGACCTGTGGCAATTTCATACTTCTGCCAAAGACAAAAGTGTCATGGTGTATCACTTTTCAGCGAAAACTATAGATCACAGATAACTGGCGTTTGTGTGTAGTAGTAGCACAGAGTCACCTTTCGATCACAACAGCGGCCGAATTTCAGAAACTGTGGTACTGTGGTAGATATGGTGGTTGTAAGTGGCCGACCAAGGATATTTTCGTATTTCGACTGTCTCCGCATATGTCACTTTTCTGCCACAACTACATAGCATAGAGCATTGGTGTTTGTGTTTGGTAGTAGAATCGTATCTCATGTAGTGCACTATGGTTGTTAGATGTCGGTAGCTATGGGGGTGTGGGAGATATGGGGGTTGAAAGTGATCGACCTGTGGCAATTTCATACTTCTGCCAAAGACAAAAGTGTCATGGTGTATCACTTTTCAGCGAAAACTATAGATCACAGATAACTGGCGTTTGTGTGTAGTAGTAGCACAGAGTCACCTTTCGATCACAACAGCGGCCGAATTTCAGAAACTGTGTTACTGTGGTAGATATGGTGGTTGTAAGTGGCCGACCAAGGATATTTTCGTATTTCGACTGTCTCCGCATATGTCACTTTTCTGCCACAACTACATAGCATAGAGCATTGGTGTTTGTGTTTGGTAGTAGAATCGTATCTCATGTAGTGCACTATGGTTGTTAGATGTCGGTAGCTATGGGGGTGTGGGAGATATGGGGGTTGAAAGTGATCGACCTGTGGCAATTTCATACTTCTGCCAAAGACAAAAGTGTCATGGTGTATCACTTTTCAGCGAAAACTATAGATCACAGATAACTGGCGTTTGTGTGTAGTAGTAGCACAGAGTCACCTTTCGATCACAACAGCGGCCGAATTTTCAGAAACTGTGGTACTGTGGTAGATATGGTGGTTGTAAGTGGCCGACCAAGGATATTTTCGTATTTCGACTGTCTCCGCATATGTCACTTTTCTGCCACAACTACATAGCATAGAGCATTGGTGTTTGTGTTTGGTAGTAGAATCGTATCTCATGTAGTGCACTATGGTTGTTAGATGTCGGTAGCTATGGGGGTGTGGGAGATATGGGGGTTGAAAGTGATCGACCTGTGGCAATTTCATACTTCTGCCAAAGACAAAAGTGTCATGGTGTATCACTTTTCAGCGAAAACTATAGATCACAGATAACTGGCGTTTGTGTGTAGTAGTAGCACAGAGTCACCTTTCGATCACAACAGCGGCCGAATTTCAGAAACTGTGTTACTGTGGTAGATATGGTGGTTGTAAGTGGCCGACCAAGGATATTTTCGTATTTCGACTGTCTCCGCATATGTCACTTTTCTGCCACAACTACATAGCATAGAACATTGGTGTTTGTGTTTGGTAGTAGAATCGTATCTCATGTAGTGCACTATGGTTGTTAGATGTCGGTAGCTATGGGGGTGTGGGAGATATGGGGGTTGAAAGTGATCGACCTGTGGCAATTTCATACTTCTGCCAAAGACAAAAGTGTCATGGTGTATCACTTTTCAGCGAAAACTATAGATCACAGATAACTGGCGTTTGTGTGTAGTAGTAGCACAGAGTCACCTTTCGATCACAACAGCGGCCGAATTTCAGAAACTGTGGTACTGTGGTAGATATGGTGATTGTAAGTGGCCGACCAAGGATATTTTCGTATTTCGACTGTCTCCGCATATGTCACTTTTCTGCCACAACTACATAGCATAGAGCATTGCTGTTTGTTTTTCGTAGTAGAATCGTATCTCATGTAGTGCACTATGGTTGTTAGATGTCGGTAGCTATGGGGGTGTGGGAGAAATGGGGGATAAAATGGTCGACCTGCGGCAATTTCATATTTCTGCCAAAGACGCATGTGTCACGTTGTATCACTTTTAAGTGAAAACTATCAATCGCAGATTACCGGCGTTTTTGTGTGGTAGTAACACAGAGTCACCCATCGATCACAACGTTGGCCGAAATTCGGTAACTGTGGGAGTGTGTGAGATATGGTGTTCGAAATTGGTCGATCATGAATATTTTCGTATTTCATCCAAAGACTTGTGTGTATCCGTAAATTTTACTTTGCTGCCGGAACTACATAGCGCAGAAGACTGGTATTTGTGTGTGGTAATAGTATCGAGTCTCCCATCGTGCATTATGGTGGTTAGATGTCTACAGCTGTCAATATGAATACTTTACAATCACGAACGAAGTTGTGGGTACCAGCTATTATATTATAAATGTGGAAGTAAGTTTCTGTCTTTTTGTTACGTTTTGACGACTAAATGGCTATATCAATATTGATGGAATTTAACAATGAAATAGTGTAGGAAGGACACAGGACATTTTTTCGGCATGAATAACAGTTTTAGTCACGAAATTTTAAGAACTTATCGAATGATGAAAGACAGACAGATTCGTGTGTTAGTCTGTAATGTTACGTTGGTTGCTCAGTCACGCAATCTGTTAGTGTTTGATTTATTAATAAATTTCGATAAGAAACAAAACTTATTATTTAGTATAGAAGTCAATTTGCTCTGCACTGTACTATTCATTTGTGTCTGTATAAAAGTTTCTGGCACCAATTTGTCTTCCTTTTTGACATGCCTTACGGACGTAAACCTGGCCTAAGGTGCAGGTCTAGAAGACAATGTGCTGCTATTAGATTATAAGATTCAGATGCTCATGTTGAATAAAGAAGAAAAAACCAAGCTGAAATAAAGCTGCCATCAGTTAACCCCCCCCCCCCCCCCACACACACACACACACATCCCCGCACCTTCGCTTACTTTTCTGTTTTTAAATATGTTGTAAATTGATTCTCTTCATGAGACAGATTAGATGATAGGATGATATAATGATGGCTTTCCATCATATTATGTCGACTCGGTGTTGTTTGGGACAAATCTTACGTTACTAACAGTTTTCTATATCCAATTCTGGAATTGAAACTCCAAGTCCACGCGTACGAAGTCGCGGGTAACAGCTAGTAGTAAATAATAAAAAAATACACCATGCAAGCACATATAAGTTCCAGAGCCTGAATAAAACAGCAACGATACTCAAACGGTCCCAAAGTAGTGTTGCGAAATGTGACCTTATACCCAAAGACATATTGTTACAACATTTATGTCACTAACCCAAAATGTGGCTAAAGTTATAAGGAATAGAAATGAATAGTTATTAATGTATAGTACCAAACCTGAATTAATAGTATTACATTTAAAATTAGAATATAAACTCAGAAACTGTAATTAAACGATGAGACATGTGGATTTCACATTTGAAGTAATCTTGGATTTTTCAGACAATAAGAAGCTCAATAACAACATTTCTGGAGTTAACGATTTCTTGATAATTACAACATGACGTCCTGCTACAGTTGCACTAATTGCGCAATAACAAATAATTAGACTATATGAACCAAACTTATTACTAAATAATTACTTTGGAAAAACAATTTACGCAAAAATAATGAATCACAGTCAAATATAACCTCAAATAGTTTAAAGTAAGTTAAATGGCGGTTTTTAGAGGTTATCTCATAAATTTTTACGAAGTTATAGATCAGCTGGGAAGTCAGACTGATAATTTGCTTTTCTCTGATGCCCCATCTCTTTTAGATAAACGTTACTTTCCATTTACGATTTCGGAGCAGATATTGATCATCACTGTGCCGTACATTGAAGATGGCTCTGAAGTCTATCAAAGACATTCATTAAATTCAGAAATCCCTGGAACCAGACTGTTTGAGAACAGAATGGAAAGGAGTGATTGCATTGCTTCCCTCGGCCCACTGTCTGCTCTCTTTCTTTTTCCTCATTCTAATTTTGTGTATAATCCCCTTCCGATTGTCCTGAAAGCTGTTGATATTCAATAACAACCCTTCAGTGCCAATTAGTGTTATATCCATAATCAATGCACTGAGATACTTTTTTTTCCAGAGATGCTGTTAGAAAGCTTGAGAAGTATCGGGTTTTCCGTTACAAATGTTGGCTGCGAGAACATAAGAAATATTATTCTGTAAAGCAACTCAATTAGAGTTTTAGTTCAACCAGTTTGTAAGAGAATTCTCTTGCATCAAAAGTGATTATGGTCGGATATATATTTAAAAAATTGCCTTATCACCTTTCTAATGTCATTGATCAATGAATTTTGAATTAGGGTGTGTAAACCTTAGTAACCTATCAGTCATTTCAGATATCTTTGACTGCAAGTAAAACTTCATCTAATAACTTCGAAGACTAGAAAACTTGGAAGCACCAGTCATCAAAAACTAACAAGATGCTACATTCATTCCAATGCAATCCATTAACTTTTATAGATAATTCTTTGGTAATGCTCTAAGATGTCTGAAATATAAATTAAATTATATAAATTATATTTTGTCTTCTCCACTGTTAGATGAAACAAAACAGAAACTAGTAAAACAAAAGTTTGAAGTTTTTTCTCATGTAACTTCATTTATGAACTGCCACTAAGTCTATTTTTCTCCAAATATGTTGTAATTGATTGAAAAAATTGTTTCTTTTAAAATTTATCAAATTTTTTCTGAAGAATTATTTTCGTTTGCTTCACTTTTCAAATGAATGTTTAGGGGTACGCGTTTTCAAAGATTAATTGGTAAATTGCGTTTATTTAGTTCAGATGGTTTGATTTTCGCTATTTCCAACACCGTTATGAATTTCTACCACAGTGAATATTGAGACAGAAATTAACTTTTTTGTGTGTATGTTTAAATTTCGACTAAGATACATAAATAATAATTACGAAATTTATAAAATGTAAATAATTTGCTATTTTTCACGCTTTCACACTGTAACTCATTGGGATATACTTTGACTCTGCCTATTTTAAAATCACCATGAATAAAAAAATAATAATCCGTCAATTGCGAGTTATGCCCACCAACTAAGGGTTTCGTTCGCAGATTGTGTGTTAAAAGAAATTAGTGTGTATTAAAGGAATTAAATAAAAGTACTTTTTAACAGCTTAACATATTATTCAATAATAAGTTATTGTTTTTTTAATCAACTGGTGCACACAAATTAAAGACAAAACGTCATTTGAAAAAATTTTAGGTCTTGGAAAGATTATAAAGATTCAAAAAAGATTCTCTATCCATTTTTGGTCATTCTCTGTCGAAAAAATTATCAACTGAAGAACAACATTGATCAAAAATAGTTTTTTTTTATGAAAACAAACTTCAATACGAATGCTATAGTTCTTTTAATCATTAGGATATATCACTGCATCTTGTGAAATAATTGTGGGTTTAGTATTTGCTGAAATATATTAACAAAATAGATATTTCAAAGGCCTTTCGAGAAAAACTGATACAAATCGTGTAATAAAACACAAAATCCAAATATTTTCAATGTTGACGAGTTGCCAATTTTTGTCTGAAACCCAGAAAGATCTTCTAAACCCCTAAAATTATTTTTACCCTCATCTATTTTCATAATTTTATGTTTCAGTTTTGTTTGTGGTATTAAGAACTAAAACAGTACGTAGTTACAAATTTCTGAGTTAAACATTTCAGTAGTTACGGAACGCTAAAGATGTAAGAACTAAATTGAACAGAGACTAATTTATTTAAGAAAATCTCTCTCGCGGGTTGAATCTAAATTTTTTCCAGGTTGAAGTTATCTTTATCGGTTGTTCAGATTTCAGGAGATAAATCTGGCTGTATCGGCATTATTGGAAGCGTATCGGGAGGCACCAATCACAGCGCTAAGGAGACGGCAGAAAAAAGTCGGACCTGAGCGGAATTGATCAAGTCTGCGGCGCGCCCTGGTCTCGCTAATTTGAGCTGCGCCTTCCGTGCGCTATAGATAGCGGGACCTAATAAATGAACGCAGGAGGGGCGACCACCATCCATTTGTCATAGCGTCCGCTCCCAGGAGGTCGACAGACCGCTGCAACCTGCCTAAGGGCAAAGGTCGACGAACAGTCATCCCCAAATTGGGCGTCCGAGCGCGTTTACGATTGGCGGCATGCGATGTCGTGCATGTCGCCACCAACGAGCAATTCTAAACAGTTCCGTAGCAGGAGCTTTAATGAAGCTTTTGCAACAGAGGTACCTCTCCAGCACCAAGTATGAACAAGGAAATACTTGCATCTTTATATCTCACTGTCAGGTTTTTAATTACGTATTCATAAAAATTTGTTCGCGATTGAAACACTTTTTTTTTATTTACCCGTCGTCGACGTTAACGTTGACGTCATTAAAGGCAGGATAGGAATGGGAGAAAGCAATGGTATGGAATTAGGCCATGCCCTTTTGAAAGAACCATCACGGTATTTACCTGCAGTGATTTGGGGAAACCTTGAAAACCCAAATCTGGATGGCCGAACGGGGTTTCGAATCCACGTCTTCCAGAATTGTAGCATTTTGAGGGATTTTAAGCTATAGAATATAGTATTTTCATTCGGAGTAATTTTTCTCAAGCCTACAGACTAGTAATTAAATTACGTTCCACACAACAGAGCTTCAAGGTTAAGCAGAAGCCCTTCCCGTGGGAAACGAGCTCCCCACTATAGAATCTCTAAAGCTCTTAGTAAGAGGTACTAAACCAATGGTGGAACTTCACGTGACTCCCCCACCACCTTTTTCAGAACGAGAGCGCAGCCGGTAGCAGGGACTCGGGGAAGTCTTTTCCATCTTAATGACTGGACACCTCGCCAGGCGTCATGCAGAATTTTATAGGTTAAGGGTAAT
Organism: Vandiemenella viatica; assembly: GCA_031002005.1. NCBI lineage: Eukaryota > Metazoa > Arthropoda > Insecta > Orthoptera > Morabidae > Vandiemenella > Vandiemenella viatica. Next base: position 60,632,249 of record CM061914.1, read on the forward strand.
GCATTATGTAGCCTTCAGCTGGCTTAGAAAGATATTCCTAGTGATAAGAGTTTATTTGTAATGATTTTCGATTTCATGAGAGCTATTTTCTATGAATTATTTTCATATATTTCATATGTTTGTTCGTGTACTGTATTTATATTCAATGAATTTATTAAAGTCACTCTATTCTTTCCACTACACTTTTCAATTGTTATCACTGATTACCTGCTTACTACTAACAATAAGTAATAGTAGTAACGTAATATCTTGGATCACACGATCACATATCTTTGGTAAAACTAACCGAGGAATGATTGATCAATGACAAACTCAGATTTCTAATGTGTGCCCCGATCTGACACTACAGAATGCGAGGCCGGAGTGTTCTCGTAGAGAGTTGAGGTTTTAAATGCTATCGTTGCTTATTAAGTACTACTAATTAATTATGAGAGCCAGCCCGTCCCCTTGGCTCAGTTAGTTGCGTTACTGTGATGGTTCCCGACGCTGACAATGGGTTAGCTGGTTTGAATCCCTGTGGTGGAAGAGATTTACCTCCTTGCGATTTGGCCGGCAGGGTAGAAGAGATGGTGGTGCACAATACCTAATATCCAGATTGTATTTACCGTTGTGGCCTCGCATTCGGGAGGACGCCGTTTCGAATCTCCGTCCGGGCATCCAGATTTGGGTTTTCCATGGTTTCCCACAATAACTCGAGCCGAATGCCGGGATGCTTCCTTCAAAAAGCCATGACTGAATTCCTTCCGTTTCTTGTCCCCAGTCCCATCCCGCCTCTAATCACCTCGACGTCGACGACGCGCAAAGCCACCATCGAGATTGTGCACCAAACTCCTGAATTGAATCCGAAACGCCTCTGCAGTGCGGATGGAGCAAGGGCATTCTCTATTGTTGATGGTGATTCGTCCGTCGTGTGGCGACTTTAAGCCTGGTGGTGAGTCTGGTAGAGCAGGCCTGAATGGGACGGCACCGGGTTACACCCTCCCCCTTCTCCATCTCTCATTTCATACAACACAAACAACACTGTATATTGAACTTACGCATACACTATCATAGTCATCCACACTTACAATAACACATACCGCGAAAGGCAAGGGGAAACATCCCCAATTCATGTTGCAAAGAATCCGTGGGAGGCGGGAATTGCATCAGAAGAAGAAAAATGAGAGCTAGCAGTTTTCATTATTGGAGACATAATAAAGTAATGACAGCACATGAATGAGAAATTAATAAATAAAATTTTTCACTGATTTATTTAAGTTTAAATATTTCAGAACGAATAATATTATTTGAAATTAAACTAACGGGACACAAAATTAATGAAATATTCTCGGGGAACCAGACGAGTAAACAAAATGTTTGCATACAATATTTCTTACTTACTTACTTCCTCTTCATGGGTAGGCCAAAAGCTTGTTCCGACTTCATTCTTCCGACCATCTCTTCCTAGGTCTTCCAATGTCCCTTCTGCCTGTGGTATGGTACTCCAGGGCAAGCTTAGGAAATCTGTCATTTCCCATACATAGTTCATCCAGTTATCCCTTTTTTGGGTAATTCTATCATTTAGCGGGGAGATATTCAGTTGTTCTCTTATTTCCTCATTCATCCTCCTATAATTTAGGGAATATCCTTTTACTGACCTTAAACACTTCATTTCAGATGATTGAATTTTGTGTTGAGTTTTATTTACCCATGTTTCACTGCCATATAGCAGAGTCGGTACTGTCATTGTTTTATAAAACTTGACATTGCGTCTCCTCTCGTGCTTACCTTTCAGTGTTCGTCAAATTGTTCCACACATATACTGAAATCGGTGAAGTTTCTTCTTCACCTCGTTATCCTCATTGAAAGATAATTCACATCCGAGATAAGTAAAGCTGGAGACTTGTTCTAATGGCTGATTGTCTACCACTATTTTAACTCTGATAGGGTATTTCCCCTGCCATGCCATAACTTTCGTTTTTCCACGAGACAACTGCAGATTTTAATCCTTGCTGATAATGTTTAGTATATGAATTGCTTTTTGAAATCCATCTTAATTTTTTTGGAGGACGATATTTCTGCGATCAAATACTCCGTCGCCATCTTCAGGTGAAGCACTTACCAGACCGGAAGATACAAAATTTTACAGCTTTCCAAAAGCGCGTTTTGTAGATTGGCATGCTGTAAATTTCAGATCTTCTGTTCTGGTTAGTACTACTCGTGAAGATGGTGACGAAGTGTTCGAACGCTGACAAATTGTGTGAAAATACCATTTTCACTAGGCCAGTTTCCCGAGGAGAACTCATTAATATTCAACACTGAGAACACAGAGAAATTCTTCTCTCCTATACAGGTCACACAATACAGAACTTTGGGCATTGAGACACTTTGTTCAGTTTTCTCTGAAAGATCGTTTACGGGCTCAGATTTGCTGCGGACAATCACCCACTGATTAGGAGGCATCCATTAATTACGTGAGGCAGTTTTTTCGTAAATCTAGACCTCTTCCCCCTTGGTGAGCATTGGTAATATCTGGTGGGACTCCCTCCCCCTTCCCTTGGTGAGCGTTTGAAAAAAGGATCTGGTGGGGGATCACCCCATCGACCTCATCAACATCATCGACTTCATCGAAATCATAGACCGCATCGACCCCATCGACCTCACCGACCTCTCTCATCTCACCAACCTCACCGACATCGCCGACATTACCGACATCACCGACCTAATCGACCTCTTTTTTTTTACATATGGCTTTACATCTCGTCGACTTCGAGGTCATTAGAGGCGGGATGGGACTGGGAACAAAGAACTGGAAGGAATTCGACAATGGCTTTTTTAAGGAAGTATCCCGGCATTCGCCTGGAGTGATTTGGGGAAACCACGGAAAAACCCAAATCTGGATGCCCGGACGCTCATCGACCTCTTAATTCTGGGAACCTTTCTCTGCTCTTCTTGAATGTTGAAATGATGACGTCAGCTTTCTGTGGAAACCCCCACCCCCCCCCGATGAGATATCGTCGGATCCTCCCCCCTCCCCTTATTTTGCCTATGCTATTAATGGACGCCCCCTTATTTGTTAATCTACACATTCAGATAGTTCGTTCACTAGAATCTACAAATGAACCATTATTTTGTAATACTGTAATAATATTTTATAATTAACGAAATTTTAAACTATAAACCCATGTCAATTACCCATTGATGGATTGACACGTTTAGACGGTGAGTAGCTGAGTATACGAGTCAGTTGGAACCCGACTGATTTGTTCGCAGTGCCGGACTAGATCGTTCACCCCACTTTTCACATGCTTCTTCGTGAGGAGTGGTTAACAGTGTTGTGTGTCGCTGGGAGAAGTCATGTACAGCTGCTAATTTGAACATCTCGTACGGCTGTCAATGAAGAAATCCTCCGTAAAATCATCAGCTCTCACAGCTTTTTGTCGGTGTTTGGTTGGAACAAGTCATAGCAAATTCACAATGATGCGGAGAACTGGCTCCTCCAATTGAATCACACGCAACAGAAATAACATTTTGACGTACCGATCTGGAATCGGGTCCTGCGATTGATTCTGGTGAAAATTACCAAAGTGGTGGAATTTTCATCAAGTTCATTAACAAAATGTTTCTTAAGAAACTGGCCGTTTACTAGGTTTCTCCTATTAAACAACATATTTAAGTTTTCATCCGCCCAAATTTGCGAACTGTAGTGACACCGACGTCTATGATATGCGAGTGTTCAGAGATAAATAGGTTTAATGGTTTTTACAATATTCACCACAACCTGCCTACGGCCCTTTTGACAAACTACCTGCATTCCCTTAAATATGACCCTGGCAGGTATTTGTCATGTAAGCATTTAATACTCGCCACCTTACATTAAACGTATTCTGACGATAACCGTAACATTACAGTATTGCATCCGAAGAAATGTTGCAGCTGGTCGCGATTGGAAAACATCTTAACAGTTAAATTTGTTCGAGTGGTTCAAACGTATGAGGATCATATGCTTACAAATCCAAATTACATTTGGGATTATCCAAAACAGTGCGTTTCCTTCGCATCGGAGCTGCAGTTTGATTCACAGTGTTATCGTACAGACATAGAAAGTAACGGATCGTAATCTTCAGTTCACAACTCACAGTAGTGAGCAGCATTAGAAGTTGGTCATTTAAGCAGAAACCAGACGTACACAGCACCTTTAACATTCCACATGATGATCATCATAACGTTTCCGGAAGACGAAAGGGGTTTCGCTTTCATTGGCACTACTTTCAATCCACCCTCGATCTCTTTGTTCCAGGAGTGCCCATGTGTTCATCAATGTGAAAATCACTCAAATCACGAAGTAAACTCTGCCGCTCTTGCCTGTTGCTCCCAAGCTGAACAGAATTTTTTGAAGCAGGAACTTTTGTAAATATACAGGATCAGGTAAGGTCGAAAACATTTGGGGAGGTTATACAAGTAAATAGTTTTGTTTATGTAGTTTTCAATAAAAGTATTTTCTAAAATTGTTACGTTTTGAATAGTGATCATGTGGTATTTAATTTCTGACTGGCCATCTTACTACCTCCTTTAACCAATTGTTTCGTGCCTATAACTTTTTTTTTTTTTGCAAACTCGTTCGTCACGTCGGGCTATTTGCTCGCAACCGATCGGTGCTGTTAAGTGAGCTTTTGCTCAACAATATAGCACCCATTATTCCTCAGAATCAATACTGACACAGCATAACTCCATATTATTCCCCAATTTACTTTCACAAACCAAAATCCTCTATGGAAGAGATTAAGCAAAAACAGCCAACTGATCGTACAGTCACCGAAAGGAACATTCCAAGGCTATTCCCTTTCATTGTGGGCTGGGTTCAGTTAATCCTGAGGGGACTACTTGTACGGTAACATATCTGAGTCGACAAACGTTTATAGAGAAAAAATTATTGAACTTTCCGGTGAGACCTCGTACACGTTCAACGAATTTAGTGGAAAGAACCTAGAACAGAAGTTTAGGAAATCCACCGTATTGTCTGATACTTCCACGATAGAACTCTGGAGTATTTGGCTATTGCTGTTTGAAATCATTACTGTGTTGTGTGACGCTGCGTTGGCTACGTGTTGAAAGTTAATGTAAAGATGACGTTAGGTGAATATTTCCTTACTTACTGAAGACTTAAGAGTTGCGAAGCTTACATACATAAACTTAAAAATCCATGGTGGTGTTGGAAAGAAGACTCATATATTGTCGAGGTACTCACATACTTGAACTGAAGACTTCAGGATGAATTTGGGAAGGAAACACGAATTTTGACTGCTCGGAGAAAATGACACTTAAATGGTCAATATTGCTCATTAGCTTCCATTGGTGAATTCACTGGATGTCTTCTAACTGTGACATATGATTAACCTGATATAGCATTCTCAATAGACACTGAAAAGGATGTTATTGCTTCACAAAGCGACACGAATGTGTTAGTTATTGTGGATAATATAACGTAGTTGGTAGTCGCCGTTTTTAATATATTTTGTAAAGTGATGGGCAAATATATTTAATTACTTTCGTAAAATTATTTACTAGGAGAAAAAAAGGCGCTGTTCAGAACTCTCTGAATGATTTTTCGAAAATGGCAGAGTTCAGATTTTAAAATAATCCTCAAGCCACCTATTAAAAATCATACGTTTATTAACGTTCGTACGAGTCGTAATGTTTGGAATGACCATAAGTTTCCAAAGTAAATCGTGAACATTCACTTTAATGATGGGTTACAAGAGAACAGCGAGACACAATAAAGTTCAACAAAGATAAGTAAGATGTACATTTTGTTTGTTTTTTTCTACCAATAACAAGTGCAAACAACTCTTTGAGTCACTGTTAACTTTTTGTTGGAGAAATTCACTGCGACGAAAACTCGGGAAATCAACGTATCGGTAATACAGTGAAACGTATTGACATTAGAACAGTACAGGCAATGAAGGAATATGAGAATCTGAGTGATAAAACTGAGAACATTAAAGAGAATTATGTTTGTAATAAGTGAAATTGTCTGGTTTGGATATGTTTACTGTTATGGATATAATATTCAAGAAAGTTGTCATTTACAGTGAAACATTTGTGGTACACGAATATACGTTACCAACGATCTGGGATAGTAATAGTAATTATAATAAAAACAAAATGAAAGAGTTATATTCAGACGTAGCGCCCACAGTCAGATATAACTAGGATGAAACAACAGAAGGGTTTTAAAGGAAAATGGGGGAAGTTATTATAGCAGGAGAACGAATTTTACGTCTGGCGAGGAAGGAAAGGAAGAAGATATTAATGAAATATGGTCTGGAATTAAGGGGGCGAAAGACAAATAAAATTATACTTGAAACATGGACAAAAAACGCGGCATAACTGTTGTGAGCACTTCTGTGGAAGTAAGATTATAAAGAAGTAACATGCGTTTGGATTATAGACAGAAAAAGTGCTAGATGTTTCCATAACGTCTGTTTTATTGTTATTTGTCAGCCATTTTCAATCAAGACTGATGAGGACTCCTAGAATCATGAGTACTGATCATCATGAAGGATGTGAAGCGTAGACATTGGCGAAGTGGTGACACTCCCCCTTGCCTGAAGGAAGCTTTATGTGTTGTCCTTTGTCTGCGATTCGCGGAAGTTATGTTTTATATGATTGGTGTACTCGTAATTTTGTTTGTGAAGTATGTAGTTTATGAGGTGGAAACTGGTGACCCTGCATTCCCCTATACGATTACGGGATACAGCTTTATATTAAAAAAAAAAAAAAAAAAAAAAAAAAAAAAAAAAACTGGTTATGGTGGGTATGCAGCAACCGTTTTTGTCTATTGAATTTGCTACTAGAGAACTATGTGAGTAAAATATAACAAGTTTTGTAAGTTATTTGAATAAATTCACATACGCTTTCAAAGTTTTAAAGTGATCAAAATATGACATATTCTGTAAATTATCTTAATAAATTCATACACGCTTTCAAAAGTCGCAAAGTGAGAAAAATATACCGTAACATACTCAGTAAATTATCTGAATAAATCCACACACGCTTTCAGATTTTTAAAGTGCTTTTTGAAGCACTCCTTAGTCATGAGGAATTTTGAACGAGACTGTGTTAAAATCTGCTGGGCAGCAGTGAATTTTAAAAAATTATGCCACCTCCGGTATTCGATCCAGATAAACCCATGCCGAGCCGCAGACACTGTTTCTGATCCTAGGCATGTTGCTATTCTTGTTACCGGTGATAATTTCTTCACGTACTTGTCCATGGTCTGCTGTCGTATTATCTATCGCAGTGCTCCATTCGCGAGATGAAAGACACGTCAGGCCACAGATTCGCGCCGTCCGTCTTCGTTGCCAGAAGCAGCATGTCGTAGAATTTAATTTTAGATCTCGCCGCTGAAGACGTCTGCTTATCTCAGACGGAGGGAGTGCTGAGTGTGCTGATTAAAAGCGGAATGAGATGCAGCGTCATCGCTCACTCCAACGCTAATTAACAAAATATATTAATATCTGTTTCGAAAAACAGTGTCTAACACAACTAGATGCACTGTAACTTTCGCGTTTTATTTAGCTTCTGCGTTTCATCTCGCGGGAAATATTATATATATATATATATATATAACTGTGGCGTGTAGTAGTATATACAAGCCCAAGAAATGAAACTTCTATGTTTTTTCTGTGTATTTTTCCTGTGTATTTTTGTGTATTTTTTACCCGAGTGGACGAACGATAATACTATATTTTACTTGTAAGTAAGAACTTCGTGCATATTATTCTCGTAAACAGATAAAAAAAAATAAAAATTAAAATAACACTTTTGAAGATTATAGAGTATTACATCTAGCCTTAATTTGTATTTTGTGTTTATAGCTTTCATATCGGACAACGTCTTGGACAAAATTATCATATATCCGTTCTTACAATAATTTAGTTAATAACTAGCTCCGAAGCACGTCCAAAATGACGGGTTGAAGCAGATTTGTGTCTCACAAGCAACAAAAAATACCGATGCATGTATAAGTGTATAAAAATCTCTTTAATAAAAGGCTTCTATGACTGTAAAAATTTCCGGATTTAACATACATTTCTGGCATAATTTTTAAGTGCTTAAATAACATTTTCCCTCTGTTGTAATTTGGAATGCTAATATTTCTGCATTAAAATGAAATCTTTTATCGCTCGCGCATTCAGCCATTGTATCCAGGTACTTGTTTTCTTTCTATAACAGCGATCAGAGAATATAATGAAACCATCTACATCGAACGTAATATATATTAATCAAAAGCAACTAAAAATACGAGTGCATGTCTCACTGTGTAATAATGGCGACTTCTCTGGATGTTAGTATACTGTCTGACGTCGTGACGTGTTTTCAATATTAAAGCAATTTGAATTTTAACATTTAAGTGCGCATGCGCAAAAACGTTAAATGCGCATGTGTAGAACGTTGCGGCGCTTGCGCACTTAAAGCTTAACGCATAACGCTAACAAATTTCTACCTACCTCGTCCAAAGAAGTTCCACTTCAAAAATATTTTTATAAATATATTTGAAACAAAGGTGAACTTCACCTTTTGCAGTGGAAGTTATCTTAATCCATTGTTTCATCTTTCTTTCATTGCATGTGAAAATGATATAACGATCCTGGTAGCTGAGGGGTAACTTCAGAGCGTTGCATTCTGCAGGACGCGTGTTCGATCCCCCGTCCCGAATCCAGATTTCGATTTTCTGTTCTCAACATTATTACAGTCGAATGATTGCATAGATTCTACAAAAAGCCACCGCAAAAACCAGTAATTACTTTTCATTCAAAAATCACATAAAAGCTGCTTTTTTGTTGTTGGGAAATCAAGCCATCTATGTCTTATCTATATTAAGCATTGTTTTCTTTAGTCTATCGATTACAGTGTTTTAAAGATTTAGTAGTGATGGGTCTCTTAAGTATAGGTTAATGTTACCTGCAAAGAGCACTATATTTGCACTACCACCTAAAATGCGTGAAAAATCATTTATGTATATTAGGAAGAATAGAGGAACATAAATTGACCCTTGAGGGGCACCATGTTTAACTATTCCACGTTCTAAGTTTAAAGACTCACCTGTATTTATAGCCTTCATGGATAAACAGAAACATGATTTAAATGATAACCCTGGTTTACTACTATTACCATAGTGACCTAGTTTACTAAGTGAATCTTATGATTGACAATCGAAGACTTTAAGCTTGATAATACCTACAACGCCGAAAATTAACATTGTGACATAGTTTGCTAAGCTGAAATATTACTGTTAGCGAAATAAATCAATTTTTGACATAGTAACTACAAGAAGTAGAAAACAATAAGCGAGAAATGCAGCCACAGATAAAGTTTTTACTTTGGAGTTACTTTGCCGGATATTAACATATATTTATTTAGAGTGTTTTTATCTCAGAGTATAAGGCACTCTAAATTTCCTTTCATAAATGTGACTGGAATCAACCATTACAATAGTGAATTGTAAGTGTGCGAAGATCGACTGTTAACATATATCTATACTAATATTATAAATGCGAAAATAATTCTATCTGTCTCTCTATCTATTTGTGTGTTTCTTCGGTTAAACGGCTAATCCGATCGTGATGAAATTTGACAAGGAGATGCTATTTGGCATTAGGATGGACATTAGATACTTTTTTCTGTATAAATAACACATGTTGTCATATAATTTTGAAAAATTATTGAACGGCGATACACATACGCGTAGGATGTGTAAGTCTCTGTAGCACCTTTCCGTATAGCAGGTTGGTAGCTTATTGATGTTTGGAGTGTGATCTCCGGTAAAATCAAAGATTTTTAAGAATTGTTTTTTATCTATGAGCCATGCCTGGACGGTCAGATGTTCGTATTTCATGTTAAATTGTTGATTCCACAAATTTAGGGATTCAATGCGTGACAAATCGTAGGCGGTCTAACAATGCTGTAGGTGTACACTTTTTACACTATATTGATCCCTCAGGCGCTGTTTCTCTCGCAGTCAGTGTGTGTGATCTGCACTAATAATATTATAAATACGGAAGCAAGTCTCTGTCTTTTTTTATTACGTTTTGACGACTAAATGGCTATACCGATATTGATGGAATTTGACAAGAAATACTTTGTATCTGTAAGAAGGACACAGGACATTTTTTTCGATATGAATAACGGTTTTAGTCACGGAATTTTGAGAACTTTTCGAATGGTGACAGTCAGACGGATGTGTGTGTTAGTCTGTAATGTTACGTTGGTTGCTCAAGCTGTTAGTGTATGAATTATTAATAAATTTCGTTTAGAAACAAAACTTATTATTTGTTATAGATGTTGATTTGCTCTGCACTGTACTATTTAATTTGTGTCCGCCTAAACGCTTCTGGCATCAGTTTATTTTGTCTTATTTTTTGACATGCCTTACAGGCGTAAACCTGGCCTAAGGTGTAGCTCCAGAAGAGAACGAACAGCTAAAGTTATTAGAATCCAAGAATTTGATGCTGAATTAAAGACAAAGCTGAAATAATGCTGCCCTCGGTTAACCTCCCCCCCCCCCCCCCATTCCCCGCATCTTAGTTTGCTTTTCTGTTTTTAAATATGTTGTAAATTGATTCTCTTCATGAGAGGTTCAAAGGTAGAATGATATGGCGATGGCTTTCCTGTCATGTTACGCCGACTCGGTGTTGTTTTGGACAAATCTTACGTTACTAACAGCTTTCTGTATCCAATTCTGACAATGAATTTCTAACTCCACGCGTACGAAGTTACGGGTAACAGCTAGTATACATAATATATTATATTCGATGGCCCTGTGTCAGTGGAACTGAGTGCTCGTCCTACCGCACGTTATGGCACTAACCAAAATATCGCCGCCCGCAACCAAATGTCAGGCGAAATGTCGCGGCTGAGGGTATTAATCAGGCCGACATTTGCATACCATCACTTGGTTCTACCCAGCGGTATTTGCTAGCATCAATGGGCAGCTGGTTTAGCCTCTCTATACTCTGTGAGCTTCCCTACCTGCCGATTTTCTGAATCCAGCAAGTGGATATCACCTTTTGAAATACAGTTTCCTTTCTTTTTCCTCCGACTGCACGAGTACTCTAAAAATGTCTGAAGGCAAGAACAATGATCGATTGTGAAATTACTTTATAATATAACTGTTATTAATTTTATCCAAAATAGTATTGTAAATAATTCAATAATCATTTTAAAGTTTATAATATTGGTTTTACCATAAGAGATTATTTGAAATGAATACAAACATACTAAAATGTGGCAATTCTAATTGCTCATTACATAGCTAATACTATTTAACATTATTCAATGAAAACATAAGACCCAAAAAAATAAAATAGTGTAACATAAGTACAGCTTTCAACAAGTTGAATACAGATGTGGAATTTAAGTGATAAATGTCCATCGAATAGTTAGGATTCCCAGACTTAAAAATTTTTAAGTTGAATTGAGGGCTAAGACGAGTACTACTGATGGAATCCATCAGTCGGCTGTTCAAGGCAAGAGAGAGACGAACTTTTCCATAGACCAAAAGCAAGTGGGACAGCTTGACTGCTGTGTGCGTGTGTTGCGATATTGAGCCGATATACAGACGGCAAATTCTGTCGGATTGGACGACACCAACTAATATATCATGAAACTGAATAAAACTTGGAGTAATCTACTATACAATTTCGTAAGGTCACCCGCTCACCTCGGTAGCTATTGGCTGGAGAACGGTGTCACGTGTCAGCCTTCACTCACAAAACAGCGAACAGAGATACCATTAGAAGGAATTCGTGGTTATGTATACAAATTATTAACTAAGCAACTGCTATCAAATTAATTGGCATAATACATTCATTAAGTTTGCTTTTCATAGCGTTTCATAGTTAACATTTTTTTATTAAATTTTGGGGCCTGAAATAACGTGGATCTGCTTTTCAGTAACATGTTACTAATTAAAGCAGCTTAAAAAAACAAAAAAAATTAAATTACTCATGGTCTCTGCTGTAACCACGAATACCAATTGTCATTTCGGCTTAGGATAAATTTCAGTTTAATTACAACTTTCGTTAATGTTGTTGCTTGACGAAAATTTATGCATTGTGGTTTATTTGCGTTTTAGGCATTTTACTGACCACTTTCGTTATTAGTCTTTATTCATGTTCGCTCTATGTGAGTTATTAGGTTATTTTAAATTGACATCAGACGAAATGTGTCACCGAATCGACTATTCTGGTAACTTATTTCTGCGGGGTGGCTCAACTGTTTAATAATATGGAATGTGTATTAAGTTCTCTGGCCGTCACAGATACTTTGAGCAATGTTTACATTATGAGTGTTTGCCCAAACTCTATAATAAACAACGTAATGCTTTCGAAGCAAACAGGATTTTTTTTTTTTTTTTTTTTTTTTTTTTTTTTTTTTTATTTTGCAGAGTGAACTTTAAGGGTCAAATACAAGTCAAGTTCTTATTTAAGCAAGTTCGAGTGTATGACCTTCGAAACAGGTACACGATAGCGCGATCGTGCCTGTCCGTGTTTAATACCTACTTTTATTAATGCTTCTGAGTTCTTCAAGCTTAAAGATTTTATTCATCCTAAGGGTGAAACACAGGTCAAGCTTATATTTGGCCAGATCAGTTCAACCTGTCATAATCTTTCATCGTAAAAACTGGAACTATTCTAGACCCGTGACGATACGCAAAAAACAGGCACGGTCTTACACTAGTCTTAAATAATAAGATATGTCCTCCAGTGGAGGAAGGAGTTGGTTGTTGCTGTGGAGCGCTGTTTTAAGGCGAGATTTTACTCGTAGTGAGGGGTATAGAAGGAGACAGTAGAGGTTAAAGGAGAGTATTAAAATGAAAGTGCTAAGTTGAAAACAGTTTTTTAATTCTTTTTTTGAACATGTATCCAACGGAGGTATAATATCAAAACTATCCCCATAAAACTGACCTTTTATTATATTACACATTTGTAGGCTCTATTAACACCACCAGCACCATACTTTTTGGAAATGTGTTTTCATGTTATATTGTTATGTAACGAGTAGTTCAATGGTGAACAGTGCGATTCATCCCAAGATTCGGCAACTGAAAAACCGCTTAAAAATCGTAAACAGGAGAATGAGTAGATTAGAACGAGAATCGAAACCGAGCGTGTTGTACTGCGATGGCGCTTTCGGGTTGATCCTATAAAGTAAAAATTAGCTGATTATACGCTCCTTTTGCCCGAGTGCCGTAATCAACACAGTTTTTGCATACGTTTTTAATTAATCAAATGCAAATATCTCTCAATGTTCGAGTAAAAAAATGAGTTAGTCTGAGTTATTGTCAGACGCAGAGTTTTCCGTACTCAGATTATGCATTAAACTGAAATCACTAAAAAACGTAGTTTTTAAGTTTTGAAAAAAATGTTATAGGACCTTAAAGAACTTTTAAAACATTATTTAATCGACGTATTTATTATTCGACGCATGAAATTATCCACCGAATGATATATGATTTTTTGCAAAATAAAGAATCTATTGAATACACAAATTTACTAATTCTCTTTTGCGAAAGCAATAAACTTTAGAACGATTCCTTTAAGAAAATACATATTGGTTCAGATTATTAAAGAATTTTCGGATTACTGGTTTCGAAAAATGGGGTAAATAAATTTTTTAATTGTTTTTTGTCAAAATTATACAAACTTGGGAGTAAAAAAAAACATTTTTACAGTGGGTGAGATACCATCCTTCATTTAATATTATCTAAGATTACATAAAAGAAAGAAAAACAAAGTTCCCATGATTTTTACAAATTTTTGTGTTGTGAGGTTGTAAGAACTCAAATAGCGCACAATTACATATTTTCCCTAGTTGAAGACACAATTAGACTGGGTAATTTCATTTGGTGTCAGTTTTCAATTAAGTGTCATGTAATGGTAAAAAAAAAAAAAAAAAAAAAAAAACCATTAGGGAGCCTTTTATTTTTACTTTTTGCTTTATACCTTGTCAGCGTTGAGGTCATTAGGGACGGGAACGGGAAGGAATTCGACCATGGCCTTTTCGAAGGAAGCATCTCGGCATTCGCCTGGAGCGATTTGGGGAAGCCATGGAAAACCCAAATCTGGATGCCCAGACGGCGATTCGAACCGGCGCCCTCCCGAATGCGAGGCCAGAGCGTTAACCCCTCACCCATCACGCTTGGTCGTCGGCTGCGATATCACGGACACTGTTTTGAACTGACATCAATTAAGAAAGTGAAAAGATATCAGGGCGTCATAAAAAGTTAATTGGTTGAAAGCACACAACAAAAAAATTTTACATCATCATCGTCGGAGTGTTTGGATACTGTACATGAAAGAACCAGTGATCAACGACCTATTTTCTCTCAAATAAAACTGCGGACTCCGACAACCACCTCACAGTTTTCACTGCATTGAATGTTTCGTTACAAATTCTCATAGTTCCATTTCTGAGCAGGAAGTATGTGAGGAGGGTTCCTTCGTAGAATTTTTCCTCCGGATGCCGCCTACACAGGGAGCGTGGAGAGGTGAATACGGAGAAACTGCGGCACCACTTATCAGATAGCAGAGGTTGCCGGTAACGTCGTTCCCTTGGTTTTTATGTTACAAAGGTTATTATAACAAGAAGCCAAGTTCTACGAAAGTTGCTTCCACGAACAATTTGATCTTATTCGCAAGCAATAAAATCGCAAATGCAGTAAGAAATCCGACGAGGTCGCCTCTTCCAGAAATAAGTTAATGAATTAATGATATTGATCTTTAGTCACAATAAAACAGCACCATTTGAATCGTCACGTCAATGGAAAGGCTGGTATATAGGCCTTTCTCTACCACCAGCCTTTTTAAACGCTTCCGTTTGGGTTGGTAAGGGGGGGGGGGGAGGGAGGAGGAGGCTGATATTTTTTATTATTAACACTAGTCTCTGAGCCCGTGGGTGGAAGGAATGTTCTGGAAATTCATTTCCTTGCGGTTGCCAAAATAAATAGAATTATTGTTATGTAATGCTCATAACCTTATTTTGTAATTTGTACGTATTTCGGTTGTAGTATATACAGCGATACAGTTGGAACTTCTAATGAATTAATGATGTCAGAAATTAGGAAAGTAATGAAATTAAAAATAAATTAGAAATACCAAAATCTTATGCTGTAGTGCGTGATACTGGTTTTAGTCCTGGTTCAGATCTCATCCAGCAAGATGAATACGGAATAACTTACATCCGCATGAAATAGTAACTTCAGTAACTCGGCGCTTATGAAAACAGCTTAAATTAACTGTGAAACTAAACTAATTGGGAATTATTGTGTAAAAATTTGTGTCAGTTGTCATTCTGGACCCGTTTGTATAACCACAGCTTCTACTAATATTGCTGTTCAAAATTACCTGGGTACGAATACACTCACTGTACTGCAATCTAAATTTGACCCACTGGATATATTTACATGGGTCTGATGTGGTG
Source organism: Vandiemenella viatica (assembly GCA_031002005.1). Lineage (NCBI taxonomy): Eukaryota > Metazoa > Arthropoda > Insecta > Orthoptera > Morabidae > Vandiemenella > Vandiemenella viatica. The sequence goes on from CM061914.1 coordinate 60,647,714, forward strand.
GCATCAGTAATAAAAGCAATAATAACTAATTAATATATTAATTTAAACGCAGTACATACATTTACTGTGTTTCGGCAAATCATTTCTTCGAGTATATTATAACAGTGATTTAAAATATCTACATCAAATATAAATACCTTGTAAGTCCGTGAAAAATGACGTGTTGAACGCAGTATTTTAGCAATTCATTTCTTAACTAACTAAGTATAATTTAATCAATAACGCACATAACCTTGAAAATGATGTAGTTAGCTTACTGAAACAACAGTATTGCTGTACAAAGAGTATAAGAAAACTTTATATGCAACGAATTTTAATTAAGTAAAAGCAACTAATTTATCGATTTTTACGAAATACATACTTTTCTTTTGGTGTGATGGCAACTCATTTACTCGTGGATGCTCAGCTAAATAGAACTTTTATTAAATAATGCGTATAACCTCTCACATTTCCGGTCGTTATTGGTTGGGCAGTGGAGGCGGGAAGCGTGACGTCAGAATGTGACACACATCGCTACATCGTGACCAAAATTGGTATTTTATAGGTATAGATTTTCTCCGATTTCGTCACCAAGAATCACGTGGACACTGGTCACCTATGTACACAGGAAATCAATGTGAATCATGAGGGGGTGAGAAACTAAGTCCCTGTCCGAAGTCTAATCAGACCTGTTAGACCCGGCGTACCTGTTTCCGGAACGGGTAATATCTGTGTAATAAGTACCTTTTTTGCTAAACATGTTGTTAATTAGGCGGCGATTGGGACCGTCGCAGTGTTCGCCTGGATAATGGAGGGAAATTGCAATCACGACGACCGGTATCCGGGGGCCTGGCCTCATGCCTGACCCAATTGTACCTCCCTGATCCAATGTGTCGCTACTCAGTGCCTGGGCCACACTGGTGGGTATTTTTATTATTAATGTAACTAAGTTATAATTCTTCTGTGTGATATTGATGTCCGATTGACAGACTTTCTTACTGGCTGCCAAACCATCTGACTAACCCGGTAATTCCATCACTTAACAGGGACTTACAGTTTAACGTGATATCCGAACCACGAAGTGTGCCAGCACTTTTAGTTAAGAAAAGCTATTGTACATATCCCACTATACATTTCGACGAGAAATTACTCACCTTTCAATAGATTCTAATTTGAAGACACACTTCTCAGATTATCTATGTTACATGAAAATGAAGCATACTCTCTTTAACCCGGGGGGCATAGATTGTGTATGGTTCGAAAACCCATTAAAATTTGACTAGTGCTTTTACCATGAATCACCTTCAACAATAGGTGAACGCTAATTTTATATAACTTTTATCATGATTTCTCAGTTTTTGTCCGTCGAGTCAAAATGAAATAAGCCATTTTTTACTTCTGGGACCATGTTTTTGCATGAATCATGCTCAACGGTAAATGGATAGTATTTTGTGGATAATTTTACCTTAAATCCGACCACCATGCTTACTGGCTTAGTACATTACTTCTACAATACCACAGCAAATACAGCAACTAGATAAATTTAAATTTAGAGCTGTTGGTGATGTGAGAACGGTTCTAATGTTTTTGAACAGGAGTGGAAAATTTGTTCACAATACCGTATCTCGTAAACTGAGATGTTAAACGGTTATCACAGATGTCTGTATAAGTTCCTAGTAAGTACTGTAGATATGACGAGTCTGATTGCTTGGTCCTGGGATTCGTGAGAACAAAAATGAGATCACCGGTACGGCCATTCGGTTTTCAGTTTTCCAAGGGAATGTTGGGGTGGTTGATTCAAAAGGCCATGACCGAATGTCTTTCAGTTCTTCGGCTCCTCTCGCAACTCTAATAGCCACGACGTCGACGAGCACTAAAACCCTAGCCAAAATGATAATAACAAAAGTAATAAATAAATCTTACGAACAAAGAAAGGAAAATTGGTTGAAGTCGAAAACAATCTATTCTTATAAAACGCTAATCTTGGTCACTGTTTTCTGTCAAGCGATGACGTCATGCTGTGACGTCATGCTGTGACGTCATGCTATGACGTCATGCAGTCAGCATTCGCTGCTGGATTTACAACTGCCAGCGATATTATTCGAAATTATGTCTAGTTATGAACAGTTCTATTTAGATAAGTATTCGCGAGTAAATGAGCTTCCAGCACACTAAAAAAAATATGTACTTCGCAAAAGTCGACATATTAATTATTAATTGCTCTTTCTTAACTAAGTTTCTTTCGATGAAAATTTTTCTTATACTCTCTGTACAGCAATTGTGTTGTTACAGTAAACTGAGAAACATCTAAATTACATCATTTGCAAGGTTATGAGCGTAATTTAATGAAAATAGCGAAAAAATGAGGTGCCAAAATAATGCGTTCAAATGCATCATTTTTGATAGGCTTACAAGATATTATATCACATGTATATATTTTAAGTCACCGTTATAGTATACTCGAAAAAATGAGTTACCTAAACACTGAAATATGTGAATTGCGTTTAAATTAATATTTGTATCATTAGTTGCTTTTTATTACTGATGTCACTATAACAGACACATATAAATATTTCCAGTGAGTCAAATTTAGATCGCAATACAGTGAATGTGTTCGTACACGGGTAGTAGATGCTATGATTGCTGAACAGCAACATTAGTTGAAGTTGTGGTTAGGTTGTAATGTAGGAATATCAAAATGAACACTGACACAATTTTTTAGAGAATAAATCAAGATTAATTTAATTTATAAATAATTTAAGCTGCCTTCATTAGTGCAGAGTTAGTGAAGTTATTACTTCATACGGATGATAATAGTTCCGCATTTATCGTGCTGAATGAGGCCTGGACCAGTAACAAAACCAATATCACGTGGTATAGCAAAAGGTTTTAGGATTCCTAATTTATTTTTAATTTCATTGGTTCACTATCATCCATTAGAAGTTCAAACTGTATTGCTATAACAGAAATATGTACAACATTACAAAAGAAGGTTATGAGCAATACAGATCAATTCTATTAATTTGGGCAATAACAAAAAAAAAAAAAAAAGAATTGCAAGGACATTCCTTTCTCTCGTCATTTTTGGCGGGCTTAGAGGCTAGAATAAATATATAAATTACAACTACAGAGAACGGGAGGGGTTATATGAAAATTATCGATGTCTATTAGTTATGACTATTTTAATTTTGTTACAGTTTTAATCATACAAGATATAAAAATATGTTTTATGGAAAACTTGAACACTTACCAGTTCAAGAAATACGAGAAGACATGTAAACCTTACAGTACGGTGCGTCTTAGCCTAAATTCTGAACGTAGTACTTTCTAAACTTATCTTCTTCTTCTCGGAATAACTAAATATAGTTGGCTCTTGTCTAAGGATGCATTAAACTGAGAAGTATACGCCACTGTCCAAGGTAAACTGGAGGTTTTATTATCCACACTGCTCTTTGATGGATTTAGTGTGGGTTCTCAGTCGAAAGTAACGGACAGTCTTCAAACGCCTGGCATCAAGCCTGCTTGAGCGCTGTGAACGCCTGATCCAGACCGCCTAATGTTACCTGCCCCCCCGCTGTTTATTCAGCTAAAAATAAACCTGCACCTGATGATGAAGGTAGAGTAAGTGGTAGAATGTATGTATACGTGAAAATTCTATAAAAACAATTATGTAGTCAACAGGATCAAACTTATCACAGCAGATTGTATTGGTTAAAGTTTTACAAATATTATTAGGCGATTATTCGTAAAGAATGGAACCTTTTCTCCGTTTGGAATTAGTGATGGCAGTATGCCAACAAAACACTTAATGTGAAGGAAGCCATGTGCTTCTTGATTCAAGATTAGGGTGTCGAGAGGACAGTGGACAAAGAACGGGAAGAAATTCGACCACGGAATTTGGAAGGAACCATTCCGCCATTCGCCGTTGTAGTGGAGCTGAGGATGGACGCATTACCCGATGGAGGGGAGAATTATCCGATGAACGGGTAAATTTGTCTACAACTATGGCAGCGTGGATAGTGCTATAAGGCCATTCCTCCCGTCACTTAATTGCCTCTTTCGTCACTATCGGGGATTTTTTCATGAGCAACTGAATGGATTCAGATTCAGTGCTGCCAACTCTAAAAACTATTTTATGAAAAAATTATGTTATAAAATGCTAAAAATATACTAACGTTTTCTGAAAATCCTGAAAAAAAAATTCCAACAAAATTAAAGGGCTCGTTAGTATCACTACCGGAAAAATCTCTAAACAAAATATCACATTAAAATATACTAAATTTAGCCATAAAAATTCTAAATTAGCAGCACTGTTCACTTTCGTCTCTTAAGGTGGACTTTCTCAGGTGTTAATATTAATTATGAAGACGGATGATGATACGTTTGTATATATGTAGCTCAATCGTCTGAAACGTTTCTTGCCCATAAAGTCTACCATTAACATCACTAGCATTTAAAAACTTCTATCGAAATGATATTTTACCGAAAAATAACTAGGCCTATACCCATAAATAATTCTACCAAATGTTACTTCTACCTAGTAGCATCTCTACCATTTACGAACCCTACTGCACGAAAACTCAATCATAAACATCACTACCACGGTAATCTCTACCAAACGCAATAGTTACCATAAATATGTCTACCACTTTTACTCTCTATCAATCACAAGCCTACCTCTAACATGTCAACCAAATCGTAAACCTACCACAATAAAACTTCACTAGATTAATTCTATACTCCAAAACAACTTTACCAAAGAAACATACCTTAGGCCTTGTCCATACTTGTATACAATGTCTATAAGAAATCGAGCGATTTCATATAGACAATCGAAAGACAAATTCATGTCTATAGACATGCTTTTAGAACAAAATCTCAGAACTTTGATCTCCCGTTCGAAATGGGTGACATGAGACAATTGTTAGACAATGTTGCGCAATATTTCGTAGTGTGGATGTTTTGATAGACTTTGTCGTCAGTTATTGACGATGAGCTCTGCAGAAGGCTTGGTCGATTTTCTTAGTTTTTGTTTTTTACTGTCAAGATGTGGCCTACGGAAAAAGTGTTATCGTTAATAGAAGATTTTAACTTGACATCATTTTTTGTGAGTGTGACTAATCCCGAATAAAAAAATCGAACCAAGAAGAAAATAGTTATTAAAGAGTTGCCAAAAAAATATGCAGTGTCTGTAGGCGATGTAGGAAAAAAAAACTCAAAAATTTGAAACCAGCTTTTCATCGCGAACATAAAAAAATAAAGCAGATGAAGAAGAATGGAGTATGTCTTGTAAAGAATGCTTGGTTAGCATACGAACACTTATTTCTACTGCAAGGTTTAGAATCAAGGATCACAGACTGCGGTGAAGACGAAAATAGTGAATCAGGAAGTACAGAAAATATTGTAAGTACATTAAAAATGTTTTATTTAATTTTTATGCATGGATATGGAACAGAAAAAAATGTCATTCAAATACAGATGATTTTATTAATAATAACAACCTACTAACAGCAAATATTATTATGACGTGTTATTAAAAAATTTCACGTCTCCGTCTTCTTTTTTCGCTTATTTTCATCGACTATGATTAGAACTTCGCAAGCAGCGATCCCAACAAAGTCAGCCATATTTAGAAACTAACGAGCAACTAGGCTTTCAAGCGTGTACACGCGACAATGTCTCTGGACTGTCTATATACATATCTATAGACAGTTCTAACATGTCTATAGACAATGGCTCGACTTTGTATACAAGTGTGTATTTAGCCTTGAAGCAGCTAGACCACTTTCTAACACTATCGAAAATCGACTCTACCAGAAAAACCAAACTTGTCTATGTGTCATGCAATGTAAAGGGGAGAGTATATTAATTAGTTAGCGTCTGTAAGATACATATGTAAATTTTATGTTGAAAATTATCTGAAACAAAATTTAAATATATATTTCTGACAAAAATAAGAATAAAAAAATACACGTTTAATGTTTTATAACAACTAAATTATTTAAATTTGCCAAAATAAATTCTTTGTTAAAACACTTTAATGAGATGTTTGATTTACACTTGTAACATGTAATTTAAAAAATAAACAATAAACCTAAAATTAGCAATAATTAATAACAGTTCGTTGAGATAAATTATTCTAGTAAATAAATGATCAATACTTATGTTTAATCATTCCAAGAAAATCGTTGACTTATCAGAGAAAAAATGCTAAATTGAATTTATTCATGCTAAATCACTTTAAAATATGCTAAATTTAGCCGTAAAAAATACTAAATTGGCAATACTGTTCAGTTTCGTCTCTTAAGGTGGACTTTCTCAGGGGTTAATATTAATTATGAAGACAGATGATGATACGTTTGTATGTATACAGCTCAATGTCTTGCCCATAAAGTTAATTCACTTACGGCTTTGTCTTTAACTAGTTTACTAAAAGAGGGAAAACAGAATATCTAGACAAAAATTCCTGTTGAAACTGGCATTAATTTCAAAGGAACTATTACGGTGTGCTGCAAGAGTGGTTAAAGTCCAATACCTGACATCAGTGGGCTGCCATTTACGCATTAGTAGTCCTATGCGATGATACAAGAAATATATGCTCATACAAGCATTGCATCATAAAAATATTGCGTAGTCTATCCTCAAATGTTCTATTTCGATCATCATCACTACTTTTGACTACAAGTAATATAACCGGGAAGTAGATGATCTAGCGATCGTACTTACGAATCTTCTGGAGTGATAGTGGTTCTGATGACTTGTGCGTCTAGTGCGAAACTCTGTGCTAAAGTTGGTATTTTTAACATAATATTTCCTTTGCATTACTTTAAAAACAAGACTGCTTTATTGATCAACATTGCAATATCAGTAACATGTGAGGTCAAGAACCCTCCCTTCTTAAACGAAATTACAAATCCCAGAATTCAGGAGACGGGGATTCTATCACCGGCTCTACCATTTAGATTTCGACTTTTCCTGGTTTCCCGAAATCTTTAGAGGAAAATGCCGAGAAGATTGCGTCATGAAGGTCGTCGTCGATTTCTTTCTCGTTCTTTGTGCACAACCCTCTCATGGCTTTTTTTTTTTTTTTTTTTTTTTAATGGCATTCGGCTACTGAGGCCACACAGCCAGCTCAATGTGATTCTGATTCTTTCAATGTATTAGTTTCTCCAGTGTACATATTTTCAAGTGTAATCACAAGGACAATACAACACGAACACGGCATTGACACACACAACACTTAAACACCCATGCCCGCGGCCGGACTCGAACCGGTGACCATCGGTACGTGGAGCTAGTACTCTAGCCCCTACGCTACCGAGGCCGGCCCTCTCATGGCTTAAACTTTCCGTCATCAATGAGCCGTAAAACATTAACTAAAAATGAAAGTCAGAAACATTCCCTTGAACTTAATTTTTAAACAGTTAGTATCTCTGATAATTCTCCTGTAACGTCATGAATCGCTATTGATGTGATCCTTTGAGAGACATTCTATAAATCAGCATTTGAATTTGAAGTATTGGATATTTTGTTTTCATCTCCAACTTAAATTTTTGCATCTTCGGCCTTCTTTCTGTTTGAAGCCTTTTCCACGAGTATACGATCGGCATATCATCTGTGCATACGCAATGTTCCCTGCGTGCTGCATCTAGTGGATTGATTCCCTTCTGACCAAGTTTCAACTGAATTTTCTGTATTTTCCCAGCTCCACAGAAATGGTATGTTGGAATTTGTGCCACAACACATCTTCTTCCTCGTAGGAGGAACTGCTATCGACTGACCGACTTTACAAGTTCTTCGCATTCTGGAGGACGCCGGTTTGAATCCCCGTCCGGACATTCAGATTTGGGTGTTCCATGGTTTCCCCAAATCAGTCCAGGCGAATACCGGGATGCCTCCTTCAAAAGGCCAAGGCCCAATTCCTTCCCATTCCTGGTCCCCAGTCCCATCTCACCTCTAATGACCTCGACGTCGACAAGCCGTAAAGCCATAAGTAAAAAAAAAAAAGATTATAATAATCAATGGCTGTGTAGTCAACAGTTTAACTAAGAACTGACGGTTAAAGGTTAATTCTACAGGATTTTTCCTTGAAGCTTGTTAGCGAGAATTTCGGCTCAGGTTGCTATCAAATGAGTCTCTTTCTATCCCCAAATCACTCCAGGCAAATGCCGGGATGCTTCCTTAAAAACGCCATGGCCGAATTCCTTCCCATTCCTTGCCCCCATCCTTTCCCGTCTCTAAAGACCTCGCTGTTGAGAGACGTAAAGCAGTTAAAAAAAAAAAATTCTATCTGGAAGGAATTAGAAGTTGCTGAAAGATTGGGTAACCTTCCTGAACGATGTCATTCAGCTGCAAAAGGGGGGAGGGATGCTCTGCCTCTGGTACTCCCTCTCTATGAGCCAGCATACGTTGACTTCACCCGTGCTGTAACTGTAATGAATATATCGTACTGGGTTTATAGACTCCGCGCCTTGTTGCGTGGTTAAGCACCGTTTCTGCTGACTTTCCCAGAGCGTTCGCAGCAGCGTGTGGCGTTATTGGAAGCCGGGTTGTTGAGTGCAGGCAGCCACTTGGCAAGGAGAGTCTTCCTGCCCTTGGCCGCCAGCCATTGTGTGGTCCCCAGAGTGGATAGCCAGCCGGGAGGCCACGTGAAGCCTCACCCGAGCGTGTTAAACACCTGCCATCAATCTATCTCGGCGCTTGGACTAGAACAACTGTGTCCCACTTGTCTGACGGCGTTAGTTCTCTGCATTCTCCAATTAAAACTTTTACTTCTATTTGCTCTAATAGAATAAAGCCACTCTAATGAAATCACGATGGTCGTAGTTCACGATACAGCACTCTTAAGACCGTGGGCGGAGATAGAAACTCGGATTTTCCTTCACCGTCTTGGCACTAGCGAGAAGGTGACGCGTTCAACGGCAAGATAAATCCGTCTAAACTCCGACGAATTTCCTCTAGAGCCCTCTTTAGCTAGCCGATTAAATGGCTTGAGCTTAGCAGATGAGTGGTTAACCTTGTATAGATTCGATCCCGGTCCGCTGGATTTCCACGATTTCCCTAAATGCCGGGAAGATAAATTCAAAACACGTGGCCAGTTACTTTTACGACTTTTATTCCAGTTTAATGATCTAAACCATATATGGGCAACCCCCGGCCCCCGAGCCGGATACGGCCCTCCTCCAGCTTCAATCCGGCCCGCGAGAGATTCAGAAATTTCAAACAAGCTTCAAACTCAAGTCTCTCATTAATGTTCATTTGATTTTTCTATCTGTTTTTGTTAATTTACTTTTTGTTTGTTTGATTATGCTACTGTAATTCTAATAAATAAAAAAGTGTTTGAATTTTTATCGCCTTTTAATTCACTACTACCTACTTATTTTTTACCTACTGCCCGCGACCTGATTATGTCCCGAAATTACGCCCACAGCTAAGCAAAGGTTGCCCATACCTGATCTAGCGTGGTATAATGCTCTTATATATATATATATATATATAAACACCAAAACCAAAAGAATTAAACAAATATAATTTGGATTCGGTAAAATGAATCTACCAAAACGGCAGTATGTTATAGGTGGATATTCTTATGTAGATTTCAGAAATCAGCAAAACAATGAATACCAGCTACGCCCACCATTATACTTAGATTGGTGACCATTCGGAATATAACGGTAGCTCGCTAACCACTATGCACTCCCTGATTCGATTTTATGCATAGAAGTTTATAAACCGTCTTGTTTCATCGATTTAAACAACTGTTATAACAATCAGAAGAATAATGTTATATTTTAAAAAAATGAATAGCTTTGAAGTGACTTAACGGTTTATTTTCACTGTATATTTTATAGATACTGTTTCTAGCTGTTCATTCTTGTTTTAGGATTAACTGAATGAAGGTTATTACTTAGTGGGAACATAAACCGGAAGAGTGTTCGTCTTAATCACGGCCTTGTTGTCTCGTGACAGTTTTCTTAATGGTCTTATAGTTTTGGCGCTGGCAGGAACCGCTTTTTGTGACGGTTTGTTTGGGTCTACTGACATTTTTCCTATAGGGCATTCCACTGTTTCAGTGAATGGTGTGAGACACACCTCGTTCGTCATGGCACGTGTATCATCTTTCAGTGATTCGGCCCACCTTGCCAAACAGTGACAGATCGCTTGCAGTGAAACTGGCAGCCTAAAAAACCCGAGGAATGTTGTCCTGGGTCAAAAACTGTGAAAAACACCTGGTTGCGTCGTCATGAAAGCGTTGCCAGGATCGCTGGGCTCATAGGTCATCTTTTGCATCACAAGTTTAAGATCTTTGGAAATGTTTCGTTCCGATCGATCTTCGTTTTGTGGTACAACGCCTCAGGAATCAAAGGAAAGATCAAAATTACGTCCATGTTGCTACTTAGCTGTTTTGCGTTTTAAATCATGCTGCCAAATCCTGTTGGATCTTCAGAATGCCTTCAAAGCATTTTTTTTTTTTTTTTTTTTTTTTTTTTTTTTTTTTTTTTTTTTTTTAAGTTGAATGCCGTTGATAGTGTTATGTAAAGTAGTTGTTTGAGTGTTGTAAATTATTGCCCAGCATCTTTCAAGTTAAGCGGTAAATTAACCTCTGGTGACCAAATTCTAATGTTGTAGTTACTTCAAATATTTCCTAGGAATATTACTTCTAAATCTATAAAAAGAAAAATCAGGGATTTTCGGCTTGTCGATGACGAAGCTGTGGGAACCAAAGAATCGAAACAAATCTGGCAAGGCTTTAACATATGAATCATACCGTCACGGCAGATATTTGGGAATAACGACCGATCGTGGTGGGTGAACGGTTAACGTTCTGGCCTCGCATTCGGGAGGACGGCGGTTCGAATGTCCGTCCGGGCATCCATATTTGGGTTTTCCATGGTTTCCCCAAACAACTCTAGGTGAATGCCGGTTTGCTTCCTTCAAAAAGGCCATGGCCGAATTCCTTCCTGTTACTTGCCCCAATCCCATCCTTCCTCTAATGACCTCGCCATCAACGAAGCGTAAAGCCCAAGCAAAAAAAAAAAAAAGGACTCTGATACCAGGCAATACCTGTTACTAACAATCATATCAGTGATTTTAATTACTAATTTACAATTTCTACGCCGCTTTTCATTGTTTATGTTATATTTCTGTTATCAGTTGCCCTGCTGACGTTTATACGAAAGAGTGAGTCCTGGAAGCTTTCTTCAGTCTGTTACGTGTTAGTTTGTGCGAAGTGTGAATCCAGAAATCGGCCCGCATTCGCCTAGAACAGGATTTCCCAAACTGGAGTCCACGGACATAATAAAATTAATAATTAGAAATACATAAATGGAGGCGTGGAAACTAGCGAACTCTGGTCACATCATGTGAGATTCGAGCCGAGCCACCAGTTCTACAGTAGCCAATTTTCAATTGCTATTTTTACTATTATTAAAGGATCCGTTGCTAATCTCTAAGGGATCAACCGTTGAGAAAGGTTGGTAAAGGCTGGCCTAGAAGATTGCAGAGAATCGCCTGGAAATTTTATGCACTATGAATGTACCATTCATAGTGCATTGGATGATTGGATGATTTAAATTACATTACGGCTCTGATTCATACACTCAGCATAATAAATCTAAATAATATACTAGGTATTTCCATATAAATCAGATTTTCTTCCATCCTCTCATTCTGAGTTTCCAAAGCAACCGTCTACTGGTATGTCACGGTATTTATTTTGCTATATTAAAATATTATTGGAAGCTAATAAACACTCAACTAACAAGTATCAAATGGATATAGATACATATTACTGCAATAAGTCAGTCATATATCCATAAAAGAAAGTATTAAGTAATCAGTGCAGTGAACTGTGGATTTTTAACTTTTGGGAAAGATATCGCTGTTGTTCACAGTCAATTGCGAAATCTTATATACATTTGTTTAAAACAATTACATTAGAAAACAGGCAACTAAAAAAATGAATTTAATCAACATAATATCTTCCGCTCATATCTTAACAAGTTACAAGCTAAATGCTGGCGTCAAATAGAGACTGATTCGTTTTCTCTGGCGCAAGTTGGCATTTGAGTTTGTCTTCATGAGTGATGCCAGATGAAAAACCAAGAAAAAATAATATTATTACAAGCAGCGTGTTTATTGAAGTTGTAACATCAGGGTTATTTCTCTATAAAAGTGTTCATGGAATTACCTTCAACAAAAACAAAGTAAAGGAACCTACATCCTACATTTTCCATGGAACTGAAGTGCACAGCTTTTCTTGGTACTTTTTGCGCATAATTTATTCGTGAGAAGTGATGATTGTAAGATTTTTTTTTTTATTCTTTGAGAAATATACTGCAACCCTCCATTTGAATGAGAAACATTAAAGGGGAACTCGAACGTTTGACTTTCGCTGTTTGAGCGGCTTACGTTCGATCGGTCCCCAATTCTCAGATCTCAATCTCCGTGACGGAGGAAATGTCTCTAAATAAATAATTAGGCGTATGGCATTACCGGCCTCTAGACCCTGAGCTGTTATTCCGCTGACTTATTTACAGGGTTCCAAACTGCTGTATATTCCCCGTAATGCTGCCAGCCTATCTTTTTTCGTGGATTCAGTACCACGCAACTCTATGAAGACTCTCTGAGACTCCTTAAACAACTGGAAAGTTAACGATTCACTTTTAAAAACGTCTCGCACTATGCCGCTTAACTGTGCGGTCAACTTTCACTCATTATTATTGTTTATTTATGTTTTCGCTTGCTTTAAGAAGATTTTCCTAATTACCTCTCTAAATACGTACAACAGTAAGTAATGGGTTTTATTTTGTTAAAATAATTGGTTAATTGTTAAACTTAGCGCCATTGCCAAGTGAGAAAGGCAAAGATAGTTTAACGTTGCATAACAATGGATATAGTCTCATGCGTTAAAGAAGTGTTGTCACGGTCACCAAATTAACTTCTGCTGCAGGATATGCCTGTCCTGTTTGGTACAAGTCTGCTTATGCTAAACAAGTTGATGTAGCATTGCATGAAACTTGCAAGATTATAAAGGATTGCCTCAGACCCACACCAATTGAATAACTTCGTGATCTGGCAGGAATCGCTCCCCCTGATATAAGAAGGAACGTAGCTGCACTGTCAGAAAGAAATAAGGTTAATAAAATCGCTGCTTATCCCTTATTCGGGCATCAACTCTCCAGACAAAGGCTGAACTCTAGGAAAAGCTTCCTTAGGACGACTGCTGCATTAGATGTACCGCCGAAAGTTGCCCGGCTCAATCTGTGGCGAACAAGAATGACTCATGTGAATCAATGGATACCTACTGTAGATGCGCTACTCCCTGGTGACAATCTCAACTGGAAGACATGGAGAGCGCTAAATCGGCTGAGAAGTGGAGTGGGTAGGACCAAGGATAACCTGACAAGATGGCATTATCTTGAAGATCCTAATACTGCGTTTGAGTGTGGGGCTGAACAGACCATTCAGCATTTATACAATTGCCGGCAGTGACCATCAAACTGCACTCTGCAAGACCTCCTTCACGCCAGTGACAATGCCATACAAGTTGCTGACTTTTGGTCATCCGTTATATGAATTCATTGGTGTTGATTGATATTGTATATAATTTTCTATCTATCTTTCTCTTTTGTTCTGTTATTGTTAATACTGTTTCTAACAATTGTAAAAGCAGCGTCTTTGACACAAAATAAATAAGACAATATTAAAGTGGCTGCAGATTCTTCACTCCGCTGTTGAATTAACTTTGAATAAGTGATTTAATTTAACTGCGATGGAGCACATGCCCCAGTAGCTATTTCCATGCACACCTGCTTTCCTGATTCATGATTTTTGAATCTTAAAATTATTCATTTTGGATGGTAATTTATTCCAATCACTGAATCCCAAATAATTAAAAAAAACTTATTCTCTTATTCTTGAAATGAAGAAACGGCTATTGGTCATGGTCATCTCTTCCCTTCTATTTAGTCATCAAAAGTTTCCAGTTACTGTCGGGTCTGTTTTGCACACATTCTTCTCCATTTTCTTCTCTCTTCACAACTATCCTTCACCACCTTGCTCCAGTCTTCTCCTCTCTTCAGCATGCATTCCCCTTCTCCTCTCAATCATCTATCCCTTGGTCTTCCATCGGTCACTAAGTAGACCGGCCAATCGACAAAATATGTAGTGCGGTGTAGTGTATTGCTGGTATATGTGTAACACAAACAACGATCAGAAAATGACCGGCTATTCGAGAAGTCAACAAAAATCACTGATGCCCAGAATAGAGTGTAAATATAAATAATTGTAAATGGAACATAAGAAACCGCTGGAAATGCTTCAATGAAGGAAGTGAAACTCGTTCGTGAAACAAATAAACCAACGAAAAAACACCAGTTTCTTTGGCAGTATTCATTTATCTTGTAAGAATATACATTTATATTCGTGGCTGCGACTTTCACCTTTACAATTAAAGTATTAAAAATAATTACATTTATCTTTTATAGTTTCGAATTGCTTTGGTTGTTCATTTACTTGGCGTTTGTATATTCGTTTCTGTATTTTTTTAGAACAGCTGAAAAAATTAACTTCTTTTAGCAAATATCAACTCAAATCGTTTATTGTGAATTCTCAATTTAACAGTTACCAGTAACTTATCTTCTATGTCTCTTTTATGACTCTATTTGAATATATTAATTACAGTTTGTTCCTCATTCTCCACAACTACTCTCGGGGTCGTACTTTCAAATATCACCTTCCAATTTACGGTCCTCAGGTCAGAACTTCCGTCTATCGACATCTATCCATCTTTTTTTTTTTAATAATAAATGCTCACTAATTAACCTCTTTCTCTCGAGGTTTGACCTTTAACTCTCAAATCAAAGTTAGTCCATACATTTATAACTATTGAATAACTTTTTAATGTTAAACTTCATGTTCAGTGAGATCATATACCTCACAATCTCTTATTTTGTTTATACTAAATATTGGTTCACTCGCGTCGGATTCTGCTCGGATTGGCTATTAGATTGCAAGGCTTCTCCGCAATCTGGCTTCCCCGTGCTTATGTAAGTTTATTTTATTCTCTCTTCAGATTGCTTTGTGGACATTTCCGGCACGCCTACGTTATTGGCCAACGAAGCTGTATTTCTCAGAGTCAAAAATATAATCTAGCAACTTCATACCGGATATACAAAGAATGCACTAAAGAATAATATAGCTGTAAAGTGTTTCTCGTTTATGTTTCTGATAAGTGAGGAAGCTAAGCCGTGAGAAAACCAATAGTAATTTTTTTATGACCCTAAACCTGGTTGGGGGTCATAAGACCGCGAAGTGATTTGGAGGCAAGGAATGCAAAGGTATTACAATAATTTCTCGAAAGCGTTGAAAAATAAAATCTCGATGATCAAACAGGGTATCAAACCAGCGTCCTCCAAAAAGTCATCCCAAACGTTACTGCTAACAACCTGATTCGATTTAAGGGGAAGTTATATAACGCTTAACATGGATAGTTCATAATTGATCTGTAGGGAAAACCAAAATCCTGAAATAATTCCTCGTGTGGAAGTACACCCCTAAAATTAACAAAAGTTCGAGATTTAAGCTTTTAACCTGAACCATTATTCAAGCAGTTTATTGAAGAATTTTTGCTGTGTTATTGTTTACGCGGTGAAAGACTTAATTCTTCTAAAGGTCATGCAGTACTCTGATGATTAATTTTATAAGTGAACAGTGGGGCACTGGCAAAGCAAAATAATGAAATTTATACAATCTGTGTTAAATTACGTTGTGTGTTCGCGCGATGGTTCCAAATAAAATACCATCTTTCTAAAGGCCTCATTAAATCTGCCGACTCTGTTAAGAGAACATGGAGCTTACATGATTAGTTATTACTTCATGCTTTACTACACAGCAATGCTTTCTTAGACAGATATATTGGACTGCTAAGTTTTTTTTTGTCCATCTATTTTGCCTGGTTATATCCAAACTGCTATTTCACACATCAAACCACCAGACTGTCAAAGGTACCTGTTATTAGTGATTTGCGTACGGCTAGGAATTCTATAATATATCAAAGCCTACCATACTTGCGTTAAATTAATGCTATTCCAAACCAAAAGAAACGATTTTGAAATCATACAAACCTAGTGCTTAATTTACATCAAATAATTCGTATTAAAATGGAAAATTGATATTAGAGTTCTCTCTTCAAAATCTTTTTCATTGTTTTTAGAATGATATTTTGTGGTTTGATGCAGCAGTTTTTTTCCAGCAGGATATTTACGGTTATTATAAATACATCTATCCGAAAGTTCATAGTTACTATTCCAGCAATGCACAATATTGACTTAATGGGACTAGGATATTTGAGTATCTCATCAAATAGTGTTTTCCCTCGTCATGATCGAAGTCTCTTAAAAAATGTGAAGCAGCCTGATCTTTCATATGGATAGTGGCATAGAAATTGATGGCTTGAAAGTATTCTTTCGGACGGTAGGTCTGATTAGGGCTAAACTGGATTTAACCTCTTCAATTCTTTCGCCTATATTTTCAAAATATACACGACTACACAACCGAGCCGGGTGGGAGGCATGTTAGAGGTCGGTATTGACATTCGGGAGGTCGCAAGTTCGATTACAGATACGACCAACCTTATATCGATTTTCCAGTGTTTCCCGACATCATTCCAGGCGATTTTCAGTATGGCTCCTGCAAAAGGCCATAGCCGAATTACTGTTCGCAATCGTATTCCAGATCTATAATATATATGACTTCGGCGTCGACGAACCGTAAAGCGTCATGTACAAAAAATTTCACAACAGTAATTTACAAACAAGAACACTTATACGTTTGTGGTTCCACAGACTTAAGCGTTTGTTGTCGATGTTATATTGGTTGTCCGGGTGGAACCCCGACAATTTATTGAAACATGAGGTTTCAATATATTGATGTGGTTCCACCCCGAAAACTAAGATGATATGCTTATACCTTGTTCACTCTAAACTGGCGGATCAAGGTCACATTCCCCCACCCCTCTCCATCACCTCACCACCTCTTCCGTTTCCTACCCCCCCCCCCCTTCTTCTTCGCAGGTAGGTAAGGGCAGCGGGGTGGGGATAGAGCAGAATGACCTTGAGTCACCTCTGTTACCCGAACGCACAATTAGTAAGGATCTTGAAGTCCAAACTATAACTGTATCGTGGAATAGCTAGAGATTGTGTAAGAGTATAACGGTTCCTGAATTAGGTGAGCAACCTACTATTATAGACGTAATTAAGTCGAAACATTACAAAGGTTTTTTTTGATGTTTGTACTAATATGTATGCTACGATTTGCTGATGACATTGTCTTGTTAGCAGAACAGGCTGAGGATATTGAGAAGTTAGTGAATGGAATGAACAAAATATTGAAGGAAGATTTTGGACTAATAAAAAAAAAAGCAAGACAAAAGTGATGAAATGTAGCAGAAACGGTAACAATAATAGTATATTAAATATAAAAATGGTATCTGTTGTGGTAGGAGAACTAAGTGAATTCTGCTACTTGGGAAGTAAAATTACAGTTGATGACCGAAGCATGAATGATGTTAAAAGTAGAACAGCTCTAGTAAAAAGAGCCTTCATAATAAAAAGATATCTTTTAGTTTCAAATATTGATCTAGGACATAGAAAGAACTTTTTAAACTTCTGTGTTTGGAGCACAGCACATTACGGTAGTGAAGTATGGACTTTAGGAATACCAGAAGGAAAGAAAATTGAAGCATTTGAAATGTGGTGCTATAGAAAGATGCTGAAAATTAAATGGACAGATGAAGTATGAAATGAAATAGTTTTTGAAATGATGGGCGAGGAAAGAAGTTGTGGAAGAATCTTACATAAAGAAGAGGCAGGATGATAAGTCATATTTTGGATTGATTACTTTGTTAGCGGAGGGAACAGTTGAAGGTAAGAACTGTAAACGAAGACAGAGATTAGTATATAAAATGCAGATAATTGAGGACGTGGGTTGTAAGGGGTATGTTGAGATGAAGACGTTAGCGCAAGAGAGGAATGGATGGAGGATCAAACTAGTCGAAAGACTGATGACAGCAAAAAAAAAAAAAAAAACTAATATGATCTAATTTTCTTTAGTTTTAGCAAAAAAAAAAATAAAGGTGACCAAAGGCTTTAAGTTAAATAAAAATCACTGTTAGGAAACGTTAAGCTTGAATGATTCCTAATTATAATTATCTGCAGTGTTTCTAATAATAGTTGCCATAATTTCTTGTCTCCTCTACGACATCATGGAAGATCACCCTAAGGCCGGTTCATACGTTTAACGGTTTACCGGAGAGATTTACCTGTACAGATCATCTGTGCTGGTCACCTGTGTTGTCAACTTCAGCAGGCAAAAATACGTAGGCGTAGTGATCTGCACAGGCGACCGTAGAATAACGAAAAAAACAATATTTTCAACCTGCACAGTTGGATCACCGGAGCTTGTGTGTGGATTATCGAGTTCCTGAACAGTTTTCAGTTCAGTTTTGTTTCAGAATGCGTGTATTGTTTACGTTATTTCGTGCTATTTTACTAGACATACCGAATTTTGTGCACACAATGTCAGGAAGAAGGTATAATGAAGTGGTATAAGAGTTTTTCTTTAATATTTAAGTCTAAACTTTGTCTGTGGTGATAAAACAAAGAAACATTCGTGTCACCTGCCAGCTGCAAGAAATCGTAAGATACTCGAAGCTGTCAATATTTCACGGGGAGTACACACCGCAAACAGGATTACAGAATGAGATTATTAACACCAGTCTCCTTACACATGCAAAGTGACTGACCAGCGTGGGACGAAACAAACTCCGAAAATCACGTATGTATGCAATAAAATGGGGTTAAATATGCTAAAAACAATTGGAGTGGATTAAAAAGTAATTTACTACGTATAAGAAGGTAGAAGCAAAATATTAAAGTAGGAAATACAGTAACAACGGAAGTGAAAGTGAAAATGGGAGTGCCACAGGGTAGCAAATTGGGACCATTGCTGTTCGTCATTCTAATGAATGATTGTGTTAAGTTGCTTGCAGATGACATAATGCTATATAATATGATCAAAACGGTAGACGATTGTGAACAGCTGCAGGGTGATATGGTGATCTGGACAGGATATCTGGCTGGGTAGGTCAACAGGGGATGAAGATAAATGCAAAGAAGAGTCAGTTTATTAGATTAAAAATTATGATTTCTTACGGTTTTTAGGAGGGGAAAGAATTGCTTGTTGAAGACTTGGCGTAACATTTGATAACCAACTGGGCAGGACGCATTGGTGAGGTAGAGGAAAAGATTTCGAAATCCTTGACTTGTTGGAGAGAGTGATGAGGGGATATACTGTAGAGGTAAGGGATCTGGGTTACAAAACTTTGACCAGACATAGCTTGAATATTGAAGTGCAGTATGGAGCTCACATTTTCTGTATCGGGAATTGGAGGGTGTGTAAAGAAGGATTGCTAGATTTCTCTCTGGAAATTACCGCAGAATACAGACAGTAAGTGATATGCTAAAGGAGCTGGAATGGGATTCATTGGAAGGCAGGAGGAGAGTTAAGAGAATCATGGGGGTGTACAAGGCGTATATTGCTGATGAGGCATGGAAAGATATAGGTGGAAGCATTAGGAGAATTGCATGGAAGGAACCCTGACGACAAATTAACACTCGATCGCACAAGGGTGTGGGAAGATTTTCTTTCATTGGTAAGGGGATCGTGGATTGGAATAAATTACCAAGAGACGTAATGAATAATTTACCAAAGACGCTAAAAGAATTTAAAGTTAAAATTAGTAGAGGGGAAAAAGTAAGTGGGAAAGAGGGAAAAATAGATGTGTACGGAAATTGCCACCGGAGCAAGCGCTCTATCGCAATTAAATTAAATTAAATTAAATTAAATGTCTGCTATTGGCTGGTGGACCTGGTAAAACACAACTGTACTGTCTATTAAAGATAGTTCTGTAGCGATGGGAGGAGCATTATTATTGTGATGAGGCTGTTAGTAGCGAGGGAGACGAACTATTTATGCTTCAAATTAGAGGAATGAAGCAAACTCAGGAATTCCAAAATAAAATAACCCAGCTGTGGAGTAGTACAGTGCTCGCTGCAACACTCTGGAAGTCTGGCACATTACCATTAATTAAACAGCGATATCGTCGGAAACTCAGTGCCAGCCAACTTCAGATTACACTAGGACGCAGTCAGTGGTAAATCGCAGTGCTCATTCATTACCTTCTGTTCAAAGTTCTCCCGTCACGATTGATCTGTGACGCCTTTCTGACATTTCTCGCTACACAAAGCAATTATGTCGTAACAACGCAACACAGTTCAGTTTTGATAAATTAAAATCACTACGTCTTTATGTATTTAAATTTATTGCCTGAATAAATCATTTTTTCCTGCAATTTAAAGGCGAAATAATGTGAAATATTAATTAAAAATTACTAATCTTTAAGATGCTTGAATTAATTTTAGTTTACAAATGGTGTTTCTTGCCATTTGCTGTTCTGCCATAAAAACTGAAGTATGCCAGTCAGTGACGTAACTATACTGTTCAGGCCCGCGGCAAACTCGTCGGATGGGGCCTTCTCTCAGTGCAGGATCTGGGGGGGGGGGGGGGGGGGGGAAGCAAATCACTGCACCCAATTTACAGGCGACCGTTTTTTTTCTCTTTCTCTAGCTCCATTACTGCCCTGGGAGCAGAATGGACGGAAGCTTTTTGAAGAAGTGACAGGTCCTCTCGGTCTTCGGGGCCCCTAAGACTCGGGGCCGGGGTCCTCCTCCGTCTGGGGGCCCTTGGTATTTTGCCCGTCCTGCCACCCTATTTATACGCCACTGATGCCATTGCCAGTGAGAAAACAAGCGAATGTATACAGCGTTACTCTGCTCCTAAATTACGTACAAACATTTCTCAAGTGCGTAAATTAAGAACTATTCTACAAACTACATAAAAATACGTTACAAATCAGTGGATGGATTTGGATTCGCATCCTTTGTATATCAGTAAGTGTATTTATGCCCCTACTCCCTCACCCCTCACTGTAGGAACCGTGATGGTGTTAGGCACCTGACACGGAGTTAGTTACTTCAAGTCGTGATTGTGGAAGAAATTTTCGTCGAATGAGATTTTTGGTGGCATTATAAGAAAGGTGGAGATGTACGATTCATAATTACCCAATTGTTTACCAAAATCATGGGTTAAACCCTAAACCTTTCCTCATTGAAGTGAGATCTTATGATACTGTTGATTCTGATTCGGTTGTAGGATACGGAAGTTAATCTTGTCAGCCCCAATAATGTCTCTCGCAAGAGAAGCCTGAATGGTCCAGCACCGAAAATCACGTCTTTTCGCTTCTTCATCATCATATGAACAACACAAACAATTGTTCTGTGAAGGTAAAATTTCTTAGAGACTACCTGCTTGAGCCGGAATGGAGAGGGAGTGAATGAGAGCCTTCACTTTTCAGGGTGCAAAGTAGTTGTGAATGGGCTCTAGCAGTCTATGCGGAGGCCCACCTTAGGGACTAGCTGTTGTGAATACACACGTTTTTCACCGACTCTCAATTTACAGAGATTCCGATAAGAACAGTAAGGCCCACTGGTGAAAAAAGGCGTTGGGCTTTTCCCGGCATACAATGCAAGACAAAAAAGGCGAAATAAAAATAAGTGCGGAACAGATGAAACTATTCTCGAAATGCAATGAGTGTTACCGAAACCATACGATCTTATCACCCGGCCCCAACGAAAGTATATTGGGAAATTTCCGATAGTTTGAGAGAGTATGAGTCACCCAGTGAAATAATTGTTCAATAATGTTACTACCTTTTTTTTTTTACACGTTAGTGCGTATTCAATGATCTGCGAAACGAAGTCACTTTTTTTTTTAACTGCTTTACGTCTCTTTTTAACATCGAGGTCTTTAGAGGAGGGAAAGGATGGGGGGCAAGGAATGGGAAGGAATTCGGCCATGGCCTTTTGAAGGAAGCATCCCGGCATTTGCCTGGAGTGATTTGGGAAACCATGGAAAACCCAAATCTGGATGCCCGGACGGGGATTCGAACCGCCGTCCTCCCGAATGCGAGGCGAGAACGCTAACCGTTACACCGCCCCGCTCGGTAACGAAGTCACTTCATGTTTGGCGGACACTGGAGGACCGAAGAAGAACCTGGAGGTACAGGAGTCAGCGGGGGTCGACAGAGGGCAAAGTCGAGGCCTTCAAGTCCGAATCCGTTGATGGGAAAGTTATGACAGCTTATAATAAACGTCCATTATTTAAGTTTTGAAGTAGCAAGGGACTAAGGTTTTTCGGCCAGCAGTGGCTGCAATTAATCATTTATCAGGTGATGCTGGGTCCGAAAACACATGTTGCGTATTTACTACAAACTTTAAACTGAGCTGAAGTCGCAATCTAAAAGGATAGTAGAACATTCAATTACGTGTCTTTGTTTGTTTTCAGGTATATATTTTGTAATTTTTGTTGAGTCATTATAATTTCAATCTACCCGGTTGTTACGTGTATTTCATTTCACTTTACGTTGTTAATTAATGTACAATAACGACTGTTGATGTAGGACGGAGGTCGTGTTTGTCAACATTTTGATTGTTAACGCATCTTAAAAGTAAATACACCTCCTGTCTGTCGGTCGTGTATTTTGGACAGTACCAGATTAACCACGTGGCAGGAGTTAGCAAATGCTATGGGCCTCACGCCTCCTAGGGGGGCCCCGCGCCTAGGAGTCTCTGGAGCCTCCCTACCCGTCAGGCTAGATGGGGACTTTTTTTTAGCTCTACAATTCCTCCAGATGGAGAAAACCAAGGGCCTCTTCTTCACATTTGCTACAGGCCCCGCGCTGTCTTAATCTGGCCCTGATTTTGGATAATAATTTATCAGGTTATGACATCTTTTTAGATTTGCCTGCGTTTAAAACATCAATCCAGACAGCTATTTTATGCATAAATAATGATAACAATCATTGAGATGTAAATTAGCAAGAAAAATTAGTGCTTCTCAACCCCTAGTGGTCCGCGAAGATGGTTTAGGTGGTCCGCAGTAGAATACTATAAATTTACATACCGGACTCTTTCTGTATAAGACTATACGAAACTATAAGCCCTACTTTTTAAAAGCCTCTAATATATCAATGACCAGGCAAAAATCTAGCATTTCCAGGATGAGGATAGGACAGCTTTGCTCCTTCAATAGTCTATTCATTTCCAGTTAGATAGATATATATGTTCGCTTTGATCCCATGTGAGAATAGTCTGGGGGATTTGGAACAGTATATACACTTTTAATAATATCAGTTATATTACCAGCAATGGATAAAAGTTAGCTGCTTAGCAACCCATTAGTATAATCAGTATCCACTATAATTTCCCATGTTAGTTACTATATATGTGGAACAGTGTATACTGTACACTTGTTACTGGAATCTAATAACCATTTAATTTCTTACAGGCCAATTAGCATAATAGCTTTCCACTGTAATCTGCAACTACATATTATATCATGTTAGTTACTATATGTGGAACAATATATACAATTATTAACAATGTCAATGATATTATCACCAACTGATAACCAGTCAATTACTTAAACAAGCTGGCACTGGATTTCAGGCACAAGGGTGTGGGAAGATTCTGCTTTTTCAGGTAAGGGTGTCAGGGACTGGAATAAGTTACAAAGGGAAATGATGAATAATTTATCAAAAACATTGAAAGAATTTAAAGTTAAAATTTGTAGAGGGCAAAGGTAGGTGCGTGCAGAAAAAGGCGAAGACGGGTGTTAGGGAAATTACCACGAGAGCGTGTGCTCCATTGCAATTAAATTATATTAAAGTGATTTTGACATTAAAAAGAGCGCCGTTCGTCTAAGGATTAAGTAAAAAAAATATTTTTTGAGTGTATTGTAGGTGTCGGGAACCGCGATACATGGTGGGGTTGTTAAAATAACAATGGTGAAGTAAACAAAAATAAAAATAGTGTAAGGTGTAAGAAACCGACCTTTTATATGATTCCTCGATTTGCCTCGGGTGGATATTACTCACCACAGAATCCATGGAATCTTGCAGTTTCTGCTACTTAATTGGTCTGTATGATTCAAACAACATACAATAAACTAAGAAAAACTTCATTTCACTTTTCTATATATTTCACTCATCAGTTGCTTCACAAATTACACATTCAACAAATCATTAAAAACTCAATATTCTCTCTTATTATGTCGATTACTATTCGAGCGACGAAACCAATTCATGCCTTCGCCCGCCATCAATTTTATCTCTGCTTCTCATCTGTTATTTACCTCCGCCAAAGATTTTCTTGTCTCACACACACATCTTTGCTCTTGCATAGTAACTATTAACGTATCTTTTCCTTTTACAAAATGAAATAAATTAAACACACACACAAAAAACATATTCTTACCTTTAAATATACAAACATAAAACAATGAAACTGAAATAATAATAATAAAAAAAATGTAAGGAACTATGTTTCCTTACATATCCGCTCGGCCAATTTTCACAAAAATTTGTGTCAATCAAATTTTTGGTGATTACTTCTTACATAATATTCCTTATAATGTTTCATTCATTCTGTACAATGGTCATCGCTCCACTCTTTCTCTGTACAATTTCAAATCCTTTTGTTTTTAAACGCAACAATCTTACAACATATAAATGAATACAATTGAACAACAAAACAATAGATGTTAACTTTTCTTATCTCCACCATCTGGGTTAAAAACTCATTTGTTATTCGTAGTATCCCTGATGGTGTAAAGCACATCCTTAGACTTACGTCTTTTCACATTTCTGCCTTCATACTCCAAATTTAGCCCTCGTCTCTTCCTTACTTTCCAGTTCATTATTTTTCTTACTTCTTTCCCTATGTTCTTCCTTTTATCACATTCCATCACTTCTTCCTTCCATTCCTCTCCTTCGTATTTTGCTTCTGTTGCTTGGTTCTCTTTGTCTCTTCTCTTGATATCATGCATCGGTTATTCTTCACTGTCTTCTTCTTTCCATTCCTCTCCTTGGTATTTTGCTTCTGTTGCTTGGTTCTCTTTGTCTCTTCTCTTGATATCATGCATCGGTTTTTCTTCATTGTCTTCTTCTTTTCTATGTGTTCCTATATCATCATTCACCAAAATCGTCTGAAATTTCCTTTCATTCTCTTGTTTTTCTACTTTCCTAACTGTAGAAATAATTTCCTCTGGTTCACTGCAATCTTCTGTTACTTTCTGTTTTTCACCATTTTCCTGCTGATCTTCATTGTTCTCCTCTCTTCCAACTTCTTCTGTTTCAACTTCTAGCTTTTCCTTACGTGCTCTCCTCCATTCTTGTATTGCTTGTTGCTGACTCTGTTCCAATTCTTGCATGTCTTGTTGGTTTTTTAAAATCATCGCCAGCATCGTTTCGATGGAATAACTCTCTTCTCTGCAAAATTTCTTTTCGGTTACGGTAACTGTTGGGGACTCATGAAAAAACTCAGTACTAATCTCACCTATAGATCGTTCTTGACATTCGTATCCCGAATTCATACTGCTATTAATTTTTCCAGAAACTCTTGCACTTGCACTCATTTCACTTTCCATTTGGTCAATTACTCGCTCCGATGTTATTACCAAAGTCCTCGTATCCATTATTGTTTCGTATCCCGAAGATTGCTGGCTCTTTAATTACCGAACTAATTACTTAGTTCTGCGTTCTCGTCACGTTCGCCACATGTAAGGAACCAACCTTTATTATGATTCCTCGATTTGCCTCGGGTGGATATTACTCACCACAGAATCCATGGAATCTTGCAGTTTCTGCTACTTAATTGGTCTGTATGATTCAAACAACATACAATAAACTAAGAAAAACTTCATTTCACTTTTCTATATATTTCACTCATCAGTTGCTTCACAAATCACACATTCAACAAATCATTAAAAACTCAATATTCTCTCTTATTATGTCGATTACTATTCGAGCGACGAAACCAATTCATGCCTTCGCCCGCCATCAATTTTATCTCTGCTTCTCATCTGTTATTTACCTCCGCCAAAGATTTTCTTGTCACACACACATCTTTTCTCTTGCATAGTAACTATTAACGTATCTTTTCCTTTTACAAAATGAAATAAATTAAACACACACACAAAAAACATAATCTTACCTTTAAATATACAAACATAAAACAATGAAACTTTTATTTTATTTTGTACATGTAGGTCGCTGATATAACCCATAGTAACATTATTATTCATTTAGTTACTATGTATTAAGATTCTGAACAATATTTAATTCACTTCTAATAGTTCACTTCCAGTTCCATAACTGTGTTTCTGCAGGAATTCAAAACATGTTTCATACTTATTATGTAATATCCCCCCATATCTTGATAATTTAATTTAGTGGTGCGCAGCATTATTTTTGACAGTTATACTCGTCAGCAGAAGGAAAATGGTTGAGAAACGTTGACCGAGAACAAGCTCTCATAATTTTTTTACAGTTCACAAGCACGAGATTAGGCCTTTTTTTTACAAGGATTGTTTTTGTGGGATATTGTTTACAGTGAGTGGGAAGAAGAGTTGGTTATCGGTGTGGATTTGACAGGATGAGTGTTCTGGGTGTCAGCAGGAAGTGCGGGCGAGGCGGCTGCGGCAGTCCTTGACCTTCCGCCAAGGCCGGGAGACCGTATCGACCACCGACCCGCCCACAGCTCGCCCGCCGACAACAGGTTGCGAAAACTGCAGCGGCGACACCCACTGGACACAACAACCAGCCCTCAACTCAGTATCCCTTACCAGGCAGCGTGTCTTATAAAGACTGAATGTGTCGACTCTGCTCCTGCAGGTAGGCAGCCAGTATAAGACCGTACTCTGCAAGCCAGCCGCATCCCTCTGCAATCACCCTGTCTGAGCGAAGACAGTCTCGTGTTCGACTCAGTTTCCACGCTATACCCTGTTCAATCCGAACTGGCGACTAGACCCGCTTCTCACTTGCATCCCCTCCCTTTCTCCCTCTCCGAGCCGACCGCTATGTCCTATTAGGCGAGTGGCAAATTTCCCTTTCGCATGTAGGGGCAGCGGAGTGGGTATAGAGGAGACTGACCTACAGCCGCCTCTTGTAACGTAACGGACTATAACCTTTTTTTCGAAACTAATATTATTCCGAAAGTGTTACGAAACATCGGAGAAAGAATTGATTATGGCAGGAATATATACTAACACTAGCCGATAGTCTTCTCATTTTTGAACTACTATGTGAGTCATCAAAATGCTATAATTATTTATTAACAAATTATGCACATACTCATGCTTTATGTGCTGCTTTCAGGTAGAAATTCTTTAAAATTCCGGGATATTATGTTTACTTTTTAAAGAAGCAACTCTGGCGAAAATATAGTAATTGTGTATGGCATTACTTGCTGGAGGATCGACTACCAAATTACAGTGTTTTGATTTGTCGCGTATTTCACGTCTACCGTGGTTCAACCTATAATTTAACGTTGAATCGCAGCCACGGAGGACTGTCAGCGTAATTAACATAAACAAAGCAGATATTAGGATCTTTTTATGTGCCTGTAATAATTCAAACTCTTAAAGGGATTTCAATCCATAATCTCTAAGGGGCGCCTTAACAAGAAGGGAGCGTCCATAAACTACGTCGAGTCACTGAACCCTCCTCCCTTCACGTAGCCTGACATCCCCTCTACCATTTCCCGATGTAGAACGTAGTGTTTTCCTGTTAATTCCTATTAATTTCCTATTAATTTTGTGCTATTTTCTCTTACCAAACTACCGTTAAAATTATTTCCTAAATAACGAACACCATCGATATTTGCTTTTTATAATTTTTTATAACTATAAATATTCTTAATCAAATGGTGGCGCCAGCATTTCCTTCAAGCGATCAATTGTTGAGAAAATAGCTGTCAGGCAGGCGCAACTGAAAACAAAAAAATTATCCTTATCTAATTCATAATTGTTTATTAATGGATAAAATAGAATAAAACGTACCTGCTTCGTAAAAAAGAAGAGCTGGATTCTTTTTTTTATTATTATTATTTTCTTTCGTTACAATTGTCACCTTTTTTTAAAATACATTACCAGGAATTGAATTGGCCCTGCTAAAAATATTTTCATTGCTCATTGACGCCGTTGTAAATATTAAAAACTCGCTGGAAAAACATTTCAGATAAGCCTCGTAAAGTTTACTGTACAACGCTTTGTCACACCTCATTTTAAACTTGGAATAACACTTCGGAGAGAACAAGAAATAAGATGCACTGAAATGCACTTGGCAGAACGAAATTAGAACTATTTTATCAAAGAACTGTGCGGTGAAAACACCCGCCTGATACGAATCAAAACATCTAATATATATATATATATATATATCGAAAGTTCCGTGTGACATCTGTAAGCGAATTTGAGCCTAGCTACTGTGTGCCTAATGTTTTTCAGCGAGTCTATTCGTCTAGTTCAAAAGCGGCGATCCCGTGACACCTGAACACTATGACTTCAAATCACACACATGCGTGGCACTATCAGTATATAGGGTATCTGAAATACGGAGATAAATAAATAACGGAAATAAATATCTAGATGCTGTTGTGTATTTTGTACCCTATTTTAACTGTGACAAATAAAATGAATTAAAATGTGTGCATCTCGCCCATAGCACCCCCATCCCCTCTCTTTAAGTATCCCAACGTACCTTTCCATCCAACCCCTCCCCCTCCCTTGATCGAATCGCGTAGTTTATGGACGCTCCATAAGCTAGCGGAGTGGTCTGTTTCTGAATATCACCGTAAAAAATTATCGATTAATGCAATTATAACTTTCAAGCAGCAATGACGATGGCATCAGGTTGGGACCGAAACGTTGCCACCACCGTCAAGAAATACACGGTGCCAAACCCGAAAAAAAGTAAGTGCAATTTTTCAAAATGCGAAAGTGCGAAATTTTATAAAGTACGCAAGCGGATCTTCACTGCTGTCGAGCAGATCAGAGTCGTCAGGGAAGTGCAGGTTATTAATAATTCATTCGCCAACAGAGATTTTTCCACTCCGGGATTCTACGCTAACTGCGACGATGCAATTTGATGATGTATTCATATGTAACTCGATGAGACAAATCGAAGGTAAATAGTATTTTTTTTTATATCTCGCTTAGTTATCGAGATATCGTATCTCAAAAGGGAGGTGGTTAGTTTAAAATGGGACCTGGACCAAAAAAATCGACAAAACCACAATAACCTACACGCTGGACATGCAGAAGGTGTTTTGTTTTATTACTACCGGTTGTGGTTAGATTGAAATGTGGCCTGGACCAGAATAAAAACGTCGCCAAATACACGAGAGCTCTTCTTGTAACTAATTTTTGATATGTGAGTGATGAAATATAATCTTCACGGGTGTTCAGCCGGATGGTGTCAAAGTAACACGACGTTTCGACAGCAAGCTCGGCTGTCTTCATCAAGTATCGGTGTCTTATAAGGAGTTGAAGGTGAAGGAGGTGCGTCTAGGAGCTAAGTCAGTCGACGCGGTGACAGCCAGCTTACGACAGCCAGCAGACACCGATACCTGATGAAGACAGCCGAGCTTGCTGTCGAAACGTCGTGTTACTTTTACACCATCCGGCTGAACACCCGTGAAGTTTATATTTTAATTTTTGATAGGCGATATCTCGAGAACTGAGCGAGTTACTCTTCACTTTCGATTTCTATTTGTCTCGTCGTGTTACGTAAGAATCCATCATGAGATTACGGCGCCACGGTTTTGACAGTAGTGCCTTCCACCCCAGGGATCGAGGTTGAAAAGTTGTGGGAAGCAGACGCAAACGCTGAGGTGTTTTTCCGCACATGGGCGTGTAACGCGCGGTTATGTTCAGTGGGGCGCCCTGCCCTGCCCTGCCCTAGCGGAGTCGATACGGGCCGCCCTGTTCCCTGGCACGCGGCCAGCTACGGCTCACTACACACGCCCTTGTCTGACTCCACCCAGTCACCGTCGCTTGAGGTAGCCGGCTCTTAAATCATACATCAAACACCATCTCATTTTCTAGGTTACGCGTCCTTTACGGATTCTACGATAACCGTGGCTCCCCAAGTTGGTGATGGATTTTTATGTAACTCCACGAGAAAAATCGAAATGAAGGAATAATATTATTTAATATCTCGATTAGTTCTCGAGGTATACTGTCTCAAAAGTGAGGTGCTTAGATCGAAATGCGGCCTAGACCGGAAGAAAAATTTCGCCAACGCCAAATTTGATAGTGGATTCGTATGTAACTCGACGAGCCAAATCGAAAGTGAAGAATAAAATTTTCCGATACCGCGCTTAGTTATCGAGATATACCGTCTCAAAATTGAGTTGGTTAGGTTGGTATGCAGCCTGAACAAAAAAAGAAAAAAGTTCACCAAAGCCACAAGGAGCCACATGCTGGACATGCACAGTGGGTTTTTTCTTTTCTTACTATCGCTTGTGGTAAGGCTGAAATGCAGCGCGGACCAAACGATATTCGTCGCCAAAGGCACAAATAACTATGCCTATAACTAATATTTGACAGTCGATATCTCCAGAAATCAGCGAGATGTCAAAAAATTGTATTCTGGCCGTCCTTTAGACACCTAAAGATTCGTTAAATATGGTCCATGCTAAGGGTACAAGTGAACGATGACAATCATATTTTGACCGCAAATTCTTTAAGCTAATGCCCATTACGCCACTTGCTCATCAAACTTCCTTTTGGCCTGAAAAATTGGAGACTGTTCCACAGTTCCCATAGACGAGAGCTGAAAGTCGTCTAAAAATCATACGAGGATTGGCTGATAGGCAGGTTCTAGATTCAAATTAAAAGTTTTATACGCTCAAACTTCGCGAAAACAGCTCTCTGCTTTCATCCTCCATTAGTTGTTAAGTTGAGAAGGAAAAGATCAAACTGTAGGTTATGGTCATGGAAGGTAAACTCCAACTAGGCGCCAATGTTGGATGACTCTGATAAAGAATAAATACAGAAAAAAAAAAAATCCAGAAGGGTGGACCAGTTTACAAACCACACACCGTGATTTTCGTTTATAAAATATGTAGATCTTTTGGGTTAGATAGGATACCATCATTACATTTTTTTTTAAATAGAGGTATACAAGGTCAATACCAAAAGGCGGCTGAAGGGACAGCGGTTTGACTCAATTCAGGACGATCAAGCAGCATCGACGAGGGCTCTCAACAGCATCCTCGAATCTGACTTCCAGAAGGCGTACGGCCAATGGCAGCAGCGTAATTCTAAGTGTGTAGCTGCCCAAGGGCACTATTTCGAAGAGGAATAAGGAATTGTAAACATAACTTCAATAAATTTTGTTTTATAAAATCAGTCCTACTACTTTTGGCATTGATCTTGTATGATGCCCCGAGCTAGTCCACGGTATTACTGGGTGCTATAGGCTTCAGAATGCCTCTCCGCCCGAGAGGAACGGGAATTAGTTCGGTCGTGGCCTTTTAAAGGAACCTGCCCGCCATTTGCATGTATTGATTTCGGGGAACCATAGGAAACCTCGTAAAGCTGCCTATTCACGGTCCAACTTACAGGACATCCATGTAGAACTACCATAGGATGCGCTCACCCATTCACGCTAGTAAAGGGGATCCAAAAAAATGTTCCAAGTAAGCCTTTCCACTCGTACTTTCTCGCGGCACACCATGTGTCCTTATCGCAAACTGGCAGGACGTTTCCTCCAAACATGATCAACGCCATAGTTTGTTGGACGGCAAGGACCCGGGTTGGTTGTTTGGGAGTCCAACAATATCCAACACGTCCTGAATGTAGTCCTCTAATACCTTCCACGGCCCATCAAGAGTTCTTCATCGAAAACCTGATCAACGTAAGTTCTACAAGTTGTATTGTGAATGGAACGCTAGTGCGGTGGCAAGGCAGGTGGCGGGCACGAAAATGTGGTCTTGTGCCTGACGCTTGAATTAGTCGAGCCGCGAACTGTTTTTTAGACGCGTGCGTAGTTATTTAAATAATTTAATTCAACTGTAAAATTATCCCACTTTTTGTGTTGAAAGATGAGGGAGAAAATAAATCAATGTGGCAGGATTATATGGAAAAAAATGTAACTTATGAAAAAATGCTGAATTCGACATAAAAAATATACTTATTTTCATTTTAAGTTTATTTTGATAAAATATTAAAATATAAATAATTATAAATTTATTTTCCCACTTCCACTTCCGCTTCCGCAAAACATCCGCATCCGCGGATGTCAAACATTGAACATCCATATCGGCATCCGCATCCCCAATGATGACTACCGTTACAACCCTACTAGAGACTACTTGCTCCTCATATATAAAACAATTAAAATATATTTTTTTTCTTCCTTGCACTATTGGAGAGTCGGTTTTTCCAGGATGTGTGGAAATTTGGCGAGTTTATCGCTGAGCCTGATTCCTCACGGGTAGAAATATTGTTTTGCCATCCGTCTGCGAAACGTCTGTGTAACTATGTGTGACAACTGTATTTTTGTTTATGAAATGTGTAGTTGTTGAGGCGGAGATTGGGGACCGTCCCAGTATTTACCTCGATGATTGCGAAAAACTACCTAAAAACCGTCATCAGGACGACAGTTACGTTGGAACCGGGACTCAAACCTGCTCCAACTGGACCACCCAAATCCTATGTAGTGGCGCCTTTTTTTTTTTTTTTTTAAATTACATCTAATAGAATAATAGAAGAAAATCCTCTGAGACCTCAAAGGACATTTCCTTAAATTGTTGGATGGATCCACCATCAATATATGTGGAGTATTGGATGCTTGTATTTAACGTTATCCAAACAGTTAAAAATGATTTATAATGAGTAAGATCAAAATCAATTTGTACACAAATCTTTGTGTGGCGTTATTGTTTACCTTCGAAAAATAGCATTTCTTCTGAATGATGCATATCATGGCTTTCTCCAGTTACGTAACGACTTTCTGAATCCAGTTTTAGTCGTATGTTGAGATGAATATACGTTGGTCACTATCAATTAGTTCATTCTTATGTGTGATGGACTGAATGATATTTGAACCTATTGAATCATATTCTCGAGTGGTTTTATCTATGCATAAAAGTTAAAACTTATGTTACCCAATTTCCTGTAGTTTATTTTATTACTGACAATTTTCAAAGCTTGACTGGTTCTGTGGCACTTCGGAACTGTTATATGGTTCTTTTTACAAAATTTCCTAATGTTATATCAATTTCCTTCAACTTGGTAATCAGACCGTAGTGATAAAAGGATTGTTTTATTCAGGGATTAGTGTTTTTCTGGCATGTGTGGATTGGATACTAGAATACTTCGGTTTCCTTATTTGCTAAAGTAGCTTTTATACTTTTTTCCTCCACTTAAAATGAATTATAGGTTCATCAAATTCAAACACGTTCCATAAGTTTAATCATTGGAGAAAAGTATATGTGAACTGCAGTACTCATAGTGCTGAGCTTAAATCATCGGTGGTTTCCTGTGAAGTTCGTGCAACATCGAGTTTACTTATGTACGACACTTCCAAAATTGCTTTCCTCTTTGAGGGAATCCGTTCCACTTCTTTGGGGATTGCTCTGTAATTTATGGCGTTTCGCTGATTAAAGGGAGTGAGCTAAAGTACCGACCTGTAGCCGGGAGTCCCTTCTAATCTACAGCTTCTCTTTCGCGTTGGTCGGAGGCACACTTTGAGGAATGTGCTCGAATAGAAGTTCACTTCTGGAATTCCGTTACGCACCGAAATATACAATCATAAAATAATCGGAGAAATAAGTAGCATAAAGGATTATGCACAAGATGTTTCGCACCAAAATAAAATTTTATCTGCTCGGGACTTTTAATTGAAACTTTCAGTTGAATGTCTACTTAATTTCATTATATGCTGTTTTCCGCCATAAACCAAAGATATGATTACTAAATCGACTAAGAAAATTAATGGAACTTTTTTTGCCAGTTCTAAACGAAATAAAGAAATTACTATCAAGTTTGCTGCAGTAAGTATCTCTGTCACAGAAGATTGGTTACAGATCCATTACTATACGAACAAAAGAGTGCAAACATTTAGTATAACATAATAATATTAAAACAAATAAATTCTCAACAGGTTTTTTGACCTAAAATTTCATTTCGTTTACATTTTGTTTCTCTACATCGATGTATTTATTGCTTTCCTTCTACAAGTCTGATGTATCTACATACTACATCTACATATATACTCTGCAATTCACAAAATTGTGGGTGGCAGAGGGTGCTCAGCACCAAAGCTAATCTCTTTGCTGTGCATTCAAATCCCTAATGGTACGAGGGAAAAAAGAATTTATTTAAAAATCAGTGCGGCACCTTATTTCTCTAATTTTATCTTTCCTGTCCTTCCGACTCAAATAGGTTGGTGGAAGAAGTATTTCACTACACTCAAAAGTGAAAGTGGGAGTACGCATGTTTTCCAATAAGTTTAAACGAAACGTGTCGTCTATCTACCAGAGACTCCCAACCTAATCTACTAATCAGTTCTGTGACGCTTTCATAAGGACTGTAGCAAGCGGTCACGAATCGAGCGGATCTTCTCTGTACTTTCTCTATACTTTCGATCAATCCCTTACGAAACGGGTCCCAAATGGCACAACAATAATCCAAATGTGGACGCACAAGAGATTTGTACGTTATCTCCTTTGTTTGTTCATTACAATTTTTCAAGATTCGACCTATGAATCGCAGCCTAGAATTAGCTCTACCTACTAACGAATTAATGTGTATGTCCCATTTCATGTTCCTTTGTACTGTTACTCCCAAATATTTAATAGAATCGACCATATCAATAACTGAATTGTTTACCTCGTATTTGTGAAAAATCGGGTTCTTTTTGTTAGTTATGCTCATTGTCTTGCACTTTTTACAATTTAGAGTTAGTTGCCACTCAGCGCACCAAGCCAAAATAACATCCAGATCGTGCTGAATTTCTAAGCAATCGGCCAAATTTCTTACTTCCCTATAAATAACCGCATCATCAGCAAACAATCTAAAAAGGCTTTTCACTTTGTCTCCGAGATCGTTTATAAAAATTAAGAAAAGAAGTGGTCCTATTACACTTCCTTGAGGTACACCCGATGTAACATCTAGATTAGAAGAACTTTCTCCTTCAACGACAACATACTGCGACCGACCAG
The DNA here is from genome assembly GCA_031002005.1 of Vandiemenella viatica. Classification (NCBI taxonomy): domain Eukaryota; kingdom Metazoa; phylum Arthropoda; class Insecta; order Orthoptera; family Morabidae; genus Vandiemenella; species Vandiemenella viatica. Next base: position 60,682,882 of record CM061914.1, read on the forward strand.
TTAGAAAATCGTTTATCCTTTCACAAAGCTGATCCGATATAACGTACGCTCGAAGCTTCGCTAAAAGGCGGTTGTGTGGCACAGAGTTGAGGCTTTCTGGAAATTTAAAAAAATTGCATCTACTTGTGAACCTGCATCGATAACTTTCATTACGTCGTGTGTAAACAGGGCCAGCTGTGTCTCACATGATCTTTTCTTCCGAAATCCGTGTTGATTCATTGTAAGCAAATTATTATCATATAAAAAATTCATAATGTTCGAGCATATAATATGCTCCATAACTCTACTACAAACAGATGTTATAGATATGGGACGATAGTTCCCAGGATCACTTCGATCACCTTTTTTGAAAATCGGAGTTACTTGCGCGATTTTCCAGTCTGAAGGTACTTTTCGCTATTCTAATGATTTACTGAATATATCAGACAGAAAAGGCCCGATTTCCGCCGCATACTCTGAAAATACTCTTACTGGAATTCCATCCGGGTCCGGTGCTTTCCCCCACTTCAGGAGCTCTAATTGCTTAACGATACCTGCAGTATCTATTCGTAATGATTCCATCACCGACTCGCCACGGCGAGGGAAAACGGGAATAATATCCTTATGTTCATTTGTAAATGAATTTTTGAATACAGTATTTAGTACTTTAGCTTTATCGCGGCTTTCATTAACCTCGGAACCTTCACGAATTAGTGCTGGAATATTGCTGTTGGTACAATTAACTTTTCGTACATACCACCAAAATTTCTTTGGGTTTTCTGTGAGACTCTTAGAGAGAGAGTTGGAGTGAAAATCGTTAAAGGCCTCACGCATTACATTCTTAATACGTCCTCTTAAATCAGCTAAGATTTCTAAATCACTGCGACACCCCTTCCTTCTTGAGCGTGCGTGTATTTTCCTTTGTTTTTTTAAGTAATCGGTGAATCATTCTCCCCCTTTATTGTCCGCTTTGGTATATGTATATTAATGCCTTCCCTGACTATATGTATAAAACGATGCCACATCTTTTCAATGGTGTCCTTTTTTGACTTGAAGTTATGGTAATTATTCCTCAGGTAGGTTCTAAAACACTCCTTTGAGGCCTTACTGAATCTGTATACAATCCGCCCTGTTTTCCTTTATCGCTTGGTCATTAATTTGATAGTCGCAATTACCGCTTTGTGATCGCTTATTCCTGTGGTCGTTGAAATGTCGTGAATAATTCTGACCTGTTGGTAACCAGCAAGTCTAAAATGTTTTCGCTACCGTTATGACACCGCGTAGGTTCATTAACTATCTGCTCGAGATGATTATCTGACAACAACTCGAGAATTACTTCAGAAGCTGCCTTATCCCTGTTACCTGTGATGTGAACGTAATTACGCCAGTCAATATAAGGCAGATTGAAGTCGCCTCCTAGAATCATAGCATGATCCTTAAAACGGCTAGCTATACTATTTACATTATTTCTTAACTCCTCGACGATAGCTATGTCGGAATCGGGTGGAAGGTAGAAGGCACCTATGATGAGTTTTGACCCAGCAACGTTGAGTTTAATCCATAGGATTTCACAGATCGTATCGACGTCTATTTCATTACATGGGAGAAATTTACTCACAGCTATAAATACCCCACCTCCATGAGAATGTAATCTGTCTTTACGAAAAACGTTTATGCTATCTTTAAAAGTTTCGGCGGAACTTATTTCCGGTTTCAACCAATTTTCTGTACCGATAACGATATCCGCTTCTGTATTACAAATAACGCTTTCAAGTTCCGGTTGTTTGTTACCAACGCTTCTACAGTTAATTACGAGAACTTTTAACTGTCGAGATTCTTTTACGTTGCTCCTACATTTCGGTGTTGCATCTGATTGGGTTGCCCGTAACTGAATTTCGTGTTTCGGGTCTTCCTCCCTCAGCCTAAAAAACCACCCAGTGCATTCCACACGGCCCCTGCCACCCGTGTAGCCGATTCACGTGTGTAGTGCACACCTAACCTATTAAGGGGAACCCTACAAGATTCGACCCTATGGTGATGATCGAGAAATCTGCAGCCAATGTCATCACAGAAACGTCGTAGTCTCTGGTTCAGCCCCTCAATACGGCTCTGAACCAGAGGTCCACAATCAACTCTGTCTATGATGCTACAGATGGTTAGCTCTGTCGATATCTTGCGGTCACTGGCCACAGAGTTTGCCCTTTCAGCCAGCCGCCGGAAGGAAGAGAGGATAACCTCCGACCCAAGGTGACAAGCATCATTGGTGCCGACATGAGCCAGAATCTGTAGTTGGCTACACCCCGTCCCTTCTATGGCATCCGGGATGGCCTGTTCCACATCTCGGATCAGGCCACCCGGAATACACACTGAATGGACGTTGGATTTCTTCCCCGAGGAATCCGCCATTTCCCTAAGGGGCTCTAATAACCGCCTAACATTAGAGCTCCCAGCTACTAGAATGCCCTTCTGCGTTTGCTCAGACCTGGCGGGCTGGGGGGCTGTCAAATCGCAGGATGACAATTGTGATCCAATGGACCAATTAACATTTAACATTATTTTGTGGGATATTTGGAAAAATTTCTCATAATTTCAGATTGTCTCTTCATGTTTCCGAAACATTTTAGGTATTGTAACAAGATCACTGAATAGGAAAATTTGTGGTAATGCTAAGATGCTCACCGTACCTCGACGGAAAGAATGCGTGTCTGCGGGAGACCGTTGTTAAAATACTTAATACGGGAGATAAGACCTATTCCAATTCTATCCTGACGGCCAAATACAGTGCGTGGTGGGTGAGCTCTAACACTCTGGCCTCGCGTTCGAGAGGACGCGGGTTCTAATCCCTGTCAGGCCATCCAGATTTGAGTTTTCCATGGTTTCCCCAAATCACTTCAGGAGAATACTGTGATGGTTCATTCAAAAAAGGTCATTACCGAATTCCTGCCCTTTTCTTATCCCCGTTTTTTTTTCCCGCCTCTAATGAACTCGAGGTCTACAAGATGTATTGTAAAGCCAGCAGTTGAAGGCCACGCCTACGAACACATGCCTGCCAATTTTTATGGTACGAATCGTATCGTACGTTGTTAATTTGTTGTTGAGGTGTTGAAAGTCTGCGGCAGTTTCTTCTTACTTTGTTTAAACTCAGCAAATGACTACGGTCTTGCTTAATGTAATACATTCGCTGTATTTACTACATAGCAACAAAGAAAAATCTACAGCCCCAGCTGATTAGAGTCAGCAGTTGTCTTTAATAACAACTATTAGTCTTCATATAATTACGTCGTATGCATAATTGTTATAGACTCTCTCGGCTCTTCTATATACTCAGTATTGAAGAAAGAATTCGGAGGGGGGCTGGGGAAACATACGAGCAATTCTAAACGTTTAGGAACAGGGCAAACTTGCAAACTAAGCCTCAATACTTGTAACACATTACCAAAAGATCACACACTCTGGCGCAAAATAACATCAGCTGTTATTACACTGTATGGTCAAGATGTTTGGAGCCAGAATAAAACTTGGCCCAATCCATCCACGTCCCCCATCTTTCATTAGGCGTTGTCTTGATTTAGTCATGATCAAAAAGATCACGTACATTGAACAGCTAAAAGCTGTCATTGCATACAAGAAAAAAAATGCTCGGAACCAAGTAAAGGGTAACGAAATAATTCGCCCCCCCCATACTTCCCTTATTACACAGACAGAACTTCAGCATGTATACTTTGTTAAAAAAAACATGTATTTGCATTGCGGCGCTTTATGACGCGTCGACATCTGGGTCATTCATCATTGCATCGCAAATCTGCATATTTTCCATCAGCAAGCTGCAGCCCTTGTAATGGAGCCCTTGGATTAGTCCTCGCCTTTGGCTCAGTCCTCGCTTTTTCTTTTGCAGCTCCCATTTCCTCTTCTAAGGACAGACAAACAAAAACAGTTTTCATGGAGTAAATATATCAAACAGACCTGACTAAAAAATAAAAGAAGAATATTTTCAAAGTTGATGATTTATTGGGCGCGTAATTAGGCGACAGTCAGGATACAATATAATAACAGGCGATTATAAACACTGAGTCTCGAAAGTATTCCTCAAAGATTGTATTAATGACATTTTGTACAACTGTTCAGAAGCTTACCGCATCTCCCAGACTTCTAAATTTCAAAATATTTACTATCTCTCATTCTTCCCATTAGCGGCGAGTATTCACTGTGTTATTATCTCATTGAATGCTGCTATTGCTGCGATTGGTTCAGCTAAACTCATAAAACTAGTGTCAAAGACTTTCGCTCCGAATAATTCTACTCAATTAACGCTCAAGTGACCTCAGAATTACCGACCCCGGAGGAGCTAGATCGGTTACCTTACATTTCGATGGTCGCTGCTAAGACTCTGAAAGCTGCATGGCCGGTTTTAATCAAGTGTTATATTCATCGTGGTTTCCCATACTGTGTAGACGAAGATTAGTCAATAACATTGACATGTTCCGCGGAATATGGGGTCACACTCACACGACTGTACCTCCAGAGCGGGCATCGGGCAGCAGAGAGAGCGCCACTAGCAGATGGAAGTGGCACCACCGCAGCAGCCTCCAAGGAGGGGAAAACTCCCCCACTCTTTCCCGTCACCGAGTCGCGATATATGCGGGCTGTTCTCTGCAGATAGTGTCCTTCGGTGAAGAATAAACGCGAGTGTTTTAGCCCTCGAATCTGCTGCAAAATCTGTATATAACGACTTAGCTAGTCTACTTCAGTTTGTGACTGTTCAGAATAAAGTGCTTGTGAAATTGAACCTTGTTGACGACACTTCGTTAATTCCGGTGGAACACTTCCCTTTGGCCACGATTAAATTAGCAGTAGGTACAACATTGTGGCGCCGAACTTTAGTCAACGTTTGAGTCAACAAATATAAATACAAACATACAACAATATAAACACAAACCTATATTGTCAAAGGGTCCATATTCTTCTACCAATCATTGGTTCTACATGATGAAACTGACCCTGTCTACGACTAACGGAGGATTTGATAAATAGCCCGCCTCTAATTACCTTTTAAGACTCACCACCTAGCCTCTACCCGTAGTGATCAATTCCACGAAGACCTCATTGTCAGTATTATTACAGACAGCTGACGGCCACAGTGGGTGGTCTATTACACCCTAAACGGGATGGTCAATTAATTACGTGAGGTGAAATGGGTGGGTGAGATCCCTTGAAATCTCACCCAAATCTCACTAGTGGGAGGGGGGAAGGTTGACAGAAATCTCACTTCATCTTTTTAAGAACAGTAGAGCTCAAAAAAAGTTTACCAACTACTTGTGACAATGTTAAGGGGAGGGGGATCTCAGTGTCTAGGTCTCCAGAATCACAAGGTCGTCAGCAAGGGGGGGGTGAGGCTCGAGATGTCACCTCACCATAATGGGGAGAGGGTTCCGCCAGATCTCACGAGGTCTCACAGGGGAGAAGGTGGGGTGTTGGGGAGGGGGTGCTAGGGGGGCTGAGGGGGCCTGGGGGGCAGGGAGGGCTGGGGGGCTCCAGATTTTGGAAGAAACACCTTACGTAGTTAATGGACGCTCCCTAAGCTGAGACAGTATTGATTCTTTAGACTCATAATATCCTGGTGTCACTCATTTAGAGTTGTAACTCTGTTTAGAGTAGTACATGAATCCAGCGAGGTGTTAAGACGGATGTTTGTCCTTTGTACGCACACTAGTGGGCATATTTTGCTTACGTGGACGCGCGTTGAGAGGCGTGGCACGTGTCAGCATGTCTCCTGGATTGCGGAGGCCGGGAGGGCTCGTAATTCAATAGCGACCGCAGTGCAGCAGGGAGGGGGAAGGGATCGGTCCCAAGACAGGGGCGAGCGGGGGCGGCCGGCGGTACAGTCAACAACGCACAGTGACAAGCCACCCTATACGTCCAGTCGCGCTGCCGACACTACAATACAATACATTCAGCTATCTTATCTGCGGTGGCAGATAAGCTCAGGTGATAAAGCGACTTATCTCGGTACGGACTACTGGTTATAAATCCCCCAAGAGGCCGAGGACTTTATTTCGAAGATGAGCATCCGGATTTGCGCCACTTACACACACAGCCTGCTCTCCGATGAGTATCGATGTGAAAACTCCTCTGAGAAGTAACAACAGCCAAAGAGTCTTCACATTCTTCACTTTGCAGGACTAAAACACCATCGCTATCGCTCTTAATCAAACCAAGGAGTAGTTAAAAATGCGTGACAGAAAAACAAATAACAGAACTAATAAGTAACTGGAAAATGATATTAATATATTCATAAACGTACTTAGTCGTTGGCAATATTACATTTGCAGTTTGACACCATCCCCAAACACATAAGGAAGCAGCAATAAGACACATGCTCAACCGACTAAATAGGACACACCTAAACAAAGAAAATTACAAATCAGAATTCAACACAATCATACAAATAGCTACCAGAAATGGATATAAAGAAAACAGATACACCAAATAAACAACAACATCAAAAAACAAATACTAAAGACAACACAAAACATCATACCAACACTGCTACAAGCAAATACAAACACTAATACGAACTCAGCATCAGAAAAAAACCACCCACACAAGTAAAAAAAGAAAAATGGCATGTTATGACCTATAAAAATAAAAATTCACATAAAATAGCAAACATTCTCAAAAAACAAGGACTCAACATCGCATTCAGAACCAATAACTCCATAGATAAAAACATAAAAAAACATCACAAACAAAAACAAATACCACAATTCAGGCATATACAGACTCACATGTCAAAACTGTGAAGCTCAGTACATCGGCCAGACATGCAGACAATTCGAAACAAGATACAAAGAACACCTAAGAGCACTGAAATACACTAACCACTCCACATTTGCAGAACACCTTCTAGAACACAATCACCAACCGACAGATATCCACACAGACATGCAAATACTTACCATAAACAATAAAAAACCACAGGCATTAACATTTCAAGAAAATTATTACATCCAAAAAGCACTAGTTGAAGGAAAGCAGATCATAAATGATTATACAAACTTTACTAATCAAACACTGTATGCCATATTAAAAAAGAAATAACCATTTCAAATCCCCGCCTACCATCAAAGATAACAAAAGTAGACTGTAAAAAACCAAGGACCTCTAACCACAATGAAACCTGAAATATAAACAAACACACACTCTATGGACCTGTGAAAAACATGGCGTGGTATTTACTCTATCATGTTTTGATAACGATAGTAACAGCAAATAATAGTGTTAATGTGAAATTTTGTCAGTACAGTGTAGTGATTTATAATTCAGATGTTGTCTACAAAACCTATACAGAGAAGCTAACCCTGATGATGAGTAAAATGTAAAAAAGTAACATGTAAGTAAATTTAATTTCACCCCTACTTTTTATTGTTCTTTAAACCAAATGTAGCTAACCAAATGAATAAATATCTAACAGATGTCGCTGATGATGCTCTTGAAATAGAGCGAAACGCGTACGACACGACAATAAAACAAAAATTCAAGTGCATTGGCGTGTTATTCACCTTTATAAAAAAAAAGAGAATTGTAGGCTTTAATCGCCTGGAGCTCAATCGACCGGCCTCCTCTGAAAAATGAAAGTGGTTGTTCACGCCGACTCGTCTTCTGAGAACTGTTATCAACAGGTTCCGTTTACAGTTGTCTCACTGTCGCGGCAATTCCCCTTACTTTCTGTAGGATAAAATGAAGAATAACTCAACCCAATGATCAAGCATAAAATCGATCAGCTTGTAGTACTTCGAGACTTCTCGACGGCAAAGCTTAGAATTATTTCACCTATCTGACATATTATCCTATCGCTGGCTACACACTATAATCCTCTCCTGTCATAATTAGACGTATACGCACACAGGATTATTCATTACTGCAATTATGACACTTTTCAGATTTTTGTCACTTTTATTGGCTTCTTTATTTCCCTTCTCGTCTCGCTAAAAATATCAGAACTTCTGAGCTTGCTTATCGCCTGGATAAATTCAGTCAACTGTCTACATGTTTACAGTTTGTTGAATTTTCAAACTGGTTTCACCGACTACGCCACTTTCAAACGGCCGAGGCGTGCCTGTGACCTCTCGGGCGCTATTTTTACGGAAACTCGGTACTCACCAGAATGTCACGTGTTTCTCACGCCCACGTCCTGTCCTTTCACATCAAACCTGACAATGCTTGTTCGCTTAACAGCTGAGTTGTTGATATTCCCTGTGTGGAGAAGTCTCTCGAATAAATTACAAGGATGTAATCTCGGAGACGTTCTGAATAGACCTGCACGTGTTTACATTAATTTGTTTTTGCCGTACTTACTCTCTTTCAAATGTTTATTGCAACTATGGTCTGTCACACATTACATTACTTCGTTAGAAGTCATGAAAATAAAATGTATTTTTCCTCCGGATTTCTAATTGTGCTGGATACTATTATTTTTTTCGAAATGTATGATTTCTGAAAAAAAATTCAAATGAGAAAATTAGTGTGTAATGAATGGGATTTGAATGGTAATACAGAGCGTGGTGGATGAGAGGTAACGCTCTGGTCTCGCATTCTGGAGGATGCTGGTTTAAATCTCCGTGCGGCCCATCCAAATTTCGGTTTTCCATGGTTTCCCGCAATCATTCCAGGAAATTGCCGAGATGGTTCCTTCAAAAGGACGTAGCCGAATTCCTCTCCGTTCCTTGCTCCCCGTCCTTTTGCCACCTCGAATGTCTTCGACGTAAAACTATAAAAGGAATTAAAGTTATTTATTTTATCATTGGACTGCGTAAATATTTGCGATATAGTCCAGGAAAAGACCTCTTCGATCTTCTTGTAAAAAAACATCACCGTCGAATGTATTTCTCTAATATATAAGTAACTCACACCATATGATAATTTTGACATGGCAGTTTAGATCTTTTAATTTATATTGTTACAGATCAGCATTCAAAGAAAAAAATTACAGCAGCAACAATTAGAATATACCATTAAATTACCAATTGTATTGTATTTATGGATGGCGAAATATTAGTTTTAGGAGTAACTGTAATATTACTCTATTTCTTGTTCCCGCGTTTTACAGATTTAATCAAGGTATTACACTAGAGATTCTGAAGTAAAAAGAAAGCGGGAAAGTTACATGTAAATATTGTTTTCTTCTTTTTGAGAGAATTGGAACTAGACTAGTGCAGCTATTCATCATCTGGAGCTGCTGCACTGTATTCAGATCTTTATTAATGTATATAGCTTTTTCCTTTTTAATGATCAAACAATACATTTATAGCAGTTAATTACAAACGGTAAAACCGTAGACTGGTCTCTAACTGGTGTACCTAGCAACTCTAATCCCTTCACAGCAGTGGCCGGGGAGTTTTGAAGGATATTTTAGAGTGGCGTTAGCTTTTTCGTCCAGACAGCCAAGAGCAGTTAAAAAATCCATTTTTTCCACAATCACATTTATCGTTTTCACACACGTACGTTCTTGTTATATATGACTAGCCCCAAAGCCCGTCAAAAATGACGGGTTTAACGGAGTGTTATGGTAATTTATTTCTCTGCAGTTGCTTAACTAAATAGAATTGTTATAAAATAAACCTCATTGTATTATCGTCCCTTGTGCTGTAAAAAATGCTTCAGTTGTCAACCTGGTCCAGGCTGCATTTCAGCCTAACCACAATCTCCGCTAATATTGCTGATAGAAAAGCAAAGCTTAATCACGCGCGAATTAATACATTCCCTGTATCGCATGTCAGTGACATAATGCATCGCGATGATCCCAAATCTTCACAGATTCTGACACCTTTCTTTCTTAATACCTGTGGTTATGATTGATATTTAAACGGCTGAGACAGCTTACATCGGCTGAAATAATGACCCCAGTGAGAACGAAGGATACTAAAAATAAAAAAATTCTTAACAACTTACGCTAAGCCACGTAATATTTAATTGTGGTTTAGGCCACATATATGGCGATCAATTTGGAACTTCTTTCATTCGAACCATGTAATGATTTTAGTTTAAAAAAAACCTGATTATTAATTTAAACGCAATATATATTTTTTTTTCAGTGTTCTGACAATTCGTGTCTTAGCAACTAAATAGAGTTGTTATAAAATGAAATTCAGTATAATTCCTCGTGCCTTGCGCTGTAGCAAAAGGTTTCAGTTTCCTCCGGGTCCAGGTTCCATTTTAACCTAACCACATACTACTTATATGGAAAGGACAATTAAAATACACCCAACAGTCACCAAAGTCGTAGGGAGGAGGGCAGCAGCAACACAAAACAACACACAAACAAAGAAAATACAATGTTTCGGGTGAGAATCACTTCTTCCAGTCAACAGAGGTAGGTGGCTGGGCTTGCGCAAGACTTGCGTTCGACGCAGCCACTCAAAGAAAGCGTAAACCACATACTACGATAAAATTGCCGCCAGAAGAACAATTCTTCTATCTCACGCATATTAATACATGAACAGTATCGCGTTTTAGTGACAATAATGCATCGCGATATAAATTTGATCACAAATTTTCAAGGGTTTTTACACATTTCTTTTTTGTTATCCGTGATTCAGACCGATATTAAAACGTTAGAATGGCTGACACAGTTGCTGAAATAATAGGCCCAGTAATATTACACAGTGGAAGCAAAGGGAATTAAAATAAATCTTATAAACTTACAATATGCCGCGTAATATTTGATCCAGTGTAATGGAGGATGCACAGATCGAGATTAGTGTGCAATTATTTCCGTTTAAACGAATTAATAATTTCAATAATAGGACACAGTTTAAATTATTTTGAAACAAAACTATATTATTCATGCGCTCTGCCGTAACGTCAAATGCCAGTTGTAATTCTGATCCATGCTAAGTAACAATCTAACCAAAACATTCGCTACTTTAATGCTCGAAACACAAAGCTTTTATCTTACGTATCTATGGGCAATGAATTTAAGGAACACTTCTAGATATCAAAATAATATTACGCAAATATAAGCATGATTGATATGTCGATTTTAACGCAATACATACTGTCAGTTAATTTATGCTTGGAAATGTTTATTAAATAACGTCCATTACCAAGAATAATGACACAAAGCGTGACGTCACTCGCGACGTCATAGATCGACGTCATTCCGTGACAGGTGACGTCATACATGGCAGCTTGCTTATTATATTAATAGACTGAAGCGATTTCACTAATTTACTATATGTATATTATTTGACATACTGTCACAAAATTTACGGTCTTATAGACATATTACAATTGCACCATATATGTCCCCTTACTGATTCTGCATATGTCAGTTCGATATTCAGGTTCTTGCCACACTCGTTGCACCATGTACCTTTCAAACTGTTCAAAACCACTAATAAAACCAGCTCGCAGTTTTGGTAGGTTGTTGGCAGAAGAGGCTTAACATTCACAAAAAACAAAACAAAAAAAAAAAAAAAAACACACTTGCGTGGGGTTAGGTCGGGAAAACGTGAGGGCCACGATAGGAATTGCTGATCATTATCCCCTTCACGGCCGATCCATTGTTATCTCAATGTCCTGTTTAAGAATTCTGAATTTGTGGCAGGAATTTGAAACACCGCTGAAAAAGTATTTTTTTTTTTTTTCTGTCGTCAGTCTTTAGACTGGTTTGATGCAATCCTCCATCCCTTCCTATCCTGTGCTAACCTCTTCATTTCTACATACCCCTTACAATCCACGTCCTCAATTATCTGCTTCATATATTCTAATCTCTGTCTACCTCTGCAGTTCTTACCTTCAACTGTTCCCTCCACTAACAAATTAACCAATCCAGCATGTCTCAAAATATGACCTTCCAGCCTGTCTCTTCTTCCTGTAAGCTTCTTCCATTAACTTCTTTTCTCACCCATCATTTCTAAAACTCGTTCATTTCTTACTTTGTCTGTCCACCTAATTTTCAGCATTCTTCTGTAGCACCACATTTCAAATGCTTCAAGTTTCTTTCTTTCCGGTATTCCTAAAGTCCATGTTTCGCTACCGTAAAGTGCTGTGCTCCACACATAGAGTTTTAAGAAGTTCTTTCTAATTCCTAGATCAATATTTGAAACTAAAAGGTTTCTCTTTTTCATGAAGGCTCTTTTTGCTAGTGCTATTCTGCTTTTAACATCATTCCTGCTTCGGCCATCGGTTGTAATTTTGCTTCCCAAGTAACAGAACTCGCTCACTTCTCCTATTGCATCAGATCCTATTTTTATATTTAATCTGCTAGTATTGGTGTCATTTCTGCTACATTTCATCACTTTTGTTTTACTTTGATTTATATTCAGTACAAAATCTTCCTTCAGTATTTTGTTCATGCCATTCAATAACTTCTCAATATCCTCAGCCCTCTCTGCTAATAAGACAATGTCGTCAGCAAATCGTAGCATACTGATTTTTTCTCCCTGAAAACTTATGCCACATGGAAATTTTTCTTTGACTTTCTTCATTGCTTCTTCTACATACAAGTTTTGAGTTTTTCTATATAACTGTAAAGTTTTGTAACAATATGGCAAGTAATATAGCCACGCTAAATTTGTGAAATCGCTTCGATCATTTATAATAAACTTGTATGGTGTGGACAACGTAGGATGAACACAACACTTGATTAAAAGCTACTGCGTTCCACGCCGGATTCGAACCGGCCATCTTCGGTACGCGAGGCCAGTGCTCTTGCTCCTAATGTACCGGGCCAGCAGCTTCAGAGTGTCATATGAAGAGTTCACACAGAAAGAGTGACGGTGCTCCCACGTTTCATAATTCCTGAATAGAAAATGTGGCAATTCCTGCAACACAGATTTCAAGACAATTCTCCGGTTGCTTGCAAAACAAAAGAAAATAACAGCAAGGCTAGGAAGACCATGGCCGAATTCCCTCCTGTTCCTTGCCCTCAGTCCTTTCCCGCTTCTAATAATCTCGACGTCAACGAGGCGTAAAGCCATAAGCAAACATTCTAAATTCACTTTTCTGTAGAAGATAAATTTAAGGATGACTAGAGAGTAAGATGAAACTGGGTATTGAAGTACCTGCATAAAGATTTTTTTTTTTCGCTGCCTCTGCGGCTGTGATTGAAGTCCCACTACCTTCGGTAGTATAATTTCTAGGTGTTAGGATAGGGTGTTTATTTTTATTTCACTTTCAGGGGAAAAGCGAGGCTATGACCATCTAGGATGGTCTTAATGGTGAAAAAACCCCTGCGGAGTTCACGTACTATGCTGCTCTATGATGGCTGGTATAGAATACTGAGGGGAACTTTATACTTATGCCAACGTCTCGGCATTACCGTTCCAATCGACTCAGTTCTTTCGTCTCTGGCCTCGTTCAATTTCTTGTGGAATTTTTCTGTTAGATTAAATATTTCGGCATTAATTAAGGGAATATTTGTCTCGTTATGTAGCGTTTCTATTAGTGTATATCTGGGTGCGTTTAGGATCATCCTTAGACATCTGTTCTGGAGTAGCTGGATTTGTTGTAGATTGGTTTGGCTTTGCCAGCCCCCATATCTGGCATCCGTACAGTAAAAATGGGAGGATAACCGGTTTGTATATTCTTATTTTTATATTAAACTGTAGGTTGCTGCTTCGTAATACTGGTGCAAGGTTGGATTCTAACATTAAGGAGGTAATAAAAAATCGACGCTATAGTAACTGGTTAGTTAGGCAGAAGAAATAATAGAAGTTGGTTAAAAATGTTGCTTGACTTGGAAGTGCCAGAATCTCTGGTCAGTCTAGGATGGGGAATGATGGTTGGAGCACAGCAAAGTCTAATGAGGGCAAATTAATGCGATATCTTAAATAAAAGGGCCCAGAATCCGGTGCATTGGAGGAAAACTTTTACAGGGAATTATCAGACCAAAAACTTATTTCAACTTAGTGCATTAAGTAACTGGTTGAAACATACACATGCAAATCATTTACCCCCTTTGTAGAAGAAAATAAGAAAATTTTCCTTTTACGCAATATCATCATTGATTCCTATGCATCCTTCCGGTAGAAACTCCCCTTCGAACTACTCTTTCTGTACAACTTTCATTGTCATTAAATACCCAGAGACGGTTAAAGTTGGCAGTTATTAGGACACGGATTAAAATATGTTTGGTTATTTTTTCCGATTGATATTGCTGATTTGTTGTGATCCAATTACGACGCAGGTTAATGAATCTCTGTTATTTTCTCTGACTGATACTACTGACTTATTGTGAGAACAAATACGTTGGTCGTTCAGCTGTTTACTGACTCTTATCAAAAAATGTATGGCCATTGACGCTAGTCGCAATCTAGATTCAGGTCCCGAGGCTTCCATTAAGATTTAGATTTCATGTACTGTGGATCCGGATGTGTCAATCCTGATATCTGTTTCACGTGGATTTGAAACAGTTCTGACGTATTTAAACAAAAAATCAGCGTTTAGCTTCAAGTTTCTTTGCAACAAACTAAGTCTCAGTATCTGTCTGTGAACCATGTTAGCTGTTTTGTTTATGAATTACAAAATAATTTTCTTGCAAATGCTATAGTTCCTGAGTTGGAAATTAGAGAATTTCAGAGTATTCAACTGGGGAATAGTGGAAAATAACCAGGACTGAGGTTTGCACCTAACCTGTTGTCCTGAACATTCTACCTTTAATTTCGTAAAATCTAATGTTATTGCCGTAATCAGTTCAACTGCGTTTTTGTATTCAAATCCATACTTTAATATCGGATCTTTTTATACAGACGCTACCACCAGGACTTTTTCCGCTCACCTTTTAAACACGATCGATATCGCTTGGGGACAACGACCTACCGCAGTTCGGTTTTAGCTTCATTTGGCACCCGCTTACACAAACATGCTAATGTTTTCTATACTACAATAAATGTCTTTCTCCACTTTATTAATAATATTTTGGATACAAATACGTCATAGTTCTCCGAGAGATATTTAACTGTCTCTGTTATTCCTTAATCCTCAATTGCGAATACAATGGAAAGAAGATGTATTCAGTTATTGCGGAATTTTCATACGCTAACTTAAATAAAATTTGTCTCGAAATCATGAAAATAACAGGCATCGATTAATCACTTCCCGGATTTCTTTTCGATATTATTTCCGAAACAGACAGTTATTAAAATTAGTAAGTTGGTAACGAAAACTCGATTACACGATGGTTTAAAACAAATACTTGCAAGTTTAGCAGGTTGTTTTACTAGATATATTTTCTGATTTCGTGGCTCAGTATCACCTACATAATGCGTAAAGTCAGTTTTAAGGCAAACCTGAGTGGAATTGTTACATTTTTTCGCAAGGTGGACGAACTGAGATGGTTTCGCACTTACGCCGTAAAAAAAAAACAAAAAAAAAAAAAAAAAAAAAAACACACACATTTTAATATAAAATGATTAAGAGAAATTACAGTTGTTCAGAAACAGATAGTAGAACTAATACATAATTCAATCGGGTTTTAATTACTTCATTTCACTCGTTGGTAAATCTCTTGCTAATAAACTACCGCCGCAATACTACACGATAACAAATAGAACAACACATTGATATAAAATCTACGCGCTATCCTTCATTTGATCAGAGAAGGATCTCCAGTAAAAGTCAACACCCTCTCTCGTTTTTTCGTTAAATTCACACCTGGAATACTGAAACTTCAGAAAACCAATTTTGCTTACTGGACAAAAGGATTTATGTTCATTAGTAGGGAATATAAACATTGCTGTTGAAGGCCGTTTACAATAACACCGGCCTACTTGCTTACTGTACTTACATCCAGCTGCATCCACAAGAGCAAAATGAAGGCAATACCTACGAAGTCCAAAAAGTGTACCACGAAAAAGAAATGAAACAACGTTGAACGTCATCTGCTATGCAACATGTAGATGATTCATTTAAAAAAAAAATTAGCCACTAAATGAGCATTCGTAATTACGTCATTCATATACCAAGATCGAGAGGCTCAGTTGTTGTGAAATCTACAATCAAATAAAAAAGTTCTATAATGAAATTGACGACATTTTTAATACGTGTTCAGCGGTACCACAATCGTTAATCACTGGGACATCTCTTTAATATTTTTAAAACTATTTCTCTACTGATTTGTTCTGTAGTCATTTTCTTTCCGTCAAATTTAATAACAAACGATACAAATGTGACAGAATCCCGTCCGTTTTCGTTTATCGTAACTGAATATTAAGAAAAGAAAAGTAACAAGTAAGCGTATCCCACTGAAAACAAAAACCATTTAAACAGCTCTAGAAATAATAATTATTTTAGAATTTTCAATCATTGTTGGAAAATTAGAAAAGGGACTAACAAATTTGAGAGCTCGTACCTCTCTAAATATTGCTTTGTAGTTTTGAATGCTTTATCCAACAATACCACACTCGATGGCATACACGAAAAAAATATTCTGTCTCTTTTTTTGAGTGACAGGTAACATGAAAAAATTATTTTTCTGTCTATCTGCGGATCTGTTTTTCAGTCAGCAAAATACATCTGCGTGTAAAATTTCATACCAATCGAGGAAAAGTTGGCGGAATTTCGACGCTCTGACATACGGAAGAACGACCAGATATTACGAAATTGAAAGAGTTACATTTCTTGCCGCTCCAACCATTTAAAGGATTCTGCGGTAATTACAATTTTTTGGCTTGAAAATACAAGTTTCATAAATTTAAAAACATGAACAATGATACAAATGGTATGGAGGTCGTATTCTGTGGTGTTGATGATTTACATCTTAATCACTTCCTTCTGTTTCCCATACAAGAGATTATTCCATGATAAGAATTTAGACGTAGAGAAAGGCTTCACAGCTGTCGAAATCAGTGTTAGAGGTATGTTATAGTTACATTTGTTACGATTATCCCCATTTTTTTAATTTTTAATTCAATGTACGTTAAAGTCTTCGAAGAACATATTCTAGCCAGTTCTCTTCGCTTCACTATCACTGACGCGTCAAATATTTTGCATATTATAAACAGAAATAAAAAAAAATTAGTTAGATATAACTTATGGTAGAAAATATATCAATCTACGAATGCGACCAGCATGTTTAATTTTTGTGTTGGGTATCACGCTGGCTAATTAGATATTTACAAAAGTGGTTAATAAAAGATCGTATCATATACAGCGTAAACTATAAATAAAAAATTAAACAACATTATACATTTCACCAAGACTATAAAGACTAAACAGTATTTTTACGTTTATTCATTCCGTAACGAATGTTATAACGATGTTTTAAACTTAAAAATCAATCTTTACAACTGGACGCTATTTTTCTTAGTACTAGACGAAATAGAAATAAGATGCAGGTTTCGTAGCGGAAAGTAAAGATCCTTTTTTCTGTTTAAGAAATAGATATTTAGATTAATAATAGAAAGGGAAATGTAATTTATAAAATTAAATCCCTTCCAACACTAGATACTTAGTCGGTCAGCCAAGGGAGTTGCTGCCAAACATTTAACCTTCCTTAAGCAGAATCGACTATTAAATTTTTCCAAAGTCGATTTTTGACAATAGTAGTGTACACTATACTAATAGAACTAGTTTCCACAGTGCCAGTTGTCTTTTTGTAATTACTAATCACTGTATTAATATTGCTAGTTCAGTACCGACTCTACATTATTATGATGTCTCCCATAAAACAGTGTAGTTTATTGCGTGGGGTATCTTGTTTTTTACTTTGAAGTAATATTGCTAAACGGGAAAGATATTAAAACTTGCTACTTTAATGCCTACACCGAAGGAAGTAGTTCCCCGCTGTAGTAAACCTCAAAGGGACAGAGGCGATTTTATTGAAATCGGCTGAAAGACGAAATTGCTATGTAAGATCCGACGTTGTCTTGATGAGGTCTGGACGAGCGATAGTAAACCTTAAGAGCAGTGGTGCCACACCTCTAGAGAAGCCTGATCCGGCTAATGTAAGCGGAACATCAACATTTCACAGCGGTCAGCGCACGGAGTTGGCAGTGACTCAAAGGGAACGCCACCGCACCCACGCGGTCGATGGGTTGGGCACAGACTAATTTCCTCCACCAAAACTGCTGTTGGACACAGGCAGCTGTAGGCATAACACATAGGTGTGGCATAGATTGCTCAAGCTACAATGTCTTGGTATCAGAGAAAACAACAACAGCTCTTTTACTGCGTCCTTCAGCGCAAAGATAATATTGTAATTTCCCATTGCAGCCAACGTTGAAGATGAGAAGAAACTACTATAATGACGTTATTCGCTTTGTAGATAACACACGATGGCGTAGGTATTGGTGTAGATGGCTGAAGCTTCAAAGTCTCCGTATCAGAGAAAACAGCGGCAACAATACTATTTCTTTGTTCCGCGACAAATATAATATTGTAACTCCTCACTATAGCCAACGTTGAAGATGAGAAAAAACTACAATAATAACGTTATTCGTGTTTGAAATTACTGTAAGAATGTTATTGATCCAGATATGATATCAGCTGGTGATCTATTCTAATAATTAGTGCATTGTTTTTTTTTCGAGTGGTACAACTAAATTTAACGAATTAATCAACAATGATACTAATATACGCCAAAGGAAGTAGTTTTGCCGGTATAGCGAATATCGTTGCAGGGGCCTCTGAGATAGATAGTTTTAAGTCCATTGTAAATCTTTGGTTGTCCGTACGGTGGTTCACTGGAAACATTTATAGAAGACATAACCTGATATCGGCATAAGAGAAAGGGGCCAAAAATAGAGATAATTTGGCGGGCCTATAAGATGAGGTATATATTTTGTCTGTGAAATTACCTACAGGATAATATTCACATGTATTCGTATACGGCATGTGCTAATCTAGGAGGGGCGGGGGGGGGGGGAAATCCGATAGTGCCATCCACCTATAGCTAACGACCAGAACTTTTCACACAACCCTTATCTGGACAGTACCATTACAAAATACATGGTTTTAAGTTCTCTCAATGAAGAACTCTAAATCAAAACGAGGGATATGTGGCAGAACAATTAATTCTTTAATTCTGTGTCTTGTAATCTTCTTCTATCTTTAAAGGATATATGTTTCCGTTTATGAAAATATATTAACTAATAAAATTTACACAACTTGTCTTTTATGTCACTTGAACATACATTAATGTCTTGCTCTATATTATCACTGTGGAATATGTTCTGAGAACAAGGCTACAACGCAGTAGTTCAAATTAATCAATTTTGAGTAAATTGTAGCTCCTCTTTCCAACAGTCATAAAAGCTAGGGATATCATTTTTTTTTTTAGATCGTAAAAAAATAAGAAAAGAAACACAGATTGAAAGCTCCTTCAACTTGTAGTGATTTTTAACATCCACTGAGTTAATGCAACTCTAACTTGGAAAATAGCGTACAGCGGCTCATGAAATCGATCTAGAAGTGCGACGAACAATAGAGATTAAGCGACCCTCTGGAAAGTGACGGATCCAAAGGGCTTTTGAGAGTACAGGACCATCGGCACCAATAAAAGTTTAGAGCTGGTAAGAAAATTTGTAGCGCTGTCGTATATGATAAATCGATTTTATTGGATGGTAATCGCGTCAGCAAGTTACTGTTGAACTTTAGCGTGCAATAAAACTAGTTTTTCTTTCTATTTTTGGTATTTGGCTTGGTCAACAAGTGGAGGGATAAGATTCATGTCTATCACAGCGTTTTACAAGAACATTACTATGACTGTTCTTAAATTTTTTATGTAGAACCTTCATGAGAAGTCGGTGTAAAAGAAATTCAACAGCCAGACACTCGCTGCAAGGCTCGATCTGCACATTCGGACACAGAGATTTCCTGCGATATCTAGAAATTATCGATTCTGTGCTGATTCATCTCCAAGCATGTTTCATCATCAACGCTTCCTCTTACAATGTCGTACTACGGTATGAGAGCAGATGGAGAGCTCTGGGAAGTCGTTAACTGACAGGAAGACGTCGCCAGTCGAGACACGTCAGCACCCAACACGCCTGCCAGACACACGCTGGCAGTGTGCTCTTCACAAGGACAGGAGAGGGAAAGACGATGACTGAAACACTGTAAACACAACAACGCAACTGGGAGACTGTTAAAGGTCAACCTCGAAACATACCAAGCGATAAATCAGTTGCTCTATGACTTTACTCCTCTTTGAAGTAGAGGTTATTAAAGGCGAGAAAGTACTGGGGCTAAGGAACGGGAAGGAATTTGGCCATGGCATGTTGAACCTAATCTGGATGGTTATATGACAAAAGCGCACTGTGTCAAAAGCGCACTGTGTCAAAAGCGCACTGTGTCAAAAGCGCACTGTGTCAAAAGCGCACAACCCAAGCTCAACTGCAGGTAGGCGAGGGTAGGTATAACCACTCACCCTCGCCTACCTGCAGTTGAGAATTCCATGGAACATTCTTCCCTGAATATCCAACACAGTTCATCTGTTTAGGCTCTTATTACTTTCATGTCATTCGTACAGTGAAGTTTATTGCCAGCAGCGTCAGTTGTGCTATACAGTTCTACTGTGAAAGTATTTATAGTGTGTCGTCATGGAAGTGCAAATAACTAATAGGGGTAAACCTGCCGCGCATCGCCAATAAATCCCAAGTGATCACCTAGCCTTAGTGGCCATCAGGGATTCACTATGCGTTTTCTCTGGCGACACCGTGTTTCCAGGAAGGTAGAGGATTATAGACCGTCCTTCCAGGAAGGGGACCCTTGTGCGGTTATTTCACCTGTGCGCTTTTAGTCGGTCACCAATCTGGATGCCCGGACGGGAATTCGAACCTAAGTCGTCCCGAATGCGGGGCCAGAGCGTTTCCGCTCACCCACCACGCTCGGTCCAATTGCTGTAGGTGAGTTAGTTGTGATGTCGTTCTAATGATTGTAAATTCTGATGATAACTTTCATGATGTTAAATAAACTAAGACCAATTTATTTATACCTACCAAACTAAAACCGTGAATATCTATCCAGGTAAACTCAAAAACTACTGAGCAGATTTCGATGAGATTGTTTATCGTTTTAAAGCTTAGGCTCAGATGTGAAGTATGTGTTGTGTCTAAAAGTTACGCGACGTCGGAGCAGTAAATAAAATTCTGAACTTGTAGTGAGAAACATTAAAGAACCAATACCAAGTATATGCTGCAAACGTCGTACTTCGTAAAAAATAGTACAGGATGTATCGGTTGCTTCCTTAAATTTCATTCATTAATCTATAAATGCCACAGACAACTGCACTGAATGCGAAGAGGAAACTACAAAAATTAATAATTATGAAAACATGCCAGAGAATACCAATGCTACCGAATATTATCTCAGATACAATAGCTACAGTCTCTGACTACCAACAGTAACCTACGCGTAATTATTGCTTTTTACGCGAAAGCGTGCCTTTCGTGTTATCAATAAAACCAGCTTTGGAAAATCATTCTGAATAGGTAAGCTATATTCGTCTGTCAAGGTGCGGACAGATTTTAATTTTCAGCTCGGGCACCAGATGAAGCAGCAGCATAATGTTTAATCTGTGAAAACCACGTCAAAATCGTTTCAGTAGTTTTCACGTCATGCCAGATTATTCGAAAATTGATATGTATGTCGTAACATTTTAAGACATACATCAGAATTTAACTCGGATCCCAAGTTTTAGAATTATGAAAACCGATCCAAACTCTTTATTTTATGCGTGATGCCGCAACAAGCAGATACATTCTAGATGAATGTGTGTGGTACGTATTAATGCGCTTACAGTATATGTGTCGATTTTCGAGCAGGAATAATAGCTGATACGGTTGGGTTGAAATACAGCTTGGAACAATATGATAATTAATGTTTCGTAATATAGCACACAACCAACCCCTTTCTGGAAACTGTGTGGGTAAATAGACGTTTAGTTTAATTCCGGAAATTGCTGATGTCAATTTAATTAAACTTTGTACACATGTTTCTCATCGGATGAACAAATATAGTGTAGGGGTAAATCAACTCAAACCCACATTTTTCTGGGTAGGGAGAGGGTGAATATAGATTTGCTTTAACTCCGTAAATGTCTGGCACGAATTTAATGAGGCTTGGAACACTTGTTTCTCATTGAGTAACTAATAGTAGTGTACGGGTAGATCAACCCGAACTCGACCGGGCAATGCTGAATACTATGTTAGTAATTAATAAATCCAATCAATTGCAAATCCATTTTTATTTTATTTTATCAATTTTGAAATATAACATTTGAATTAAATATAAATTACCATTAAATATTTAGATTTTTATTTGAATAACTTGTTTGATCTTCGCCACAAAATAAGGTGTGCTGCTATATTTTCAAAATCCCATAAATTAAAAATAAGAGACACTACAGACTATTGAAACATTCTTGTTGAAGGAGTTTCGCGACGGATTAGTGCTTAAATTATGTGTCTCTACTTCAATGAATACTTAAGGCAGACAAATTACCATGAAACCAACTGATTGCTTTTCTTGTGAAGCTGACGAGAAAAAAGTTAAAAGAAATTTATTTTGTGGTTATAGTTCTGTGCTTGGAATTTACTTACAAGCCACACTGTTCTATCGAGGGAATTGCACATTCAGCAAATGAAGTAAGTTAATGTAGTCAAATGACAACGCTTTATTCGGTAGGTAAATAATCAGCAGATACCAAAACATATTATGTACCATAAACAAAGCAAATCTTTTCAAAAGATTAAAATAGCAGTGAATTCTTCACGGGTGTCCAGCCGGATAGAGTCATAGAATGACGACGTTTTAACAACCTGCTCGGTTGTCTTCATCAGACTTTTTGTGATTTCGAGAAGTAATATCTAAAATAGATCTGATGAAGACAACCGAGCAGGTTGTTGAAACGTCGTCATTCTATGACTCTATCCGGCTGGACACCCGTGAAGAATTCACTGCATCAATACGCCGGGAAAGTCTCCATTTACGTATGAAAATAGCAATTAGAGCTCGGAAGAAACATGGTAGAAATGGTTATAATGAGAAACAGAAGTGTGGTAGGTGAAAAGAGAAGAAACAAGAAATAAGTGAATGAAGAATACAGAAGGAAAAATAAATAGTACATCGCCTTCGGATGACTGATATAAAACAGACATGTGTTATAAACCTCCCAAAGAGTTTATTTGGATTTTTTTATGAGACTTTATTTGCGTTTGATTGCAAAACATGATGATTAAAGCAAGCGATACAAGTAGTATCTAGACCGTAAAAATGAAATTTCGGAGAAGTTGGACAGGAATAACAAGACTGAACAAGTTGAAAGACGTGGACGTGTACGTGTTTGGAATGCAGTTAATGAGAAACATACATGATATGACAGATAGAACGAGACTCCAGTGGTATGGGAACATAGAGATGCCGAGGGAAGAAAAAGTACCAAAGAAAATGTGAAATCTGAATTACAAGATAAACGAGACACAAAGGAATGAATGGAGTACAACAAAATTCACAGCAAGCGGAAATGAATTAGAAAGTATTGAAATAAGAAGAATGATGGAAGGACAGGAAACTACGGAGAAACTTACATGAACTGTTCTTGGGAAAATGGCCGAATGAGAACGTTTGTATAGCACGCCGTTACAGCGGTCATATACTCTGTCACCATCGTTAACGCCAAGAAAGCCTCTACTCTAACGGAGAAATCCAGACGGACCCATCCCGTGGATTGTCATATTGTTTGACATATTCGTCTCAGCAGTTCGTCCGCCCTACTTCGTAGCGTTTCTCAACCCTTTTCAACGCGAGGACCAATAAAGCGACAAAAATAATGCTGCAGATCACCAACTTATATGACCTTAATTTTGTTTACCTGTGTGTATATTATAAACACCGGTGACATATTTTATTGTAATATTATCAATCTAAAAGCATGTTTTCAATTGCAATGGAAACACAGTTGTGAAACTGGAAGCGAATTATTAGAAGATAATTACGTATTGGCCAATTTACCAACCAAACTAGTAATAATTTTACTGTAGGCTGGATGCTACCCTATACCACCGCTCTATATGCACAAAATAGAATAAAAGACTTTACCACTCTTATGTTACCATCCTAACCACGTACTGCGGTTCCTCACACGTATTATGGTGGATTTGTAGGCCGCTCCATGCAGCCGAATTGGACGGATCAGCACGTGCCACAGGCTAGCTCTCACCACCACGTAGCCACCTTCTAACCATGTTACCTAGTGTGGTTTGAGCTTCCCGGGCGTTTGATGATTACCGACTGGCCCGCTGTTGATAGCTAGAACTGCGCGGCCGGCAAATGCGCATGCCGCGGAAAGCCACCTTCACAAGACCAGCAGAAAACGGACATTTACTTAATCCTTAGACGAACGGCGTTCTTCTTCATGCCAACTGGAAATGAAGAGACTGTTATAGAAAGAATGCTGCCCTGTCCTTATCCTCGATGCCAGATATTTGCCTGGCCATTGAAATTTTGGTGGCTTTTAATAAGTTGGGCTTGTAGTTTATGTTCGGCTATAGCCTTATTCAGTACTAATGCGGTATATATATATTTGTAATAATCTGCCTGAGGACCAAAGGCTGAGAAATACTGATCTAGTGTATTCGTTGTAGCTGACTTTCGGATTCTCAGTACATTATCATTGCAGACATTTGAAAAATTTTCACCATAGCTTTAACCCCTATTAATAGCACAGAGTCTGCTAAAGACGAAGCACCTTATAGAGAGGGAAGTCATTGTGCCAATTTGTTTGCGAAGTTTTGTTCTAGTGATTTGTTTTAAATTATGTTGTTTCTGAAACCTAATTTTTTTTAGTCTGAGACTGGGGTTATCCCAGCATTCTGCCAATTGACTAGGAAAATCACGTAATACACGCTGCCAGGAGGGAATTAGTACCTTTTTCTCGTCATACCTGTCAATATCCAGGAGCTATTTAAGACGATCATACGAACTTTTGATTATTTAAAACATGATCACTAAGAAATCCTGTCGAAGCCGGTGGATCAGAGTCTGGTGAAAATAGTCGCTGTCCTTATGATATTCGATTTAAGTATGACGTATTTTCGTTGTATGCAAAGTAATTTGGGAAGAGACTGCAAGTATATCAAGACTACTTTTTCAATCGTAAACTGAAGCAGCGGGTAGGATTTTACACTCGGTCTCCAGTGCTGCCTCTCTATTGCTTTCATGGCTTTGTAGCGGTTTAACACTAATTAACGGTCTGGGTAGGTAGCGGGATATTGGCAGTTTCCGGGAACTGTGCTTTGATCGGACCAGTTCTCTGAATGCAACTCCGAACTCAAACGCTTATTCCGCGAATTCTGAAATTCTACTTTAAAGGCTTGAATCCACTCTCTGATTATTTGTTCTCGCTAAGTATCTCGTTCAGTGACCGGTTTATGAATTTACCTTCCTATATCATTACACAAAATTTATAGGAATTATAACGTTGATTTGTTGGTTAATCCCTCTGAAACAGCGTGAAGTCGCGTAAAATATTGTATTGACTATTTGAATGTTGATAGTTTACGGATTAACAAAAACATAACATTATTTTTATTTAATTGTTAACCTTAAGTTGTGAGCGTTCGAAATGAGTGCTATCAAAAGACCCTACATCAAAGACATAGCTTATTTTAATTTTCCCCCAGCTCTGTTAGCATTACTGTTTTTTTTTTTTTTTTTTAATATTTCACCATCTTTAAATTACCACCAAGGTAAAAGTAGTTTTACATGTGACATGGAGTTGGGCATATTAGGCCTTGTATACAAAGTCGAGCGATACTTGTATCTAGACAATGTCTATAAGAATCGAGCGATTGTATATCGACAATCGAGAGACAAATTCAACTCTATAGACATGCTTTTAGAACAAAATCGCAGAAATTTGGTCTCCCGTTTGAAATGGGTGA
Source organism: Vandiemenella viatica (assembly GCA_031002005.1). Classification (NCBI taxonomy): domain Eukaryota; kingdom Metazoa; phylum Arthropoda; class Insecta; order Orthoptera; family Morabidae; genus Vandiemenella; species Vandiemenella viatica. The sequence goes on from CM061914.1 coordinate 60,708,744, forward strand.
CATGAGACAATTGTTAGACAATGTTGCGTAATATTTCGTAGTGTGATGGCCCCGTTTGTTGAAAAAAAGGGGGGGCTGAGGGATGCCACCACGTTGATATTTTTTATCGGGATTATTAATATCAATATTAATTTGGTGAACTAGAATCTTGAATGCTATGCAAGAATTACAGGTAAACACAAGTATTAAATTTATTCTGTCATCTGGCTTATACAAGGCCGGGTATATTTAACGTTACGTTAAACACAAGATATTCGAAGAGAACAAACAAGCAATATCCGGCTTTTACAATTTGCCGGATAAATGCAAACATTAATATATTTTAAATATTTCAAAGATTTTGCAAAGTTGATATACAATAACGTGGCGTCGCAAGCCAACAAATTAAAGTTAACATTTACAAAATTTTCCCAGGGGCGCCATTTAAAGTGAAAAACATCATTTGGATTACTTTATGATAAGCAAGATGCTTGAAAGTTCAAAGTTGATGACTGTGGAAAGTTAGCTAGCTCCGTTAAATTTCATGATTAGAGCATAGAGTCTATTCACAGGGACTGCTTACGGGTTTGTAAGCGTCGTCAAAACCCTATGGAACCATTGACCTTTGTGTTGGTACTTTACCGTTGCTGCAATCTGTTAGAAGAAATGCGACACGCGGTGTCACAGTTAGATGCAAATCTACGGACCCATTCGCGCCAGTGCATCTGTTGATGGCCTCTACCAGGTGAGACACTTTGCTTCCGGCAGCATCTGAGCCAGAAAGCGACTATCTCCAACCATGGACCAACAGCTAGGCGAGTGTGTCGGACAGCACGTCTACACTCCAGCTCGTCTGAACAGCAAGCCCCTCTCATGGCGTCCTTTTCTGCAGCCACCAAGAAGCCAGCTTGCCTTTCCCAGTACATGAAAAAGAAGCCTTTCATTAACAAATGTAGACCCTGTCGCCATACACAATTGGTGAAACGACGTAACCCACAATCACGTGTTTCGTACCGTTTCTAGTATTCGTCGTTCGTTTCGTGCACATTTTCACTGACCTTGCGCCCCTCAGCGAAGAGTCGGGGGACATTGGCCTCGCCAGATAACTGTATCTGCCCGCCCTTCACTGGCCGTTCCGCTGTGTGCCAGGGCGTCAGGCAGTCGCCGGCATGCAGTCAGCATTGTCCGTTTATTCGAATGCTCAAAACTGCTTCCGATTTCTAACATTTCCACCATTTAATACTTCCCTAACAGCAATCTTGCGATGAATTAAATTATATAATAATAAATTTGGTCGCCCGGGCTTAATACATAATCATCTACGCTTTAATTAGCCCTACAGTTTACACTTTAATAAAAATATATAATTAATATTAATTATGAATATATTAATATTCATTGGGGGATGATGTTGTCATACCACAGTAGTGTGGACGGGTTGGTAGACATTATCGTCAGTTATTGTCGGTGAGCTCTGGAGAACGCTTGGTCGATTTTCTTTATTTTTGTTTTTTACTATCAAGATGTGGCCTACGGAGTGACTAATCCCGAATATAAAGATCCCTCCAAGAAGAAAATAGTTATTAAAGAACTATCAAAAAATATGCATTGTCCGTAGACGACGTAGGAAACAAGTCCAAAATTTGAAAACAGCTTTTCATCGGAAGCATAAGAAATAAATCAGGCGAAGAACAGTGGAGTATCTCCTGTAAAGAATGCTTGGTTCGCATACGAACACTTGTTATTTCTATTCCAAGGTTTAGAATCAAGGGATAGCAGAAGTACAGACTGCGATGAAGACGAAAATAGTGAATCAGGAAGTATAGAAGACATTGTAAGTATATTAAAAATCTTTTTTATTTAAATTTTATGCATGGATATGGAACAGAAACCAGTGTTATTGTCTATATATGTATCTATAGACAGTTCCCAACATGTCTATAGACGATCGCTCGACTTTGTATGCAAGTGTGTACTTAGCCTTACACTTCCTCTTCAATGGTGGATCTAGAAATTTTCCGAGCCGGAGCAAAATTGTGAGATTGGCGCCTCTGGGAACATTATTTTGCGACCCCATCGTTGTCACCAGAGTTTCGCAGCACTGATGGTCGCCCATTGTTAACACGCCATTGTCGCCTTCTGGGGAAGTGTTAGTAGTGGAGCTAATAAAAGAAAAAAATGCGCTACGACATATTTTGCCGCCCCCTTGAAGTTGCCGCTCGGGGCAAGCGACCCAGTTTTCTCTCCTCCCCCCTCCTAGATCCGGTACTGATCCTCTTGTCTCCATGTCTCCGTTTGTATACGCTGCAAGAAATAAAACAATAGAAAATGTTTGATGTACTACCGTGTAAATCATTCGGATCAGTTGTATCTTCATTTTTCGTAAAACATTAACATTTAAATAGGATTACCTCCGTAATTTTCCGATATATCTGATGTGTGCGTTATGTTTAATTTTTGCTATTTTACCTCTCCTTTCTCAGTTAAACAATTATAGTTTTGTAGCTGTGGAATCATCTGGCGACCGGGCAACCTACGAGAAGTAATCAGGGAACAGGTGCGAAGAATACGAGTTGTCGAGTATGGAGTGCTAGTGACACAGCTGGGACGTTATAGCAGACGTGTGCGGGACTTCCCGGGCTTCCACAAGCCTGCCCCGCAACTCTCAAATCCCTTAAGCCGCTTACGAGGGCCAAGAACGCAAGCCAAGAGAAAACGTCGCAGGTTTCCTGTCCAAATTCTGCAAATGAACTGAGAAGTGGGACACTGTCTTTTCGTTGGGAGGCTTACCTCCTGTTTATTGGTCCTTACAGTACCCTACAGTGTTTCTAAGGGCGATCGTTACATGGTTAAGTTCACATAAGTGAAAATAACCATTAAGGTCGGTCGTCTACTGACACCGAATTCGTCCGACCGACTGTTCGAGTGACCATTGAAAAGGGATTAGTCGGACGTATTCGGCCGAATGGCGAACACATGTTGCGCTCCAGTAAGCAAATCTTCATTTTTTTATATTTTATTTGATCTTTATTTGTATTTTTTCAAACTCTATCATAATCTGTGGTGGTATATATTTTAGTAAAAATATCTACGTAAATGCCAATTATTGAAAGTGCGTCTAAGTAGTTAAAATAATTGTTTTATTAAACATTTGTACAGTAAAGACAAGTATTTTTTGTGGACTTCCAAAAAGCTTACGATTCCATAGACAGAGGGTCGCTATTCAATATTTTGGAGGAATTTGGCTTGGACAGGAAAACCCTGAATATCATCAAAGAAACCCTCACAAGTACGACCTTAAAAGTTAGATTCATGGGTGAACTTTCAGAACCTTTTGAGATCAGAACAGGGGTCCGCCAAGGGGATGGCCTCTCCCCCTGTTGTTCAATTGTGCACTCGAAAAAGTTGTGAGAGAATGGAATGCAAGAACCAGAGGAGGAATTAGACTTGGAACAAAAAATAAAGGAGTTACGATTAAGTGTTTGGCATTCGCTGACGATATGGCAATGCTCGCAGAAACATGGGAGGAAGCCAAAGAACAAATCGCCGAATTACAAGAGCAGGCAGGGAAACAAAGATTATGACAAATATACCAGACATTCCTACGAGAGTCCGAGTAGGAGCTCATAAAATAGAAGTGGTTAGGAGTTTCAAGTACCTAGGGGTGTGGATTGAATGGAACAACCTTGAAGGTAAAACAATGGAAGCGAGAAGGACCAAAATGGAATTATCCTTCCAGAAAACCAAAAACACTTACAATAAGAAAAGCCTCTCTTGGAACACAAAGATAAGACATTACAACACAGTAATTAAGCCGGAAGCACTCTATGCAGCAGAGACACTAGTCATGGGGAGGAAAGGACAAATGGAGAAATTGGAAATCAAAGAGAGGAAAATTTTGAGGAAGATCATGGGTCCCAAATTCCAGAATAACAAACAAGTTTTCTACAGGAACGAAGCCCTCTACGCAAAGTCCGAGAGACTCTCGGAAACCATGAGAAAAAAAAGGATTGATTTCTATGGACACATATTCCGAATGAATCCTAACAGACAAAAAAAATCTTTGACTTCTTTTATGAAAAAAAAAGACTAAACCCAACTGGTTTAAGGAAGTGGAAACGGATCTGAGAGAACTCCAGATTACCGAAGTGATGTTAAAGAATGGTACAGCCAAGACCGTGACCAAAGACAAAAGTAAGAGGTTCCAAGTTGCGATAAACACCAGAAAACCGATTCAAATATCAGAAGAGGAAAGAAGGAAGAGATCAGATAGAATGAAGAAATACTGGGAGAAGAAGAAAACGCAAGCATCCAAGAAGTGATTGATCTGACGTACCCCAAAGATGGGTGACTCGAAAAAAAAAAGACAAGTATTTGAATTTTATACTGGAATAGTCTCAAACGATAATGAGACACTATCCATAATAATATATAAAATTGCTTACCGGATTAATACTGCGTTGAAATACTCCTTCTTCATCTACCCAGCGTTTCTACGAATGTTAGGTCTTCTTCAGGGGCCGTCTTCCGAATCTGCTACAGACTTGGATCTGCTGTAGAAGACCTAAGCCTCTGTCGAAACGTCGGGTAGACGAAGAAGTAGTATTTCAGCGCAGCGTTAATCCCGTAAGCAATTTTATATATGATTATGACGGCTGCGAAAACAACAAAATCTTTTATAGACATCATTCTTGTCGGGACCGCATTTAGGCATAGGCTATCTAGGCTGCAGGCTATGAGACCGCACCACAAAAACAAATTTTGATTGTTTCTTATATTCCTTCTTTTTGTATCTTCTTTTTTCTAGTATGTTAATTTATTTTTAAAATTAATATATCAATTTTAGCAAATTTGGCAACATGGATATAAATCTCATCTTCTCATCCTTTTTCTTCTATAACTGTTCAGTGCGATGTTAATCAATTGTATTGAATACCGTAATGATTTTAAATTCTTTTCATTTTTAATCTCAACTATTCCTCTATATGTGTACAGAAAAATAGTCTACAATTTAATTTCAAATGTTTATTTTCGGTTTTTGGTTAGAAAATTGCTATGAAATGCGAGGTTGAATTTCAAAATATTTGCGGGGGAGGTTTATTCCAAGATTCTACACATCTTAAAAATGGCCCTGGCACTCGTAATATTTCGCGACGGCTAGGTAAAATCTACAGGGCGTTCGCCGGAAAACGCTACCCTCCCAGTCTGTTGCCGTCGGCAACTTCCTCGGTCAGCGGACCCAGCAGTTTCCGGCACACGGCACCGTGAATCACCGCACTGTTTAACACCTCCGCTGCCCCAACAGTGCAGTGCAGTGACCCTTACATTGTTAAGAACGGTTTCTTTGCATTGTAGATAGTTTGTGACTTCAGTCTCTTATTAATCAGTGTTGTGAATAAACGTTTCTTTGCGGTTTGGCTGGTTTGGGGCTTCATACTCTTATTAATCTGTACCGTGTTTGAGTGTGAGTAAAATTATGGTACGTTACAGTTTGCAACAAATAATATTTCTCTACGATACATATGTGAAGAAGAAGTCGTTTAAAAAGTGTCGCAGTAAATTTCGTCGCGAATTTCCTGGCGCTTTACTGCCAGCTAAATCAACAATTCTGCGTCTGGTTAAAAAAGTAAGAGAAACGGGTTCATTTTTTAATAAAAAGAGACTGTCGGTCAACCGTATTCTCACAGAGGAGAAAATTAACGATATCGCTTTTCGCCTAGAACAGTCACCCAAAAAATCATTAAGTCAGTTAGGGCAGCGTGTGTCTCGAAATATGTTCAGAAGATGTGAAATGTGCATTACACAAGAGGGTCAACACTTCCAGCATCTTTTATAAGGTAAGCTAATGAATTACGTCACATTTAAATGCTTAGCACACAAGTTTATGAAGTTTATGAAGCGTAATTATTATGAAATAGTCCGCGGCCGACGGTCGAACAATGCCGGAAACTGATCGCTCGCTCGCCGGGAGCAGTTTCTTCCTTGTAGCGCTAACAGTGGGTTGCGTTTCCCGGCGAACGCCCTGTATTTTTATGAAACAAAGTTCACTATACATTTTATAGAAAAACACCCCGTTCACTTGGTGTTGAATGACAGATCGGCAATGTGTGGCGGATGTAATTCTACTGCAGTGGACGAGGTTAATCGGACGACCTGGTCGGCCGTAAAATCGCACGTTACGGTTCGGACGAAATTCGGTTGCAGTGGACGATCGGCCTTAATTAGAAGCCCATTACTGTGTGGTAAAAGCTGTAAATCAGAGAGCGTTTTGAGGCAAAGTGATGCTCTGCTGTCCAACTTAACATCAGGTCCCGTTTTCATTTCATTCTTCAATATTTAGGTCAGAAATAAATCTTCACAATGTTAAAATTTTCTTTTACTTAACTTTGAGCATATTTCTCGACGCATGCACAATCGGCAAGCAGAGAATAATATAAAAGTATTCGAATATTTAACGAATCTTAGATGGCTTAACGGTGAAACTTATCTCGGGTTGAAATTTTGTATTGTAGTTTCATCGTTTATTACTTCCCAGTCATCGAATTAATTGATTTAATACTGTCGTAGACTTCAGAAGTGATGGTCCCCTTACTCGAACATTGTAAACTGTAAGGGAAATTAAGAGTTATTCAAAAAGAAGGAGCTAAATTTGCATTTTGATTACACACAAACTATAAAAGATACAAATACGTACCATACATCTGTGGATAGAGAAATGTTCAAAGATTGTAACCCCCGCCTCTTAGTTCCATTCGCTGCCACCAATGGCGCTGTTATCTGTTTACGTGGAGACGCTACAGGAGAAGTTGTTTTGTGTGCTACAGTATGCTACAGTGAATCCATTGTTGATGTACATGGTGCACTCAATAAAGTGACACCTTGTCATGAACAGATTAACGATTGGTGTAAGAAATTCGTTGCAGGTGAGTGCATACTACATACTGTAGCACACAAAGCAACTTCTCCTATGGCTTCTCCATTTCCTCGTTTAACGCTCTGGCCTCGCATTCGGGAGGACGCCGGTTCGAATCCCCGTCCAGGCATCCAGATTTGGATTTTCCATGGTTTCCCAAAATCACTCCAGGCGTATGCCGGGATGCTTCCTTCAAAAAGGCCATGATCGAATTCCTTCCCGTTCCTTGCCTCAATCCCATCCCGCCTCTAATGACCTCGCTGTCGACGAGGTGTAAAGCTCAAGCAGAAAAAAAGCATTTCCTCGTATACAGACAACAGCGCCGTTGGCAGCAGCGAAGGGAACTATTAGGTGGGGCTACAAACTTTGAACCTTCCTCTATTCAGTGGTAAGTATTTGAATCTTTTACAGTTTGTGAGAAATAAAAATTCAAAACCTGCTCCTCCATTTGAATAATCCCATAGTGTTACTGGTGAATTAATCTGCTTGGTGTCATTCCATTTTAATAAATGTCACGTTTTGTTAGTAATAGTTCGTTGTACGATCGGAGGTTGGCATACCAGCAACAGTGTAATCATTTTAACGCCTAGTTAGGTGTAAGAGAAAAGAGGAAGCCATAAATATTTTTATTTTTAGTCGAAGTTACAAAGAGGTGTTTGGTTCGTTATGAACGTAATCCGCAGAAAATGGATAGGCAAGAATATTTGAACGAACACTGCAATAAGATGTATATTATTATCGAAAGAAAAGTACAGGCGAGTGAAGATGGAAAACCAATTCAGTTACAAGTTGGGTGTTACCATGGAACTGACCTGCAGTTTGTTTTTATATTCTAAAGAGCAACAAGTTGACTAATTAAATATATTTTGGACTCTCATTATCGAACACAGGGGGTAAATTTTGTGGAAGAAAACTTATTCTCTGCAGGTTCTGTTGATTTTTGATTCTTGTTTGGTGATCATGACGTATATTATTATTTGTTTACATTAGTGACTTAACTTAACCGATTATTATTTTGTTGTTTTTTTGTGCATAACAATACGGTTTTTTAAATTTTTTTATTATTTTATATAGCTGTCGCTTACTTCACACTTGACGCTTTGCCATCAGGTTGGGATTTTTTTTTTTTTTTTTTATTGTCGATCACGGGTAGTACAAAGCGGACGAAATTCATCAGCCGAACTCGCAGAGTCCCGCTCGGCAGTTTAGATCCTCCAAAAGGCCACAGTTTCTTGCTTCTCATACGAGAGCATGTACAGGCATGTAGGATAAGTTTTTTATCTAAGAAATGTATGCAATTGTAAATACAAATACATAACCAAAAAAACATACAAAAGTTAAAAGTAAAATGATATATTCCTAGTCGAAAGGCACAGAAGTTTGATTCACATAGTACATCTTCATCACTATCATGTACGCCCGACCTTTAAACTGATTTAGACTAAATATTTTCCCATAAATACTGAAACAACGATTTTAGTAATATAAAAGATGTTGGATTCAAACGTTTTTGTGATGAGAAGCAAAGTCCTGTAGGACATACACGTTTGACAACAATATGCTGTTTCCTCAGCCTTCCGCTCTGGTATAGAGGTTTTTTTTTGTTTTTTTGTTTTTTTTTGGCAAATTTTAATACAAAGTATTTACTATCAACAAAAACAAGGATTGATAATACATAAAACATTTTATAAAACGGGAGGCGACTGCACTTTTTTTTTTTTATATATATATTTTCGGCCTCCTCCACCCCTTACAGCCGTCCTTTCGCTCTCCATTACTGCCTTCTTCGGCTTGGCTTCTCCGCCATTTATATTTATAACTTAAATATTTTCCTGTTTCCGAGGCTTTTGGGTTTGCCGTTACCGTCTTTTTTTTTTTAATTTTTAATCTTCTCCTGATGTGTTGTTAAGTGATCAAAGAAGAAGACAATGGACTTTGGCATTTCCTCGCGCGCCATTGTCTGAAAAAACAAAAATTAAAATTTTCACGTATCTAACGTTCTTATTTAGCCGTCACATTATTGGTTAATTTTTTTTATTTATTTTTTTTAAATTTTTTTTAATTATTATTTTTTTTATTATTTTTTTTTTTTGCCAGAAGTCTCATGTTCTGAAATTTTTTACTTTTTAATTTGATGGTCTTTTTTATTTTTGCTATTTCGTCCAGATAGCTTCCAAATTTTGTTTTGTATTTCGTCGTTTTCTTTAAACTCCAAACTTTAATTTTCAAGGTTGATAAATACTCTTCTAAGTTCTGGGATGTCTTCTGCAGTATATCCTGCATTGCGTGTCCTAAAATCCATATTAGACTGTTATGTTTCTCTATAGGTATAATCTTGAAATCCGGCTTTGTTAGGATATTGGTGAGTATTTTCCTGGGCGGTTTTTGCATCATGCGTGCCACTAAATGTTTTGTCCACGTCCAGATTGTTTGCGCTCTTCCGCAAGAGATTCGGTGTACTAGCGTATCTGTGTTGCCGCAAGTGTCACATCTATCTGTTGGCTTGAGGTGAATACGATGTAGCTTCTCATTGGTGGCCAGGGTCTCGTTGGCTACTTTGTACCAAAGAGCTTGAGTCTCGGACGGAATTGTTTTGTTGAAAATGTTTGCCCACACGTTTTTCCAGTTGATTTCCGGGTATTTAGTTTCTATTATATTTCCCCGTTTATGGGCCATCATACATGCGTAAATCTCTTTTGTTGTCTTGGGAAAGTTGTTCTTTCTTGTCTCCATGATATAGCTGCTTTCGATGAAGTACAGCCTGAAATGGTAAAGGGAATTATTGATATGGGCAATCCCTACCGGTGCCGTTGTACTCACCGGTTTGTAATGTTCCAATAATTGTGCCGTTATGGTTTCCTTGTTTTCAGATACTTTCCTCATTGCCTGTATGAAGATCGCATTTGCTTTGGTTCTTGCATCCATTAAACCTAAACCTCCTCTTGTTTTTGGCAGGGTTAGCGTCTGGAAGTTGACTTTGAATATGTCACCTTGGCTCAAGAACCAGGCTACTGCCCTCTGAACGCTTTGTATTATCCCTTTCGGTGCAGGGAGCACTTGGGCAACATAGTTTAATTTGCCAAGGACCGCCAGATTTATTAAATTTGCTTTCTGTATTTTGTTGATCCGTCTGGTTTTGTGCAGTTGCAGAATGGCCCTTGTGCTGTTTAACACTTCTCGCCAATTGATTACACTCATTTTGAGTGGATTGGTTTCTAGCCACACACCTAAGGCCTTGTGTTTGCTCATTTGTTTGAATCCATAAGTATTTACAAGATTTTGAGGTCCTGATCCAATGTAAAGTATGCCTGATTTGTCCATGTTGACTGTGGCGCCACTTTCAGGGCCATAAATCTTTATCTGGTTATTAATTGTTACTAGGTCGTCATTGTCGGTTACGTAGAACCCAATATCGTCTGCATAAGCTCTTGTAGTGTATCTTCTACCTTGGAACGTTATACCCTTTGTCAAGGAGTGGATGCTCCGTAGTAAGGGTTCCGGGTATATGGCGAACAAGACCATTGAGAGGGGGCAGCCTTGTCTCAGCCCTCGGCCCATACGAAAGTTTTTTGAGATGAATCCGTTTACTAATACACTTGTGGTAGCACCGTTGGTTAGTTTCTTGATTACTGATACGAAGCTTGTTCCCATGCCCATTCTCCTCATGGTATTGTATAAGAACTGGTGTTCGACACGATCGTATGCTTTGTCGAAATCTAGGAAGAGAATTCCCGCTTTTAGCTTCAGGTTGTCTGCCAAGGAGATGATATCTCTATGTTCCAAGATTGCATGTTTGATCCCGCGATTAGGGATCGGACCCGCTTGGTACGGGCCAAGAATTTTGGTGAGATGATAAATCGCAAAGCAATGGAAAACTATCAGCTCATTACGCTTATCAGAAAAATCATATCATTGCAGAGAGATTTTATTATTACTATTATTAATTGCGACCGAGCTAACGCATCGGTAACAATTCCCCTAAACAAATAATTACTCCTTTTTTTAAAAAAATTTTTTTCATTGGAATGTTAAATTCCTACCCCATTTATTTTTCCGATTTACAAATTTTAATTTTAAATTCCTTAAGCGTTATTGGTAAACTATTCATCACTTCACTTGGTAATTTGTTCCAATCCCTGACACCCTTACTAACAAAAGAAAATTTTCCCACTCCCTTATGAATGAAATCTAGCGCCACTTTGTGGTCATGGTCGTCTTTCCCCTTTCCGTGCACTATTCCTAATTCTTTGGCCAATACCCCTTCAAGCCCCATCAGCAACATATGCCCTGTACATTCCCAGCACTCTCTTCACCCTCCTCCTTTCCTCCAATGACTCCCATTCCAGCTCCTTTATCATATTAGTTACTGACTGGGTCCTGCGATAATTTGCACAAACAAATCTAGCTGCTCTTCTTTGCACGCCCTCCAACTCCTGTATTTGATAGCCAAAATGTGGAACCCTAACTACACAACCATATTCAACCAATGGTCTGACCAAAGTTTTCGGCCATTTTCGAATCACTAAAGACTTTTGTAGATATTTCTTCGATACATAATACAATAATTGGCAGCTAACTCTGAAGTGTTTACCTCCTTTAAAAGCAGATTGCTTACAATTCTCACTCATTGCTGCCAGACAGTGTAGTCACTAATTACGAACAAAAGGCTAAGTAATGAACCACTAATTCATATACACGCACGCACAGCCTGTTAGCTTAACGGTGGTAACAGAGAAGTCAAGGCTGCCAACTTTGTATTCGGGAAACCAAAAGGTGCCATTTTGTCTCGTGTTTCGTTCATTGTGGGCATAGCAAAGTAGGGCGCTTTCTTATATGAAGAATCAACTATATTTGAAGCTAATAAAAATTGCCATGATTTCTTTCTTTCTCTCTCTATCCTCACCCTCTCTCCCCTCCCTCTCTCCCTCTGTATACATATAGAATCGGTTTGTATCCGTCTGTCCTTGTTTACCGCGTTACCCAATACCTAACGAACCATTTTTAATGGGATTTTCACAGTTTGGAAGCTTATGGCTTAGCGCTCTACGTTATTTGGGACCGGAGCAAGTGTGGATAATCTGTTGGTATCCAGAGCAGTCAGGCGCCACAGATAACAATGGATCAAAGTTAAACCCTCCTTTTTTTACCTCAAAAGACACCTACAAAAAAATCACACTACGTTGCGGATCAGCACACCACTCTCTGTTTTTAACTTCGTTTTTTTTTTCTTCAGTATTCTGAAGAATACACGAAGAACGTAAGTCAAACCACTACACCAAAGATTAATGCTGCAATAAACTGTGATCTTTACTTTACGGTAACGGTTGCATGATTCTACATTACAAATTTCAGATTGAATTCTAATCAAAGTTTCTGCTTAATATCGACACTAAAACTTGAGGGCATTTATGTAGAATATTTTCTCTTCGCATTAAAATTTCAAACTTTCATGTAGCTTTATGAACATCTGATTAGTTAATTTCATATTGTTTCTGAATTATATTACCTTAAAATATACAGAAAAGGAAAATCTAAACTTCCTGATAACTTGAGGAAAACCGAAAATAATAACAAAAATTAGCTGGGCGAAATAAAGCTTCTTACGTAACCTTTACGTTTTTTCCTTCTATGGAATAATAACAGTTATTCGAAAAAACAAAAACAACTGCAAACTCATTACTCCACGTAAAGTCGTCGCCCGGGCGAAGGAAATGACAAATACAGGTATGCTATATAGTAGTGTTCTCTTATTTCTAAAAAAAGAAAACTGCTTTTTGTGTATAAGCGTTAGTATGCAGCTCTTTCCAGGTGTCTGCCCTAATGGTTCGTTCATAATATCCGCTCTATTATTCAACTGTAAAACCGCGATAAACAACAATAACCAAAGATTAAACTATGAAAGACAAAATGCCAATATTCTTTTTTCTTTGCCATGAACAAACTCTCAGTCGATCAATGTTAAATTTAATTAACGATTTTTTTATGTTTGTTGGAGAAAATTTCATTGCGTTTAGAAATAACTCGATGTGAGAGTTTCATAGCCTAGTCAAAGATCGCTATTTGAATCTAGGTAGTCGAACCCTTTGATTGAGACATCCTAACATGTTTATATTAAACAGCTATACGGTGTGATTTAATGCAACCAGACACTGTAGCTGTGGACAAGGAAATTGGCGAGTGATTGCAATCGTGTTGTTGCCACACTTCAGAACATTGTCGCGTAGAGCTCTCTCTCTCTCTCTAACACTAGAAAATGACAACTCTAAGCGTAGTACCTAGTACGAGCGTCAATACACAAACTGTTACTACAGACTAACAGGTGAACTTAACCGTTAAGTGCACGATTTAGTAAAGGCGCATTTGAAGCCGCCCGCCAATACTTCTGACCACAGCTATAGTGGGAAACACTGTTGCATTAAATTTAATTCTGTGATCCCTATACAGTAACTTGTCTGAACGCACAAAGCGTAACTTCGTTCTAAGGCAGTACTACTTTAACCGACCCCGGCAGCTTAGGGGTAGCTTGCTTGCTTCGCGTTGCAGGGGTCGCCGGTTCGAGTCCGGTCGAGGGCACGGGTGGTTTTTATTAAATGTTGTGTACGTCTTGTGTCATCCTTATAGAAGCTGTAAAATAATCACACTGAAATGAAATGTATACATTGTAAGAGAAACATACAAGTTGAGCTGGCTGTATGGCTAACATGGCGAAATGCCATTAAAAAATAAAAAAGGAAGTACTTATAGTATCGCCCGTATTGTCCAATAACTACATGTTTGCGAAGTTAACTGATGAGTATTAAGGCCTACAGCTGCGATTCTAACTAAGCCGTAATAATATAGTCCATGCGGTGGAGGTTGTAAGTTCAAGATGTACAGCTGAGATTCTAAGTAACCTGCAATAATGTAGTACTTGCGATGGAGGTTGTAAGTTCAAGATGTACAGCTGCGATTCTAACTAAGCTGCAATAATGTAGTCCATGCGGTGGAGGTTTTAATTTCAAGAGGTATAGCTGCGATTCTAAGCTGTAGTAATGTAGTCCATGCGATGGAGGTTGTAAGTTCAAGATGTACAGCTGCGATTCTAACTAACCTGCAATAATGTAGTCTATGCGATAGAGGTTGTAAGTTCAAGACGTACAGCTGCGATTCTAACTAACTGTAATAATGTAGTCCATGTTAAGTTCAAGACGTATTATCAGTGGGACCGTAGCATTCCAAAGATTAATTCTGAAAACCATTTAACTCATAAGTAAGTCAAATTTCGCATTTTCAATACCTTTTCTGACATTAATGGGGATTTTAGCTTGAAAAATACTGCTTCGACCGGCATTGTAGCCAACACAACTATGGCGAGATTTTTTTGCAGGTGGCAATGTTTATGCCAGCTGATCCGCACGGCTTTGTTTACTGTTAGCTGAATTGTACCTGCCAGGTAAACCAGCCAACGCGGCGAGCAGTTGCATTTAATTTACCGTCGCGTTTCCCAGCTCGCATAGCGTGACCTGTGATCCCTTGTCCAGCCCCAAATCCGGTTTCATTCTCCGGCTGTGCGACATGCAATCTCGCGCGCTTTCAGAACGACCGCGACGGAAGCCTTTCATCTCTGAAAACTCTAAAGCCCACTGAATAGCAGTGCTGGCCTCACCCCTCCCCTCAGCTGACCAACTCCACCCACGACCATTGGATTGAACTACAACCGAACCGATAAAATTGGACCTTCTGCAACGTGCGCCAAATAATCCTCAAATGAAGTGCATTGTTTTTTCCTCGCTGCTGTGCGAAAGCCAGTCGGTACTTCAAAGGCAGCCCTGTACGAGAGTAAAAATAGGCGGCACTAGTTCCGGCACCGCGCGTACAAACCAAGTTAACGCCACTCTCTGTTCTGATTTTCTGTTGTGCCATTCATCTTCGACTATAGAAATCAGGGTGAATGCTGTTTAATCAGGTATAAAAACTTTATCATCTGACTTATGTCAATCGTACGCCAATGTCTGGATGTCAGATCCGTGTGACACTGGTAAACATTGCCTCCGATTATACTGCCTCCAAAACAAACGGAAGTTATTAGCAAAGTATTCGATCCAACTTAGGGAGAGGGACACTGTTAGCTAATTAGCTTGTTTAACGTAATTTGGGGTTTTATAATTATTTATAGTATAACTGGCTGTTATCCGCGACTTCATACATGTAGATTTATTGCTAGAATTCGATAAAAAAAAAAGCTGTAAGTTGCATAAAAGTGTCCAAAAAAGCACGGATTCGGTTAATATGAGGTGGAAGCCATCACTATACCACTCTACCATTGAACCTGCCTCATGACAGTATTATGACTTTAGCTACTCGAACTACACCAAGGTCCCTGATTTACGTCTGCGAGACATGTCGAAAAATAAAGTACTGATGTCAAAAACATTTAGGGAAATATAAAATAACAGTCTAGTGTAGCGCAAATCCACATCTGTGCTGTATAATAAGTTGTGTGTGTACATAAACTTTATTGACAGATCATACATAAACTGAATGCGAGAGAAACAAAGCCTGAGCTAGCCATATAACATTACAGACACTTACACACGCTATTCGTCCGTCTGTCTCAATTCAGTTATTTTTCAAAATTTTATCGCAAAATGTTATTTATCCCGAAAAATGAAAACAGACCTGTTTTAGCTCCGTTTAGTTGTGGAAACAGAGTTACTTTCACATCTACTATATAATTTCCTATGCTTACTCACTCACTCACCTCGATAGCTATTGGCTGGAGAACGGTGACGTCGCGTGTCAGCCTTCGCTCGCAAATTAACAGCGACCAGAAATATCAATAGAAGAAATTTGAGGTTATGTCAACAATTTAATAGCTAAGTAACTGCTATGAAATTAATTGCCACAATACATTCATAAAGTTTGCTTTCCGTAACATTTTAATGTTAAAAAATGTGGAAAAACTTTACGACTGAAAAAACGTGTAACAACGAGTACTTTTCAGTAAATGTCGCTAGTAAAAGTAACGTAAAAAACTCAAAAAAGTTAAATTACTCATTGTATCTGCTGTAACCGCGAATGCCAATTGCCATGTCGGCCTAGGCTAAATTTCAAGTTAATTAAAACTTTCGCCAATGTTTCTGCTTGACCACAGTTTATGCATTACTGGTTATTTGCTTTTTACATATTTTTAATGACCGCTTTCGTTAATGGTTTTTGTTCATGTTTGGTGTACGTGAGTTACTAGGTTGTTTAAAGTGGACATCAGACCAAATATGTTACCGAATTGAGTATTTTGGCAATTCATTTCTTCGGAGCTGCTCAACTATTTAATAATCTGGAATCTGTATTAAGTAATCTAGCCGTTACAGACAATATGACGAAAGATTGCATTATAAATACTTGCCCAGCTTCAATAAAAATAACGCGATGCTTTCGAAGCAAACAAGAATTCTTCAAATTTTGCAGAGTTAACTTTTATGGTCAAATAAAAGTCAAATTTGTGTTTCAGCAAGTTCGAGTCTACTGCTTTTGAAACAATTATACCATAGCGCGATCGTCCCTGTCCGTGTTCAATACGTTTATTAATACTTCTGAGTTCCTCAAGATTTTATTCACCCTAAGGGTAAAACACAGGCCAAATTCGTATTAGGTCAGATCACGTCAATCTGTCATAATCTTTGACCCTAAAAACTGGAATTATTCTAGACCCGTGACGACACACAAAAAACAGTCACGGGATTACACTGTTTTATTGTATTAGTATAGATGTAACGACTTGTGAGAAAACGTGGACAGTTTCGCGCATCGTGTATCTGTGCGCCAGTAAATTGATACATTTAGCGACGCAGCTCATCCAGTAGACAGAGAGAGCCAAAATTAACAGCGAATTCTGGTATAAATGATTGTCTAAGTCGACACCAGGACGGTAAGTGCACGATCTGGGCAACAGGACAGAGATTCAGTCCGACGTCAGTTGAACGGTTGAAACTTGGTTGCCCCCGGGCAGTCGGTCCTCGCACAATAGGAAGAGGCGATCAACGTTTGCTCTGCTACGCATTGAGAGACATCGAGACGCCTACCCGAGTGCATTCCAACGACACTTCACAGCGGACATCTGATGAGTATAACAGACATTAATCACTGGCAGTTATCCACTAACCAGTACCACCCAGTAAACAATTGCTTTAAAATCATCTCATCTTCGGATCTGACATCTCATTTTTTTTCAATATATAGTATATTACCGAGTGATCTGGTGGCAGAGCGAAGATTGGAAGGTCCTCGGTTCGAATCCTGGTCACATCTGGGATTTTCAAAGGCCCTTAATCCTACTTCCACCTCTGGTAAAGCTTGCTTTGTGTATGTGAATTACGCCAGAACGCTTCCGTGGTTCGGATTCCACTTTAAACTGTAGGTTCTCTATACCCGGTAGGATTACGGAGTTAGGTAATGGTAGCCACGACGAGAGGCGCATGCGCAGTGAATTGGAAACTCTGTCAATCGGCGGCCGAACCCTTCGTGGCGATCTCGTCCAAAAAAGCCATACGCGGTTACATTACTCAGTAAACTAACCACAATAAATGGAAATTTATGTTTTAATATTTTCTATAATCAAATAAATTTTTCTTTTCATTTAATTTACAACACCTCTAATGATATCTAAATAAGTCATAATTAATCAGCAGCTATAACCATTACGTTAAAATATGAATCAAAAACATTATATCTGCTCCCTTTGACGTTGGTTAAAATCCCTTCACGCGGTAGCTGAGAAGTGAGGGCATAAAAAAAAATCAGGTTATCAATATGTAAGCAGGATCCAAAAATTCTTCGAGTTGTGGACTGAGTTTTAACATCCTTCAGTGACTATTAACCAGTTTGCAATCGATCAAGCTTGCAATTTACTGGAGATACGAAGATCTAAATGGAAACTAAGATATTGTTAGTATCTACAATCAAAATCATCTTGAAAATGTGATTATCAGAAACTGCGCAGGCGGGTAGTTGTCGCGCATAAATCCTTTACAATCGAGGTATCTGGAAGTATTTGCCGCTCTTAAATTGATCATTTATGGTGTTCGGTCCGTGAAATGTTTTGAAAGCTTGATAAGCAAGGCAATTCCGATTGTTGCGAGTATGGTCAACAATGCAATAGTTGAACATAATAATAGAAATGAGACTGGGAGTACTGAAACTAACTAAAAAGTTTAGAAACTGAGTCATGATCAGTGCTCAGAAAAAAACGATTCCTGTTAGTATTAGTGTAACAAGGTTCGTGATGACATACAACATATTTCAGAAACAAGAAATGGTGTTAAATCTTGAAAATTGAGACTGTTCTGCTGAAAGAGACTTCCTGGAGAGAAGTTACAACCAAAATGTGTTTCCTGTATAAATTAATATAGACATTCTGTGGGCACGCACAAGGGACTAGTAACGAAAGAGTTCCCATATAAATATTTTACTTATAAATAGTTATAAATCCAAAACCACATAATTTCAGGAAAGAGAAAAGGTATAAAAATGCTGAAATCAACTAAATGACAGATACATTTCATACAGAAAATTAAAAAAGAAGCTTTTCAGTAAAGAAGGAAACAATCAGTCAGTAAAAGAAAGTGGACACAGAAAGAGAATGAAAGGCACAAAGAAGATTGAAGACTATTAGGCGAAACCATAGTTGAATTATCAAAGTTATTTGAAGAAAGAATAAAATAACTTTGAAATGTGGTGATCAAAAACTGACAACTGCTTTTGTATGGATTAGAAAACAGCACTTCATATACGCTTCCACCTTCTGTCGGCATTACAAGAGTCATTTAGCAGGATATCTGACATATGGCTAGGAAATAACCGTGGCATCTGCTAGCAAATAATTTATTGTCCTAGTGTATGCAGAGTTTTTTTTATTTTTATTAGTTTTTTTAATTTTTTTTTTTGAATGTGTGCCATGTAAGTAGAAAGATGGAATGAAAAACCGCCCAAAAACCTAAATCATGATGACCAGTGCGTTGGTGATAGATTTAGAACTCACGTTTGCCGTAAATGCTTCTTCCAAGAGACTCAATGTTTTAACGCCTTCAGCTGAACTACTTAGTGTCTCGTGCTTGACATCAAATCCACTCAGTCATAATTACGTGATATAAGAGAAGAAGCTTTGTTGCCTTATTAAAGTATGTTATCACTCTATAATTGCTCTTTGATGAAACAAGATAAAACAAAACAAAAAAAAAATTCCCGCCATAAATGATGCTATTTGTTGATTAAAGCATGGGCCGAATAACATTCTCAGTCCCTTCTAATGAAGCAGTTTTGTGTCGTGTAAATTAGACTAATTAATTACGATTTCACGTCCACGGGTAGCAGCGATGGACTATTCCATTAGCCGTTCGCAGGGCAATGGTTGACAACAATATGTGTGTTAATGTAATCTTGGTTGTCCGGGTTGAACCGCGTCAATTTGTTGAAACCTAACGTTTCGGCCATCATTTTGTGGCCTTCTTCAGTACTCTGAAGAAGGCCACAAAATGATGGCCGAAACGTTAGGTTTCAACAAATTGACGCGGTTCAACCCGGACAACCAAGATTACATTGACAACGACCGCGGAAGTCTGCGCACCCAATATATGTTTTAGTACGCAATTAATAGCAGGGTTGGCACGGTGACATCATTCGGTGGTCTCATATCCAGCAGAGCAACAGACGGTATGGCAGTAAGTTTCACCTAGTTTCTCCATATACGATAGGTTCGTGAGATATTGAGGCAACTACAGTACTTTGGCTCCTCTCCCCTCTTATACGTTAACCTGCCCTAAATGATTATTCCTATTCTGATTCGTATGAATTCAATGTCACTAGTGTCTATCTTGCTTGCGGGGTTTTTCTCGTTGTCCATGTCTCGGTAGCATAAGACAAGAACACGATACGCCCGGCTTACCGTCATATTATCCACAATTTTTCAAAATCAGTTATTGCAGCGACAATCCTTTTTTATCCGATTCGGCCAGGTCACGTGAGCACTGCGAATCAATTGGAGTCTGCGAAACGTGTAGCTTTGTGTGTTTTGTATGATAATAACATGCTTTGTTTATGAAATGTCCCGACATTCGCCAAGATCAAGGTTTCCCAACCCATCCTAAGGGGTCCACGAAGAAAATAAGAATATTAATTATGGAAGCATAAATGGAGACATAAGAACACGGGGACTCCGGGCATAATATGTGAGATACTAGTCAAGCTATCAGATGATAGCTGTAGAGCAGCCAATTTCCAATTATTACTATTATTTTTATAATTATTTTATTACTACTATTAAGGGGTCCGACGTTGAAAAAGGTTGTGAAAGGTTGGCCTACATGATTAGGGGAAACCACATAAAATTCGCAGATATACAGAGGCCCGGGATCGTTCCCGGCCCCGTTGTAGTACCTCCCCGATCCACTGTGCGGCGCGGGCGCCACGGCGAACTGAACCACACTGGCGGGTTGAAAATCCTTCATTATATATATCACCGCCGATTTTTTGGCATTTATTATGAGTAATTCCATTCCTGAACTACTCTAATGACACCACTTTCAAAGGAAAACAAAGCACAAAAATAATAGGTCTACCAGAGACAGTAGTAACAATAATTGTATTACACTTCAAAATTACTGACCAGAATAATATACAGAAGGATGGAAAGGGTAGTAGAAGAGATAGTAGGTGAAGATCAGTTTGGGTTTAGGAAAATAGGCGGTACATGGGAAACAATTCTGTCTTTAAGATTAACACTTGGAAGATGGATCAAGAAAAACAAATATACTTTTATGGCATTTGTTGATTTAGAAAAAGCTTTTGATAATATTAGGTGGGACAAGATGTTCAAAATTTTAAAGAAGTCAGGTCTAAAGTATCGAAATAGAAGAATACTCAATAAACTATATAAGATTCAAGTGGCTGTAATAAAAGTAGAGAATCACGAGGGAAATGCATCAGTTAAAAAGGGTGTGAGACAAGGTTGTAGTTTATCCCCGTTAATATTCAACTTGTATGTAGAAGAAGCAATGAAGAAGTCAAAGAAAAATTTCCATGTGGCATAAGTTTTCAGGGAGAAAAAATCAGTATGCTACGATTTGCTGATGACATTGTCTTGTTAGCAGAGAGGGCTGAGGATATTGAGAAGTTATTGTATGGATTGAACAAAATACTGAAGGAACATTAGGGACTGAATATAAATCAAAGTAAGACAAAAGTGATGAAATGTAGCAGAAATGATACCAATACTAGCAGATTAAATATAAAAATAGGATCGAATGCAATAGGAGAAGTGAGTGAGTTCTGTTACTTGGGAAGCAAAATTACTACCGATGGACGAAGCAGGAATGATGTTAAAAGCAGAATAGCACTAGCAAAAAGAGCCTTCTTGAAAAAGAGAAACCTTTTAGTTTCAAATATTGATCTAGGAATTAGAAAGAACTTTTTAAAACTCTACGTGTGGAGCACATCACTTTATGGTAGCGAAACATGGACTTTAGGAACACCGAAAGAAAAGAAAATTGAAACATTTGAAATGTGGTGCTACAGACGAATGCTGAAAATTAAGTGGATTTACAAAGTGAGAAATGAACGAGTTTTGGAAATGATGGGTGAGGAAAGAAGTTTGTGGAAGAAGCTTACAGAAGAGACAGGCTAGTAGGTCATATTTTGAGTTATGCTGATGGATTGGTTAATTTGCTGGTGGAGGGAACAGTCGAAGGTAAGAACTGTAGAGGAAGACAGAGATTAGAATATATGAAGCAGATAACTGAGGACGAGGGTTGTAAGGGGTATGTTGAGATGAAAAGGTTAGCACAAAATAGGAAGGGAAGGAGGATTGCATCAAACCAGTCGAATGACTGACGACAGCAAAAAAAGGCAGTATCTGGTGAACGTCTGCAGTTGATTTACTGTTTGCAATACATATGAATGTAACCGCATAACCTCATACGATAATACAGTTCATTTCCTGACGATGACGAAGTTGTATGGAAACAGTATCTGACAGTGGTCAGTGGTTTGCTACCGTTAGCTGTGTGACGGCAAACGTCGGTGAACGCTAAATAACCGCCTCGGCCAATAACTTTTCTGCATGTTTACTGAGCCGTTTTACGGCCTGCTCGCCTACAGCTGTAAAACGAGCGGGCGTGACGCCGTCACTGGACGTAATAGAGGCTTACGCAAAGTTTGACGACAGTTGAGTGGCCTACACTGCTTACCGCTCGATAGCCTAACCCACGATCGTACAGAGCAAAATTCGTAAACAGGCAAAATTTATATTCTGTATCTTCTTCGAGTTTCTATCTACACTGTTTTTGACTCTCATACGTTCTGTGATTGTGATTACTACTGTTAAAAATCGAAATTAGGGGTCATCCATGAATTTGGTGATACGTTAACTCTGGGAGGAGAACTTCACAATGTATGACACGGGGGGGGGGGGGGGAGAAAGGGGCGTGAGAAAGGGGGGTGAGAAAGGGGGAGGGTGTAATAAGCTTCATGACGTCCCGCTGTATTTGTTGTTTTAATCAAGCTCAATTTTGTTGTTAGTCAATTGGGAAACATACCGCCGAATGTTGCAATACGTTCTGTAATTGGTTCACAGACGTTGAGATTTGTCATAATATTCATTTACTTTGACTTCTGCAACTGATATGAGATTGAATACTCTTTCTTCATTGTGAATACCTGCTTCTTACTTCATTTTTACTTCTACCATCTTCCGATATGATACTGCCGACATATTGTTTACAGTCTTGTTCGGTTATATTCTTCAATATTAAATCTTTTGCTATCTCCCATTTTAAGACATAATTTTCAATATGCTATTTTTCAGTTTTTGCACCATTTAGTTTATATCTTCCTCGTCAAATGCAATTAGTAATTGGTCATCTGAAGACACGAGGTTTTACTTTTCATAAAAAAAGGCTCATAGCAATTACCTAATATTGGAAGCTCTATTTTATTAACATATTTTATCAATATACAACGCCGTGGAACTGTTCCATCTAGTTTGTAAATCGATATATGACTCTCTAGTGATACAAATATTCAAGAACACAGGGCCGGCGCTACAATTCTCGGGCCCCGGGTAAGCGATCTTAGGCCCTCTTCCCCCTCCCCCTCCCCCCCGAAAATATTTTTACTTTACACTTTGGTTTTTTGTATAAGTCAGAAAATTTTAATACAAAAATGTTTAAAATTATTGGTGCAAATTTTAAAATTTGTGTTTTATTTCTATTTATTTAGGCACCCAGGCCGGCGGGCCCCCCTTTGGTGGCCCGGGCCCCGGATACTTTTGCCCCGCTTAACCCCCCCTAACGCCGGCCCTGCAAGAACAATGCGAAGACTATGAACGATTTAAATAGGTGAATTGCAAATAGCGAATAACAAAATGTACTATTCGATGTTCTGTTCGCTCTAAAATCCGATCTTTTTTATTTTATTTGCATACATCATGTAGATGAAACAAATTTCATACAATTCCTGGGAGGGGAGGAAGGTTAGGTAGTCAGACAGAGTTCTAGAATCACTATTATGTTTATAATCTTTCACAAAAGAATTGTTGGAAATGAATTGTCACTTAGTACATTCAGTTTCATAGTGACGAGATTTCATTGTAATCGTATTTACCTGTAGTGTAACCACAGTGTAACTCCTGTTATTGTCTTCGTGTTACTCATTCTGGCAGACTAGTGCAGCTCACGCCATACCAATTTTCTCTTGTTGTCGCATAGCATGTGTAAGCCACGTTTCTTACAAAAGCATGTCAGTAAACATTGCATTCGTTTTGTAACCGCAACACCAAGAAAACCTCGATTAGAATGTCTCGGAGCCTGTTGAAAGAATAAATTGGCTACTAGTTTCGCAGTAGTTACGTGATAGCAAATGTTAAAGGCATCTTGGGAATACGACACGGAACCATTGTTTCAAGTTTCATACATTTTTACTCGTATTTACATGGAAAAACGAATTATTTGCAAGTGGATTTTTTTTAGAATACTTAATGAGCTAAAAATAGAAATATTTTAGTTTCAAATATTGATCTAAGACTCAGAAAGAACTTCCTAAAACTCTATGTGCAGAGCATAGCACTATATGGTAGCGAAGCATAAATACCAGAAAGAAGGAAAATTGAAGCATTTGAAATGTGGTGCTATAGAAGGATGTTGAAAATTAAGTGGACAGATAAAGAAAGAATGTTTTGGAAATGGTGGTTGAATAAAGAAGTTTGTGGAATATGATTTCAGAAAGAAGAGACGAGATGGTAAGTCATGTTTAGAGACATTCAAAACTGGTTATCTTGTTACTGGACGGAACAATCGATAGTAAGAACTGTAGAGAAAGACAGAGATGACAGAAGAAGAAGAGTGAATACAAAGACTGAGCTAGCTAAGTTTTTGACCTGAGTAAGGGATGAAATTGTGCAATGAATCACATACTTCTATGACATTCGTTGCTAATAAGCAGGTGATACAGGTTGGCAGTAGTTTTTGCTAGGCGATCTCCTTCAGCAAGTTGATTCTCTGTTTTCTGTGCTTGGAGCATTCACGCGTCGGTAACGGCGTGAGGCTGATATGCTGCAAATTATTTTTGTATTTTGTGTCATTAAACTTAAGCCTATCTATTGAAGTGGTGATGCTTTTGGAGAACACTCATTTGTTATGCCAGCTTTCTGCAGCAATGTCCTGTTTCGTGTTTAGAAACTGCACGTAGAGACTGCGCAAATTTTCTGTTGTTTTCATACATCCAAGTATAATTATTAACCACTCGGAACTTCATTAATAAATGATTGCTGCTAATTGATTACTCTGTCCGCAGATTTATATGCTTTGTCAGGTGATCAGATGAGGAACACTTTGCATCCTGATACTTTAAGAATGATAGATAATCTGTTGAATAACAACGCTGACGAAATGTTTTTACTTTGGCTTTTATTCCGTCAAAATACTCATCAAAAACATACAAGAACAAGACGTAGCAACCGAGAATATTGGATGAGCAGTAATACTCTGGTCTCGGCAGCCTAAAAAGGAATCGCAGGATATTTCCGACCACATGTTTAGAGGCCGCCAGTACCTTCTGGAGCGCTGGCAGTAGAAATCGTCAAAAACAATTAAAATATGTTCAAAATTATTCATAATAATGAAGAAATATTTTAAAGATAAAAATAGAAAATATTTACCAGCATTTTAAAATCAAAGTGACAATATCAATCAGTCCTAAAAGTTCAAAATTACGTTCATCACCTTATAGCTCAGACAACGTTTTTAATTAAGACCTCCTCATCAACTTTTAAGACGCTGTACTGCTTTTTAATCAAATTAAAGTTCATTTAAACCGTTTTCATCCATGAAAACCATGCTCATTCGTTGAGAAAATATACAAATTTACATTTAATTACTGCATCTCTGTCTCAGATACAGGGGTAATTAATATAAAGGATTGTAAGTATTAGGAAACTGAATCTGAAGGCACTTACAACTACGTAGATACTATGCATTTTGCAATGGACACTCCATCTGTTTGCTCATCGTGATAACAAGTAAACAAACGACTGTAGAAACAAGCGCGTATTGGTTAGCGCGACAACGCACTCCTATCACGTAGAAGCAATTATCACATTAACTGGCGTTACACTATCTCGCGCTTAATCCTGTTTCAAAAGTCTTCTTTATTTCTGATCGTTGCTCGCATTATTTTGTCTGATTCTTTATTTTCGGTTTATTAACTTATCCTTCTTGGAAGAAATAAAATCTAAATTAAACACACGATTTAATCTGTCTAGTACCTCCTTTAATTCGAATATGTATCGTTGCAGCAGACTAACTTGGTTTCGTTGAATATCATACACGGAAGTTTTTTATGTGTGTTGTAAAATATCGTAGGTGTTAGCGTTATTTCCTAATTATTGTTAATGTCGTTTGTTGTAACTTAAAATAAGTAGTAATTGCCATAAAAATGTTGATCTTAGATACCACCACGTATGTAACGAATTTCAATAGGTAGTTCACACTCTTCCTTCTTCATATACACAAAATAATGCTCTTAACATCGTTCTATACAACGGTATTTGTAGTACCTCACGCCTAGTAAGCATCCAGTGGGAGGATCCAACCAATCTTCGAGTTATTGACACATGAAACGACTTTGGAGTTTTGACATTTTTGAATTTCAGCTTTTGGATGACGTGATCAATTTATAAGGGAGAAGTAGAAATGGAAATCTGTGGGAGAGATGTATAAGTCTTTTTGCTCTTTCTTTCTCTCTTTGGCAGCCTCCAGAATGCAACCTTGTTTCCGCGTCTTATTGCCTGCATGCCGAAGGCGGCAAGAAGTCGGCGCCTGTCGGTTATTCTGGCCCGCGCTACGCAAGTAGCCCCTCATCAATAAACATGGGGCGACGACGCCAACTCCTAACACAACGCCGCAGCCACCACCGGAATACGGCAGCTCTCTCTAGTCTAGCCCCGTGAGCGTGGCGGAGCGACTGCGAGTTTGAGCAAGTGACTAGCTGCCACTAAGTGCGTTAATTGACAGTACTAACGAGACAAACCAGGGACTTTTCCAGTGACCACTTTAAGAGTCATTGCTCAATGTCCCACATTGCCAGTCGCTGAGTAGCAACGCTGGGTGTCTTGAACTATTAATTTGCTATACTCTGGGACTTACAACAGGACGTAGTTCTAATTTCACTCCGGGATACAGACCAACTCTTTTCCAATTTTTAGATTGTAATCGTCAAGAAGACTGATGGAATTAATTCCACTTTTATCATGGAAAATCATATCCTTCATAAACAGCAAAAAACTTATATAAATCTCAACACTCGCTGCTTTATATTTGGCAGTCAGTCGCATATCTGGCAGAATTAGGGAGAGAATAATTTTAATTTTAGGCTGACAGTGTGACATCGAAACAGTTGGTATCCGTTAGGTGAAGTTTACAATGCTTCTAAACAGGATAGTCATGAAAAATCATACTGGCGTTAATTGTTTCAGAAACTGAAGGTTTCAAAATCGATGATCTCAGAACCGAAGAGCAAGTGAATTATTAAATTGATGTACTGTACACTAGGGTTCGTTTATCTCACATTTTGTAGGCGTTTGAAAGTGCCTAAATTTTAATTTCCAAGATCTTTTATAATTGCTTAATGTCAAATATCATTAGTGATACTTACACATATTTTACTGTTAATCCGAAGTAGACGTAAAGATGATAGCCTCAGGCGTACAGTAGCTTTTCAGAGATAACGAATTAACACCCGCACTGTTTCACAACAATACGTCACTCCCATGACAGTTTAAGTATTCAAGCGATTAGGTTAAACAAATATCACTTAATGCTCCATAATTATTTTTGGTAACGCGGAGTCCTTGGTGAGGTTGTTAGCAAAGGTCTGGAATTTAAAATGCCCGAGAGAAAGATTTACGTGATCTTAACACAGATCAACATTGACCTGGTACGAATTATTAAAAAAAAAAAAATCAGATCTTGCACCCTAAGGTTAAACGTGGAACAGCATGGATAGAAACCATGTACGGGTGAGTGGTAACGCTCTAGCCTGGCATTCAGGAGGACGCGGGCTCAAATCCCCGATCGGCCATAGTTATTTCGATTTTCCAAGGTTCGTCGAAGTTACTACAGACAAATACCAATATAATTTATCCAATCGGCCATGGCCGAATTAGTTCTCGTTCCTTACCTCCAGTCATCTCTCACCTCACCACAAGAAGAAATAAAAGCGTGATAAAGACGTGAAGTTCGAATTCATTTAACATTGCCTGAAGCACTAGCTATTTATGGTAACAGACTGATCATACATCAGCTTAGAGAATTAATCTATCTCAACGGTTCTCTAATGACATCTTTTTTCGTGATACTCAGTAATTATGTTATGAATCTGATTATTTAACACTGCATTTTTTAGCACTAATTAACTGCGAAATTAACGGTAGTTCAATCTCGCAATATCAAACACCAGGCCGTAAAAAAGTCACAGCATTTCTTCTTGTCCGTACTTCATAATTCACGAGCCTTAACCATTTCCACAAGAATAGACTGGAAAAAAACAGATACTCTTTTTCATGACATGTTGTGTCAGTACGTACAAAAGAGAGAGTGTGCATTTAAAGTTCTTTTTGTCACGTTTCTGTCAGCTCTAAGGGCTGAATAATCCGCGATAAAACTAAGGTAACTTAAAAGCAGACAGAAATAATTACTAGTACGCGTAATAGTGTCAATTCCTGAGAAAAATATCCATAATAAATTGACAGGAACAATTTGTGTACATCAATATTTCATTTTGACCATGAATCATAGTATATAGAGATAAGTAAAATTGTGCAATATTCAAACTGAAAGAATTCCGCTTCACAATTTATCGGTGCTGTCATGCTGATTGGACTAATTTTCCCTTGATTTTACACTCACGATAAATCTAAAATTAACAAAAGAGCATGTGCGAAATTTCACAAATGTTTACAGCATTCATAAAACTGCTAATGGTTTTCAGAGCTGATGATTATTTTTTCGTTCGTTGAAGGGGGCTTTGATGTACATTATATTGGTTAAACGTCCTGGAATGTTCTCGGCCGACTGTTGTTTAATTCTTGATCGTAGACATTCCAGAAAAGTTAATACTATTTTACTCATTATTCCTCTGTGTTTTATGTGGCCCGATAGGAAACTCTGAACTAAAAATAAAAAGACAATGGAATAACGACATCCAACGCCCCAACTATAATCATAATATATCTTTGGAATGTGTCTGGTTTGTTTTATTTTCATTGTATTGACAAACAACCAAACATATCATTTCTCTTCCACCAGAAGGTATTTCAACGTGTCTGAAATCCTTAGAAATATAGAATATAACATTAAAATTAAGAAATAGTAAAGAGCAATTAAATTATAATTCAAAATGTAATAGGTATGCTATATCACTAACAGAATTTGAGATCTACTTGAGCAAACGTTACTGCTAGAACTGAGACGAAGATTACTAACTCCGCTAACATGGCGATATTAGATTCACCACTAATTATTTTACTGTAGCAACAACGATCAAAACGAATTGAAGTGAGTGCATCTCTATACGCTCAAAATTGGATGCGGTTGTGGTTAGATTGAAATACAGTCTGTACAACAAAAAAATTACATGGTACCTATATTCTTTCTTTTTTTTAAAAAAAAAAAAGAAGAAGAAGAAGTAGCGCTAGATAATCAAACATACAATAAGTTGTTGTGATCCCTGGTCCTGCAGCGATGTTGCAATAATTATTATGGTTGTGATATTGGCTGCCCTGAGAAATTACAAATATCTGGTTCCGTGCCATTCTCATTTTTTCTAAGAAAACCAGTGGAACCATATTCGGAAGTATTAAACAAAATGATGTGATGAATTTTCTCTGATCTCGGTGCAAATACATCTTTGGCGGTATAATCAAACAGGCGTAAAATAATTGAACTCTTTCTAGGCGAAGCGAAGTGAACCGACTATAGTCTGTATAACGAGAAGTGATCACTCTTGCTTCCGATGCATTTAATTATGAAAGTAATACCAATGACTGGCAGCTTAGGAGTTTTAAACCAACGATTGGATAATAAGGACCAACGGTGAATATCCCGTACGCAACACATCTCGGTATAAACATTTTTAAACAAACATTCGGGACTGTAATTCGTTAGGTCGCGGATTCGATCACCGGCCTCCTATCAAGATTTCGGATTTCTTGGGGTACTGCGTTCGAATGTCGCAAAGATTCCTTCCCGTTATTTGCCCCCATTCGCCTTAGAACTATAATAATTTAACCACCAGTGAACCGTAAAACGCGTACTGGAAATGCTAAAAATTACTTACCACCGAAAAATTATGTCGGCCCTTTACAATTGCGATTAAGACGTACTGAAAAATCTGCTCAACCGATCTCGCGAGTCAATTAACCTCATAGAGCTAACATGAGAACATGATAGAACTTTAGCACAGGCGAAGATGTTTTTATAATAGGATGCTTATAACTAGAAATCCGCTGATCCAAATTTAATTGAGCTTTGTTTTAATTTCTGGCTTAATGTGCTTTATTTATAGTATAAAAAAACTTTAATTGTGCTAATCCTTTACGTTGAAGATGATTTTGGAAAAAATTTAAGTTTTACTTCCTGTTTAGAGATTAATGAAGTCAACATGATTTTTTTTTTTAATTTCAGTTTATTTCAGGGTTTCTATGTATGTCTGTTGTTTGTTACGTCATCTCTCAAAGAATACTAACCCGATTATGAAGATGTTTTCGCTGTTTGAAATTTTAGAGTCTGCCCTAAACTCCTAGATATGTGTCCTTTCACCATGTCAATTGACTGCTGAGCAAGAAATTAAATTCTGTTCTCAACAGTAAACTTATAGTTTAGATGTTCACCGTTTTGTACACAACTTTTATATACGTATCGCTATATCTTTTATAAAAAAAAATACATGATTTGTATCGAATGTTGCAAACATTAATGGTGATAATTTGCAAGCCAATTAAAATTGGCGGTTGGCTTTTTTTCTGTTGGTAGAAAAAAAAGTGTGTTATAACGCTACGTAAAGTAGGCTCTTAAACACTATCAGTTTTACTAAACTAAGTCAATAAAACCAGAATGATAGAGGGTTGCTTGGTAGACGCTAACTGAAACTTCAGAAAAGCATCGATAAAATGAGTAGAATATCTAATAAGCGTATTGTTTTCTATAAAAAAAAAATCTCTATCGCATGTGTCTATGTTTGATAAGTAATCCAATGTGTTTTACGCTGTAGCTGTCAGTTTGTACACATAACTAGAAACCCACTTGACAATTATTTTTTTTTTTGTAGTTAAAGTTAAACTATCAAGTTACGTTATTGTGGTGGATAAAGTTTTATCAGTGTCGATTTTACGGAAGTAAATGTCGATTGAAATTAGCATATTGGAGGTCTGGTTAGAGGAATCAGCGATACTCCAATCGCACCTTCTAACTGGTCGCGTCATTAGTGAAGCATCAGTTATGGTGAAAAGCATAAGTGACTATCAACAAATGTCCATTTGAATCAAAGCCCCAATTTAGTTACCAGGGAAATCAATAAAACAGGATACAGTTCACTTCCTTTTATTTTTTTCTAGCATGAAATGTCTCTGAGATTATCAGCGACATTAGAAACGATGTAACCTAAGGGTTGGTTGCCATTTACCTGCAAAACTTCTTAGCTCTGTGTTATTTGTGTTTCTGTACTTCGTATGTTCGCCCAAACTGTTGCGCGTAATCACTTCACCAGTGAGACTAAGTTTATCAAACTGTACGACATAAACCGATGACGCTTGTAAAACCCAAACAAAATTTGTTGTTACAATTTGTTCCTGAGGGGTATGCAGTTTGGAAACCTTACGATGTAGGTACCACTAGAAAAATAAGGATTACCCTTTTGCGACTAAGAAATTTGGTTACGGAAAAACTATAACGGACAAGCTAAACGTACTGCGAAGATCTAAAGTGTAGACGAATAACCCTCGAAAAATGTGGCTTTCAAACATAAGCGTTACTTTCTTCGGGGATATTGTAAAAGTACTTTGTTGGGAGTATATTTACGTGTCACATTAATAAAGTAACGAAAAAGATAGTACATCTGTACTTTAGGTTCCCGTGTGTCGTAAGATATAACAACAGACAAATCATATGGTACATGAATTAAGGACGATACCGCGCATTCGTTGGGATCTGGGCTAGATGTCTTGAACCTTCAGACTCGTTTATCTTGGTTTTTAAAAGTAACTGAGAGAGAATGACAAAGCTGGTCACTAAGATTCGCCCCTGCACGACTTTCTCCAACATACTTATAAAATGCCTGAATCTCAAATAAAATATAATCGATGTATTTACCTTGGGAATATCCTTTACTTAATCTGAAGAGCATCATATTTGCATCATTTTCTGCAGTACGATACAAGTTTTAGATCAAATTCGACTTCTTACAACCTGAAATAGAATACTTATCTTTCAAAAATTGTTAGTTTTCCTCCTTAATCTCTCCATATTGATTTAGTCTGCATTTGACACTAAAAATTTATTCTTCTGCTGTACGAACTCCAATGCACAACTTATAAACTTCCAAACACAGTTTATAATATAAACAAAGCACAACCGTTCTCACAATATTAATAACCAATTTAATTATAGACAACTCATCGTCTTATAGTGTTCATCGTATTTATTTCAGTCTCTCACAACATGAAAACTTCTTTACCATTGATCTTATTATGTCTTTATTACATCCATCTCTTTATTTTGGGTTCGTCAATCTATATTTCTCCCGGCATTCCGTACAACAGTATCTTATATCAAATATATATTTATATTAATAACAATTATTATTCATATTATTATGACATTAAATACATTACCAACATAGTTTTATTTTATACACCATCAAAAATAGGAGTGTTACACAGTGAAAAATCACTGGCGTTTTTTGATTTAATAACAGGGAAATAAGCGTTCCACATCCTTTAAACAGTGAATCACTGAATAAATTAGGAGAAGTAATAATAGTAATTCCAGAACTTCTGCATAATGTCTGCTGAAATATTCCATTGAGATAAAACACGACAAATGGTATTTTGTAGCTATATTGTGGTCCTTATATTTAACCATTACTTTGCCCTCTCATCCATTTTCATTTCACGACCGCTGATTGACATGCTGTCGGAAGCTTTTTTGCTGATTGATCCCTTGAAGCTACACTGATTACACTGTTTGCCTCTAAAATCCCGGAAAATACTTCCACTCGCCATTTGGACACCGCCTTCAGGCTGCCATCAATCTCCATTAAACTTTTCGGCTTCCCGGATTCATTCACACCGCACTCTCTGCAGTCAGTCTGACGTCATATCTCTGACTACTTGACGTGGGTCATCGCACTGGCCGCACTGGGTCACGTTGTGTTATTGAGCGGTGCACGCTTTTGTCGCGACAAGTAGTTTGCGACACTGTGTCCTCGGCGCGCCGTGCTCGGCTGGGTTGCCTATCGATTGCGCCTGCGGTCGGTAGGTTGGGCCGGATGGCTCTGTAATAGGCCCGTCCTGTGCCGCTCGCCGCTTCAGACTAGCCATCCATCATATCCGTCCGGTCTAAGGGTCTCTACGGGGGCCGCCACAATTGCTGACGACAACCAATACCATTCATCACCTTCATTTCCTTGAAAGGCGGCGCAGCATTGTTACACCTGCATTGTCATCACACCTAATAGAATCGAAGGTGAACATCAGAGGTCTGTAGACATAATAATCGACGGTATCAATCACCGCGTTAGTGTTGCTGGTATGAGTAAGATTATTTCTTCTAATGAAAGGAATTATTTGACGCAGTAATATATTGCTGCAATCTCAATTGTCTTTTTTATTGTTTATTATTTATTTATGCAAAAGATGGTTTCGTAGGATAAAAAAAGGTGTAAATGTTTTGTTAATCTGTCCAGAGAACATAATTAGTTCAATTTACCATGTACTTCAATTTATTTTCCGTAGGAGCGATGACTTTTTCGGCGTATGATTGAAATGAATTCTTCCCGGTTGTAAAAACATAATATTTCGACAGTTAACTTCACCATCTTCTTCAGTTGTGAAGCAATGTCTGCTGATCTGACCTACAGCTACTGAGCTAAATGGCTGTCGGTCAGCGGAACAGTACACATGGATTAACAGTTGAATAAGATGTCGGAGTTAACGTCATAATATAGTGTTTTTACAACACAATCCGATGGTATACACTTCGAGATTTCATTTCTACTTATGTCTTGTTAACCGTTTGCATCTAGCAGTGTAGTATAAACTAGGATACAAAGAAATGTCGTAATATGTAGAAAATCGGTATAAATCAATCTAAATTCTTTTCCTTCCATCTGTCACCGGGACATTGAAGAAGTTTCAGACTCGGTTCCAAATTGTGTATCAACAGATTACATCTTGTATGAGCATATTTCCCTCTAGAATACTGGAAACATGTTTAATCTTTACTCATATCTGCTGCTTTTGAAAAAAAATAAGTGTTTGTTTTGTGGATGTCTATCTGTGTGTGCTCCCAACAGAACTGGAAGCAGTTATAATGTTTCGCAGCGTAACCTGCCATCGCTCATACGTAGTACGAACTGTACGTATTGCTCTTAGTGTTCCACGAAACGTTTTTTAGAAATGAGTTGGGAACTGTGGCTACAACTCACAACACGTGCTACCCTTCCTTCAAGTTTTTCCATTTTATCAATTAGCCGCTTGCCGCATGATCGCACCACAATCCTGCAGAATTCCATCCATGTCATTTCAAAACTTTTATATGCTGTTTTATTTATATTCTGTAGGGATTAGTCGTATCAAGAGCCGTATTTGCTGCTATAAAGATTCCTGTGCTAACAATTGTGATATTCTTATGTTTAGCCGCCGTATATTTTGAAGCATTGAAAGATTCCTGTGCGAACAATAGTGATATTCTTACGTTTAGCCGTCGTATATTTTGAAGCACTGAAAGATTCCTGTGCAAACAATAGTGATATTCTTACGTTTAGCCGTCGTATATTTTGAAGCACTGAAAGATTCCTGCGCAAACAATAGTGATATTCTTACGTTTAGCCGCCGTATATTTTGAAGCACTGAAATATTCCTGTGCAAACAATAGTGATATTCTTACGTTTAGCCGCCATATATTTTGAGGCACTGAAAGATTCCTGTGCAAACAATAGTGATATTATTACGTTTAGCTGCCGTATATTTTGAAGCACTGAAAGATTCCTGTGCAAACAATAGTGATATTCTTACGTTTAGCCGCCGTATATTTTGAAGCACTGAAAGATTCCTGTGCAAACAATAGTGATATTCTTACGTTTAGCCGCCGTATATTTTGAAGCACTGAAAGACTCCTGTGCAAACAATAGTGATTTTCTTACGTTTAGCCGCCGTATATTTTGAAGCACTAAAAGATTCCTGTGCAAACAATAGTGATATCCTTACGTTTAGCCGCCGTATATTTTGAAGCACTGAAAGATTCCTGTGCAAACAATAGTGATATTCTTATGTTTAGCTGCCGTATATTTTGAAGCACTGAAAGATTCCTGTGCAAGCAATAGTGATATTATTACGTTTAGCTGCCGTATATTTTGAAGCATTGAAAGATTCCTGTGCAAACAATAGTGATATTCTTATGTTTAGCCGTCGTATATTTTGAAGCACTGAAAGATTCCTGTGCAAACAATAGTGATATTCTTACGTTTAGCCGCCGTATATTTTGAAGCACTAAAAGATTCTTGTGCAAACAATAGTGATATTCTTATGTTTAGCTGCCGTATATTTTGAAGCATTGAAAGATTCCTGTGCAAACAATAGTGATATTCTTACGTTTAGCCGCGATATATTTTGAAGTATTGACGTAAAACACAAATCATAGCATCGCACCAACCTAATACCGTCCACAGATCTCAAAAACGGCAGTTTGGCTGAGCGTGCTGAATACGGGGAGCTACGACGGTCCCTCGATTAGAATTCCGTCCCACCGTACTGACCATCCTTAGTTGCGGTGATTAGGGGATTTAACGTAACAGCTTATTTGCTTACTAATACTATAACTGCTATTATTAACTGTGATCGGTCTTATGTCACGGTGACAAATTTCATACACATCTATTCTTGCATCATGAGAAATTTTATGTTAATTTCTCCCACTAACTCGAGAAATTCCGCCAGTGTGCTGAGATGCTGCACACTAGATCAGGGAGATACAAGAACTCAGGCCCCTATGCACCGGTCGTTGCGACTTCGGTTTATAGGTGGTTTTCTGCAACCTCAAGGACAATACCGAGACAGCCCCCAATCACCGCCTCGTAAACTACACATTCCACAAACAAAAAATGTAGTTAACACACACAGAACATAGTCATATAT
Source organism: Vandiemenella viatica (assembly GCA_031002005.1). NCBI lineage: Eukaryota > Metazoa > Arthropoda > Insecta > Orthoptera > Morabidae > Vandiemenella > Vandiemenella viatica. The sequence continues at coordinate 60,744,569 of CM061914.1, forward strand.
TTCGCAGATGGCAACACGACCTCGCAGTAGGTACACAATGCTTAGCGTTAGCAGCGGTATGTGGCCGTAGAAACGAAGCTTCAAATTTGACCATGCCAGTGATGAGTAAAACTGATCGAGGGCACGTGCCAATGCGGGAATAATGTGGTGAAGAAGAAAACTGAATCAGGTAAATTGTTTACACCTTGGTAACAGCCCTCAAACCTAAACTTAAATGAAATTGTATTTTATGAAGCATTTGTAGTAAGCTAGAGTTTGGTTGAATATGATCTGGTAGGTTAGTTTTGCAATTTCCTGTAAATCAATGTATATGGATATTTGTTTTTTTTTTTTTAAAAAAAGAAGTTATTTAGAGGCCATTAAATATGTTGAAGAACAGAATTGTGCAAGAGAATTGCTTAAATGTTTGTAATTCCAAGTATTAATGCAAGTTACGATGTCTAAAGGACAATTTGCTACAGTTTAAAATGATTTCTGCGAATAATTTTGAGTTTAAGTATCTTTAATTTCCATTTCTGACCATTTTGTATTGATTGTAAATGATATGTATTAATTCTGATTTTTTTATATTTTTCAATTGTTTAAGTATTGTTAAAGTTCGAGAAATATCTGGCGGAAGCTTTTTGTATTAATTCTGATTTTTTAAAATATTTTTCAATTATTTAAGTATTGTTAAAGTTCGAGAAATATCTGGCGGAATCTTTTGAAGAGTTCTAGAAATTTCGACGGAGTTTATATAAAGCTAACATCCGAGACAGAGAGAGACTTTTCACCAACTCAATTTACGACGGCCAAGGACTATATTGTCTGTGGAAGAAGTGTTGTATACAATCACTGGATTGATAGTATGCATGTAAACAGTATCTTTGACGTCGTGTTTATGAAAATAAAAGCAATTTTAACCTGATCTGTTTCGTGGACTAGTTATTTATCATATTAATTAAACCACGAACAATCTAATAACTTCTTTCAACAATTTGATCCAGTCCTTGAATACCTTACGCAGAAGTGAATACTTTACCAGTTATAATGCTTAAAAACAACTAGTAATCAATGGCCACTGCCATCTCTTCCTATCCTCAAACTGTTTCTCGTTCTTCGCCCAGTGACTATCGAGGCCTCAGCACTTACAATGCGCTATTCCACAACCGCCTCTTGTCTTGCAGCAACTCCCAACCCTGCTCAGTTGTGTGATTAGTGAGCGAGTGTTTTAATTTCTATAGACAAATCTAGCTGCCATCATTTCCACACCTTGCACTTCCCGTATTTAATAACCTTAAGTTTTTTTTTTTACTTGTGGCTTTATGCCTCGTAGACGTCGAGTTCATTAGAGGTGGGATGGGACTGGGGACAAGCAACGGGAAGGAATTCGGCCATGGCCTTTTGAAGGAAGCAACCCGGCATTCGCCTGCAGTGTTTTGGGGAAACCATGGAAAACCCAAATCTGGATGCCCGGACGGAGATTCGAACCGGCGTCTTCCCGAATGCGAGGCCAGAGCTTTAACCGCTAACCCACCACGCTCGGTAACCTTATGTTGATCCCATATTATCCCCAAGCAAAAGTCTTACTAAGGTTTTATAGCCCAGTTCTGTAAATTCAGTTGTAAATCCTGTCTTTATCCTCTCTGATAATTGGAGGACTTAAAAACATACCTAGCGAGCGTGCTGGATGAACGGTAACGATCTGGCCGCGCATTCGGGGGTCCGCGGATTCGAATTCCCGACCGGTCATCCAGTTGTGTTGAAAAATACTTAGTTACATAAGATTTTGACCGTTTTTTATTTGCGACGACCTATGGCATTTGTCATATTACTGCTCAACTGCAACAGCAGAACCGAAACTGATAGGCTTTCCGAACCCGGACTGGCGTTGTCTCTTTTCATGCCAATGTGTCTGGGACAGTACAAAGAACTCGGCACCAGATAGATGTGAACTGCATCGTGTTCCGTTTTAATATCCGCTGCCACATAAAACTGTGTTGGAATGCATTTCGATCAGGCAGTACAGTGGCTGTGGTATCTATACGGTTACATATACGTCAGTGCAGCAAAATTAAAACTACTGAATAGTTTAACGTGATAAACATCGCTGCTTGTATAAAAATGCAATCATTCAAAATCATAGGACATGGTGTCATGTAAATTATTTTATAATTTGTTTACAGTAGTTATTAATGATATTTAACTGGCTTTTAAGGAAGGTAGTAGTTACAGATAGAGAATTCTTCAGAATTTTTTCAGTATCAATAATCGACCTGTCAGAGTTTTCTAAAGCTATGAGTTTACGGGAAATTGCTTTATGATAGTGAAGCTGGACTTTATAGAAGCTACGAAAAAGGAAAATTAAACCAATTAAAATATTGGCCAACAGAAGCTATTGAAAAAAATAAATTGTCAGAAAAATAATCATAAAAAAAAAACATGGCAGTTATTTTTGACTGCCGACAGAAGTGAAAACTTAAAACTATTAATATCACACGCGTATCACATCACACTTATAGCTACAGATATACTAAATAATAATAATACGGTGGCGACGTAATGACCTGATGACAGGGTTTCTGTTGGCTGCGCATTCCGCCCCTGTCTTAGTCGCCTTAACCTAACCGAGATAGTGCTACCAGGCACAATGTACCGACAGTTTAACGTGAATTCCAAACCACGGAAGCGTTCTGGCGTACTTCACATTACACAGAAAGTTATGCCAGATGTGATATTCGGGATAATGGTCTATGAAAACCGCCGCAGAGACAGAGATTCGAGCCGAGGACCTTTCGTTCGCCAGCCAGACACCTAAACCACTGAGCCACCAGACCACAACAGATATACTATTAACATTAGAATATCGGTAAAGCGAACTCATACGATTTTAATCCAATCAAAAATCGTCCAATGCGCCTAAAGAAGTTTTCATTTCTAAAACTATAATTCTAAATTAGTTCACAACCCGACGGTTCGTCGAATCTTCCCGAAGGAGATGTACCAAGCTATTGTGTCAGAGGCGAGAATTCTAACTGCTTTCTTTATGGACCTGCAGTTTAACGTGGAATCAGAACCATGGAACATCCCGGCGTAGCTCATATAATCAAATACAACTTTTCGAAATTCCTACTCAACGCGGTATTTGAACCTGCGGCCCGAAAACTTTCGGAAATAAGCGCCTGAACCGCTGAGCTACCAGACTGCCTTGTTTTTAAGTATGCGTGTGCTAACTGCTATCAAAATCTGATAAAAACTGTGGGTTTGTATGAACAACGGTGACCGAAATTAAGGCGATGAGGGAAAGGAGGAGAGGCTTCAAGTTTCTGGAAATCAAACGTTAGCAGCGTTTTTCAATTTGTTTTAAAGTATACGTAAAAAAAATGTCATCAAAACCGGATAAAAACTGTGTGTTTGTATAAAGATTTTGCGAAAACCGTCCTGCGCGCAAATCATACACGCAACGATTGAGCGTTATCTGACGCGCGCAACAGGTGACTATAGAAGTTTCCACTTCGAAAAGGACAAACAAAAACGGACGAAACACAATTTGGAAATAATGCAGGCGGAAAGAAGTGTTTGCAAGAATTACACAGAAAAGAGATGATCATGGATCAGTTTTAACAGAGTGGTATTGCATATCTTATTAGTGATAGGAACAATCAAACGTAACACTGTGTTAGATCATATGATATCATATCATATTGAGAATATAATCCATTTCGTTAATTTTAAAAATTTGCATCTGCGGTTGAAAGAGAATTTAATATATAAATAAAGTCTTAAAACGTGACTGCGAGTTGTAATTACTTATAACTTCTTTTTCCCCATGTCGTTAGGCAGCGTCCATAAATTACGTGGCTAAAATTGGCCTCTTTTTCTCAAGGTTATCTACTCTGAGTGTAGCCACTTGATTCTTATGCAGATTATAAAGTTTTGTTCTATCTCGATATTTTATAGTTGACTTATTTAAAATTTTGAACATCTTTATTATTATTATTATTAATTTAATTGCGATGGAGCCAACACTGCGTTGGCAGTTTCTCTAGTTTAATCTAATTACCCCTTGTATATTCAAATTTTCTTTAAAATTGAAATGTTAAATTCCTCTCCCATTTACTATTCTGATTTACAAATTTTAATTTTAAATTCCTTAAGCGTTTTTGGAAAATTATTCATCACCACACTTGGTAATTTGTCCAAATCCCTGACACCCTTACCAACAAAAGAAAATTTTGCCACTCCCTTATGCATGAAATCAAGCACCAGCTTGTGGTCATGGTCGTCTTTCCCCTTCCATGCACTATGCCTAAATCTTTGACCAATATCCCCTCAAGCCCCATCACCCTTCCCTCCCACACACGTAGCCTGACGTGGCTTTTGCCCGGACCCCCCCCCCCCTCTCCGTTGGTGCCCCGTAGATTTTTTCCTATTAATTCCAGGTAGCATTTTAAGCCGTTTTCTCTTACAGACTATCGTTAAAATTACTGCATATATAATAAACGTGACCGATATTTGTGTAGTGTACTTGTCTACAGTTATAAATATTCTGAATGAAATGAAGTCATTCCTGAAGATTATCAATTATTGGGAAAAAACTCTTCTCGAGTAAGAGGAATCCTTTGCTACTTGAGGAGTTACTAAAAAACATTCTGATATCATTCATCATTGTTTATTAAGTGGTATAACTGAACAAACTATACCTACACGCAGCACGGTATTGTCAGTATATAGAACACCTATACGGAGATAAATGACGGAAACAAAAATCCACAAACTGCTTCGCCACGTAGCTTTGCTCGGATAACCTACCCTTCCCCTCTCCCCCCCCCCCCCCCGCAAGTAGCTCAGCGTAGCTTTTACCCAACCCCTCCCTCCATTTTTTGACCGAGCTCGTATTTTATGAACACTTCCTCAGTAAATGGAGTGACAGTTGGGAATCTTAATTATGATCCTCCTATTTTTTCAGACCTGACTCGCCTGGGCGTAATTCATAGCTGATGACATTCAACTGTAAGCCATCGCTATCAAAACAACCAAATTAAGAAAAACCTCCGCCTACATAAGATTACGATGTCAGTGACTCGTATTCTTGTCACCAGCAGGCGTTCCAGTACACTAAGTAAAATAATTGAGAATATACGATACAACTGGTAGGCAGAGGTTATAAAAATTTATGACAAGTAATACATGAAGTAGGATAGAAGTGGTAAGTTTACGTAAAACAATTTCCTCAGAACATGAACAGAAGGAGAATCGAATGGAATTATCCGGAAGACTGGTGACAGAAATATTTTTTAATAATCAGTATTTTTTTAAATATCGTTTCGTTTGTAACCAAGAATCCTCTAAAATTGTAAAAGAAAGCTGATGAGTTATTCATGCGAAATTACTTAGATACTTAGGGGGAAAAAAATGTGAAAAACTGTAGATAAATGTATGTTTCGATACAATATGGAGGAAAAGAAGTGAAGTGTGCAAAAGTGTGATTGGTCATAACCTAACTTCGCCACTACCGGCGGCAATCGTTAATGAGTTACATGTTAGTCATGCAACAAATAATTGTAGAAATACAGTCAGTATTTCTATAAATCAATGGTCGAATAATATAGCTGTTCCTAACAAGATGGAGGGTTGCGTTGTTGACACAAGTATGATCATACCTAGTAAAAAGAAACATGAAAAGGAACCAGCAAAAAAATTCCATCTTAGGTAAAGCTAATTCTAAATTAAGTTTCATAGGTCATATTTTGATGTATTGTAACTCCCGTACAATGGAGATAGCATATAAAAACTCTCGTGCAACCACATTTGGATTAGGCCCTGCTGCTGTGGGAATCTGGGAACCGTATTGCAAGGGATTGATTGACGCCACAGAGAAAGTGCAGAGCAGAGCAGACCGAATCGTGACTGCTTGTTACATCCCTTACGAAAGCGTCACTGAAGCGATGTGATACTTGATGCACCAAACTGTTTAGGTCGCAATGTCAGGGAATATTTAAGTAATAAGATGCCGTACTGATGCTTATATGTATACTTTCTTCCTTTGTGTTCTTTGGGATTTGAATGCACAGAGTTAGTTTTGATGCAAAACACTCACTGCTACTCACAGTATTTGTGAATTTCAGAGTATAGATGTTGAAATGATAGAGAAAAATTGAATCATTTCATTGACATTATATTCACGGAAACGAGCAGCATTTTGTTTGTAGCTGCGAGGACGATATAGCTAAAGGAATGTTTAAGCAGCAGGCACGCGTTCTCCTGCGAACAAAATGTTTGGACACGGCAGGGGGCGAGGGGAGTTCTCGCGATAGCTTTGTAGAACATTTATTTTATTTATTTATTTTCCATATGCAACATAGCCCAGCACCTAGTATCTAATCTGGGCCCTTATTTCCATTATTTAACATGTACATATATTTTATCCTATATATATATATATATATTACGTATTAACATATAAACAATGAATCCAAGAAAATTTTGATTAAATTTCTAATATCTATTACATCTACTGTTATTAAACAGAATGGGCACCACACCACTACTACATCTACTACTACTGCTATTGTCCCTAATATTACTACTAACATTACTACCACTACTACTAATATCATTACTACCACTACTAATACTACTATTACCACCACCAATTGTCACACCCGCACGTCGGTCCACTAATGTTCATTTTTCTTGGTGTTGAGTGCGCTCCGAAAGTAGAGTCTCCTGGAACCGGCAGCAAAGTCAGCCGCCCAGGCCATCAAGAGTTGACCTCCTGGAATACCAAGACGGCTCCAGCTGTCGCTCAGAAGACGGCCTCTCTGGAGCACACTGAAGTTCCTCCGACGATTGATGTTGCTCATTGTCGTAGGATATCTTCCGTCAATCCGGTGTTGTGAAAGTCAAACTTCCAGCATCATTGTTCCCTCCTCTTCTGCTATCTGTGGCCTTTGATTTCGCTCAGCATTTTTTCTTTTTATTAATTTCTCCTTCCAAAATTTTGAGGCTAGATCAGCTGCCTCGTCCAGCAAATGCCACAAACTTTCGTCGCGCAGTATGTCAAATATTCTCCTACCTTGCAGCCGAGCTTGTTGGTGTTCTCTCAAACTGGCTGTTGTTTCACACTCCCATACCACGTGCTCCGGCGTACTCTCTTCACCACATTCGCACCTGTCTGAGCCCACAATATTTCGACTTCGGAGCCAGCTATTGTATGGCCCGTGACCTGTAATGTAGTGTACCAATCCGGGAGAGGGTTGAAGGTACTTCAACTTTAACCTCTCCTCTACGGATGGGAACATATCATATGCTCTTCAACCTGTTTCACTGTTGTTCCATTCTTGTTGCCATTCCGCCAATAGAAACTTCCGAATGTGTATCTCCGATGTTGCTTCGCTGCCTACAATTTCTGCTACCTTATCTTGTTTCCCTTTTCTGAGCCAGTATATGGCACCCCGTTACCTTACTTCAAGGTCCAGTGGCCATACACCACTGGCAACGGTTAATGAATTTGTTGCCACGGTTCTGTATGCTCCTGTCAATCTTAAAAGTATTCCTCGTCGGACATGTCTGACTCACTGTTTTAGTTTTATTTTTCTTAGATGCTTTGCCCACACACTTGCTGAGTAGCCCACTAAAGAGAATAAAATTGCTTCATGGTATAGTCTTATTGTTTGGACTGGAACAGTGAATTTTCGTTGGCCAACATTAATTATTTTATTCATGACCGCCACTGCTCTTGCTATTGTCTTCTCTAAGTGGGCTTCGAAGTTTAAACGTTCATCCAATTGAATGCCTAAGTACCTGTACACTGGGTTTCTGCGAATTGATTTACCGTTGATTCTTATAGTAGGTTTTCGAGTCAGCTTGCCCTTGAGCAACATAAATGTTGTTTTATGTGGAGCTAAACTCAGCTTGACTTTACTGCACCATTGGCTAAGGCAGTTAAGCACTAGATTACTATTGTACTCAATTTCTGCTCTTGTTGCTCCTTCCACGAGTAGTAAAAAGTCATCAGCAAAAGCTATTAGACCTAGAAGTTCAGGTAATCTTTGTAATAGTTCAATCCCTGGTTCCATCCCTATATCCCAGAATATGGGACCACAAACTGAACCTTGCGGGCATCCTTTAGTAAGGGTCTTCGTGATGAACGAGTTCTGGCATCTTAAGGAAGCAGTTCTAAATCTAATAAGCTTTGTAGAACAGAGTTACAAGTGAATGAGCCGCAGATTTATGTGCCAAAATGCAAAGTGTTGTGTCTTTTCTTTCTCTGCACCCAACGGAGCCACGGCAAGACTTCGGGAGAGAAGTCATTCGCGCTGGAGTCGTGACGGCTAACCTGGCGAGGAGGAGCCAGGTGTTTAGTGTAATCTGCTTAGGTGATGAGTGCTCTTGAATGGTAACCTCAAGTGAAGCGGCTAGTGGAATTGTGTGCCGTGTGTGGACCAATGCAGCTTGTGCAGAATGGCTGCAACAACGGTAATTATCATTGAATAACTAAAAAAACCGCATTGCACTTCAGTTTCGGTGGGACCTGAAGCGGTCCTGGCAGGTAGACCTGCGTGATAAAGAGATTCCTCAGTGCTCTCTTTATTTGTTAGCTGAGGTGGCGACCTATTCAATTAAAAACTTACATGTCTTAAATGTTTTTATTTATAATCAAGAATGAGGTTTTTTTTAATTGTCTTAAAAGTGTTATGCTATTCTTTTTAATAAATGATAAATTGTGAAATCAGAAACATAATTTTTGTAAATGAAAAGGTATCCCAGCTAGGTATTTCATTATAAATTTATGAACAATTTTAATATATCAAAATTAATAATTTCTCCCCTCAACTTAAAAGTAATTTTTTAATTGAACATTTCATTTGTATACACAGATAACTATACAGATATATGTAATCATCGTGTTTTGAAAAGCTTACGTTGAGTTAAGTTTTGTAGCGTTTTGTTAATTTCTTACCTACTTTTCAGCTGTTCATGATGTTTAAAAAGAAATTGCCCCGATTTATTTATTTCGTGTCAAAAGCGTTGCTGTCATAATAGTTGAAGACACAAACGACAGTATTAACTAGAACAGAACGGAACAGAAAGATACGTAGAAAAAAAATATACGAGGATAGAAATCAACACCAATCAATTCACATTATAGATGACAAAAAATAAGCAACTTGTACAGTTTATCAGAGTGCAGGTTGATTGTTACTGCGGGAAATTGTATAGATGCTGCATGGTCTGAAATGAAGTCTTCACGGGTGTACCGCCGGATAGTGTTTTGAAAACGCGATATTTCGGCGACTAGCTCCAGTTGTCTTCATCGGGTGTCGAGACGTCTGCACAGTCGGCTGACCGTTGGATACGCATGGTCTGTTTCACACATAGTATTTGGATCTTTGAGATAACGCCATCTTGCTAAATTATCCTTTGTATTGCCTACAACACTTCTAAGTCGGTTTAGGGATCTTCATGTCTTCCAGTTAAGATTGCCAGCTGACGGTAGAGTCTCTACTGTAAGTAACCTTTAATCTAAGTCAGTCAAACTCGGTCGCCACAGATTGAGAGCAACATGTTTAGGCTGTACATCTAATGCAGCCTTCGCCCTCAGGAAACTTTTCTTAGACTTCACCCTTCGTCTGTAGAGTTGATGCTCGAATAATGGATGAACAGCGTTTTGTTTAACCTTATTCCTCTCTAATTTTGCAGCTACGTTCCGTCTTATAACAGGAGAAGCGATTGCTGCAAGACCATTTAGTTTTTCAATTGCTGTGCCTCTGAGACAACCCTTAATAATTATACAGGTTTCATGCAGCGCTGCGTCTACTTGTTTGGCATAAGCAGATTGATGCCAAACGGGGCAGGTACATTCTGTAGCAGAATAACACAATGCACCTCATAAACTTCCTGTGAGTTTCATAAGCTGGTTGATACCCTTAAAGGAGGCTTTATAATCAGCCGATGTGATAATGCACATCTTCCTCCGGAGGATTCAGAGCGAGGTTCTACTTTGCTGTCAAATTTTATTCGTGGCGTGTCGTATCGACTTGAAAAATAATATGCCACTCCCCGTCCGTTCGGCAGCCGTCAGAGGTGGTGTGTCGGCTTAATGAATACTGATGGGCCCAATCGATACGAGTGGCCGCCGCAGCAATCCACTTTGCCCCGGGGTGGCGTGTCTCGAGGGAAACGCCCTCGGCCGTCACGGTCAGAAAGGATGCAACACGCCACCTTTGACGTAGCTGGGTGGAGACCCGTCGGCACGCTCCTTGGCTAAATATCTCTGGAATCACGAAGAGGACCTTGCCGAATGCCTTCAGCTAGCTTCCGACGGCTTGTGATTTTGTAGGCCGCGCCATGCAGCCGAATTGTATGGATCGGCACGCGTCATTGGCTAACCCTCCCCACCCAGTGTCGTTTCAGCTACCCGGGCGTTTGATGTTTACCAACTGGGCGACGGACAGACGCGCGCCACCCCTGCCAGCACAGGCAGGACCCTTCCCACTGCCCGCTGTTGATAGCTGGACTGGCCTGGCCGGCAAATCCACGCTCCATGGGAAACTAGCTTGAGGAGTAGCGCGCTGGCTCCTTTGGAAGGGCCTCTGTTCTGCAACTTTCTCTGCATACATGTCGCGTGGTTGACCGAACAAGGTGACACGACGTACCCCAAAATGGGTCCGCCTAGCTCAGCTTACTGTCGGTTGTAAGAATTTCCAGTCGGCATCTGTAAGCATTTGGCTAGTAAAAGAGAGAGTTAGCAATAATTCACAGTACGAACACCATATGGCTTCCAGTGCTATGCAACATCTCACCCCCAGCACTAAGAAGATCAGAAGCTCTCTTAAAAATCTGGAAAAATATCCTGAAGAACCCTCAGCTGCCTATACATCAAGACATGATTCAAGCGAAACGCCAACGCTTGAAATCAAGAAAACCACCATGGCGCACAGCAATCAACCTTACAGAGTCCTCTTTCAACATCAACAAGCTGTGGACAACTCAGTGGGAGCAGTCATCAGTAGCCAATAAAAATCTAGTTGAGGACTCCTCAGTAAGGTTATAAGGTTTCGATCTCCCCAGGCGGCAGTGGAGAATCATCAATCGGGTTCGAACAGGATAAGGCAGATGTGCGAACTTATTATACAAATGGGACTGGGTAGATTCTGTGACTGTGACTGTGGAGCCACCTTACAGACAGTCAATCACTTCGTTTCTGACTGTCCTCTTTGGGCCTACAAGGGAACAATAGCAGAAATCCATGATGCGTCGATCAGTGCAGTTGACTGGATTAAAACATTAGATCTCGAAATATGAAATTGTACAAGCTTGTGATATGTACATTTCCTATTGTTTACCTTGTGAAATAATCAAACGATAAATAAATAACTACGGATCCCTGGGTAACTCCTTTAGAATGGGTGAAAAGAGATATAATTAACTTGGAATTGCAGTAGGAAATTTGAGAAAGGCATAAAGTACAAGGCTGATACACTTTCAAGCTATATAAACACGCTACAAACATCATAGATTCTCCGATAGTGCGAAAATGGTAGTTCATTCGACATAAAATAGTGGCAGTTTCTAACAGTAGAACATTTTATACATGTATAAACGGGTCTCCTGTATGCATTTAGGGATCAGTTTTGACTGTTAGCTACTCTTAAACTATTCAATATTACACACCTTTACTGCAAACGACCGTGCCTTACTACTTTTATAGCTGTATCACGTTCCACCCAGTTGATAGTCGCTTGTATTATCTTACAGTTTTCAATCCTTTTCATTGTCAGCTTTTACCAATCTCAACTTCTGATGGAACATACTTAGTCACATTTCTTTATGTCAGCCTTTACCTTCATTAAATGTAACATTTATTCAACAACACCTTTTACACCACTAAACCATCATCCATGCATACTGCTTTCCTTAATTTTTTTTTTTTTTTTACTTATGGCTTTACGCCTCGTCGACGTCAAGGTCATTAGAGGCGGGATGGGAGTGGGGAAAAGGAACGGGAAGGAATTCGGCCATGGTCTTTTAAAGAAGCATACCGGCATTCACCTGGAGTGATTTCGGGAAACCATGTAAAACCAAAATCTGGATGCCCAGAAGGAGATTCGAACCGGCGTCCTCCCAAAAGCGAGTCCAGAAAGTTAACCGTTCACCCACTACGCTTGGTGTTCCTTAAAAGCAAATCCTTGTATCAATCTTCCTCGTGCCTATTTCTCTCCATTTTTTTTCACTCTCTTGTTTTTCTTTATATATCCTGTCTTTCCTATACTGCCTCGCTTCTCCAGGCTGCCAATGAACTAAAAAATATGCTGTTACTATAATTATTTCGAAAAAACATACCCATAATTAAAATAAATGATTTATTATCTATTTATTTACATCAGCTTGATGTATGTCCGTTAGAAGTTGCATTTCTGAGCCAGCGGACGGTGGAAGCGATATAATTGGCCTAATACTGTGATTACATCATAATTGTTAAACTACTCTCGAAAATTTCAGTTCACCAACTGACGGTAATACTACGTTTAGACCGTCTTCTCTCGGTTGGGAAAGGCCGCCTGCCATTGGTAGGTAATCACGTGAATATCAGGTGGTCATGGAACTTTCCAGTTCTTGGCGTGGGATAGAGTTTTCTGAGGGCAAGCAACATATCCTCAGGAAATTTGCTGAATTTGCTTAAACATTTAATTTCGTATGAGGTTCGTAAAGTGCAATACTTCTGTTTAGCAAACTGATGAATGATTTATTTACAAGAATATTTGAAGTTGCTATCATGGCAGTGAATGACCTTGACGATATTGCCGGCTAGTAAACATGTGAATTGGTGCTTTCTTGTGGATAGAAAGAATCGTAGGCCAATACAGAACCTAGCAGTTGTCCTCCGTTAGTTAGAGATTAACATGTGCCTGCGAGCATCTTATGCCGCCCAAAACTACTTACCAAGCCATGAAGAACATCGCGGCCCTTAAGTCGATCAAGAGCGCTAGACACTGAATGTCTGCATTACAGTCTCACAAACCATGTTCTCTATCAGAACATATGACATATGATTGTTCATCTAGAAAAATTATGCGGAAATATCAATTTACTTCCAATATAACAAACCTAATTGTGGAACAACGATTTGGTTGGTTTGGGTGAGAGCACTACAGCTGTTACGATCCTCAACTATATAAAGAAATCCGGAATAAAGTTTACTGGTCTGTGATAGGAATCTTGATCCAGTAGAGTACTAGTTTATGAAATAAAATGAAGCACCGCCAATTATAGCCAATTCAATCAACTGATGAACGCTATTCTGGCAGAGACTAGTGAAGCCTCCAATGACGACAGCCATCAGTCGCTGACAAAGCATGCTCGAGTTTTAATTAAGGACAACTGATTGCCTGGAAGTCAAGATCTAATTGCTTACTTTCCATGAAACACTTTTGTAATAACTGACCGCAAACGGAAGAAAACTGTAAAATTCAATGGGACGTGGCACTGTTGTTGGCCTATGCCATTTGTTTGACCCACGTAGCTCCAACAACATTGCATCGCGATATCCGCGATAATGTTCATTGGCAAACCCTAATTGTTTGGAACAATGAAACACTATCGGGACTTTTCAAATAGACGTGAGGCCCGTAAAGACTCATTAACATGGTGTCAGCGTGTAGTTGGTATGATTAAGAGTAAACTGGAACGGTAAATTGGTTGATTATGACTACAAGGTGGGAAAATAATTGCTTATTGAAGACTTTAAGTGGTAAATATCTTGGCATTACATTTTATAACAAGCTTAACTGGGCAGGACACATTTGACAGGTCGTAGGAAAAGGTTTCAAAATTCTGCGCTTGTTGGAGACAGTGATCAGAAGATGTACGAGAGAAGACAGGGGATTGGGTTTCAAAACTTTGGTCAGACCATTGCTTGAATATGATGGTGTAGTATGGGACCCACATTTTGAGTGTCAAATACAGGAGTTTGAGAGGAAGCAAAAAAGGGCTGCTAGATTTGTTTCTGGGAATTACCGCAGAACGCAGACAATTACAGACATGATAAAGAGCTGGAATGGCATTCACTGGGAGACGTGCAGAGGGTGAAAAGGGTCATGGGAGTGTACGCGGCATATATCGGTGATGAGGCGTGGAAAGATATTGGAGTAATGCATGGAAGGGAAAAGACGTCGACGACCACTAGCTGGCACTCGATTTCAGGCACAAGGGTGTAGCAAGATTCTATTTTTTAGGTAAGTGGACCAGGGACTGGAATAAGTTACCAAGAGAAATTATGAATAATTTACCAAATACGTTGAAAGAATTTAAAATTGATATTTGTAGAGGGCAAATGTAGGAGTGTGCAGGAAAGGGGGGAAATGGGTGTGTAGGGAAATTATTACCATTGCAGTTAAATTAAATTAAATGCTACTCACTTGTTTCTACAGTCTTCATTCCCACCATGTCTGAATAGCATGTTCATTCGTCGATTGCACAATGCCTAAGTATGAAGTTTCTAGAACACGAAGGCGTTAATGCGGTAGGTATTTTGTACTAGTTACAAAAATAGTTCGACAGTGATATTTACTTTCGATGCCTCTCGTGCACAAGTAGCATAAATTCCAAGTCTGGATGTAGGCCACCTTCCGCAGTTGTTGGTTAATACTCATTGCAATATTGACTGTAAGCTTCTTATTGCATTTGTCTGCTTCATAACATTCATGTTGTTTTGATGAAATGCAGTGCTATCATTTCAATATTGACTGTAAGCTTCTTGTTGCATTTATCTGCTACATAAAAAAAACCACTCACACACAACAGCTGATGAAAACAGAGAAATAATTTAATAGAGCAACACAGATACAATAACAAACTAAAAATATGAAAAGAAAGTTGGTAGCACTGCATTTCATCAAAACAACATGTATGTTATGTAGCAAACAAATGCAACAAGAAGCTTACAGTCAATATTACAATGGATATAATGCTAAGTTTTAAGTCAGAAATATGTATAAGTGTAAAACAGTTTTCTACTAGTGAAAAAGAAGAACTGTAAAACATATAAAATGCTGTTCCAGATCGCCATGTAAAATATCATCACCCTAGCTGTAAGTACATTGAAAATATGTATATAATAGTTTGTAATGCTTTTGTCAAATGTAATGAAACACATGTAAAAAAAAATCACAGCCACTGACGATGCCCCACACCATAAGTGCGAAACGCGTATGGAAATAAAGTAATATTAACATCAACAGTTGTGTCCAGACGGAATTTTGATTTATTATGTATAGCATAAATGCTTGTGTGCACGACGAACATTGGATTCTAACCACACTTACACGTCGCCGCCGATAGAAAAATTCGCTACAGACGAATTTCCAAACTAAAAACTCTATTCGCGAAGACACTGCATACAATTGGGGTACACTAGGACAGAGCGGCCCCTAAGACCGATACAGCCGTGATTCCGAACAACAGCGTCCTACTTCTACATGATAACGCTTGGCCTCAATCTGCTGCTGCCGCGCAAGAGAAATTGGAGGAACTTTCTTCGATAACTTTGGTTCATCTATGCACATAAAAGTTTGTAAGCGGGCTGTATCTGTTTTTGTTTCCATATCAGGAAAAAACTGACTAAATTTCACTCGGCTACGAAAATCCTCACAAAAAACTTGTTTGTTCGTTACGAAGTGTTAAGGTATTTTCCACAGTAAATATCAGTGTGAAAACAGTGGCCAAAATACAGCCACTTCCGAGAAAATAAATGTCACCATTAGCTTATTCATCCCATTACTTCTAGTAGTGTTGAAATTATTGACATACACTTTGTCTCTCTCCCTTTTTGGCTTTATCAACGGCCTTTCTCATCTATTTGTTCAGTTTCCTGTATATTTCTTTCTCTTTCTTGAAGAGTCATTTTTACATTTCTTTCGATCTCCCATTTTGTCTAATACAATCTTATTGATCCATTACTTTTTAGTTCTTCTTATCTCCACTTCTCCCATTTCGTCATTTTAGGAAGTTAACATTGCATCGCTGAAGATAACCCCTTATTTCATTAGTACATCAATATTATGGCTTGCAAATTTCAGTTTCTCTTCTATACTTGTTCATTGGGCCTCAAAGTTAGATCTGTTCAAATTCACTATATTCTATCCTTATATTTCCTTTCAGCATGCTACAATCGTGCTCTCTTTTCTGCATCGGCGTCTGCCCAAAGAAAATTTCAGCCATTGAGTTGCTGTTTTTAAAATTGTGGTAAAGTCAGTATCACCAGCCTCTTGACACGTATACATTGTCCATTTAGGTACATTGACATATTACTATTTATCAAGAGATCAAAACTGTTATAGAAGTGTGCGTGTTTTTCCTTGTTTAGAATTTTCTCTTCCTAAACCACTCGCAATACGTCTTCTGTTTGTTCATGTATCTTAACTGCCCCTTACTCATCCGCATAGGATGTAGGTATGCACACTTAACTATATCAGGGTATCCACTAGATCACTCAATATTTTGAACTCTATCACACCATCGCGTAGTGGCATCATCTTAATTTTACTCTCATCCAGAACTTTGTTTATACATCTTCCTTGTGCTGAAATCTGGAGAGTACTATATGATTTAATGCACCAGACAATTTTTTAATTTAATTTCGAAGGAGCATAGGGCTCGTTGGTAATTTACCTATATGTTTACTTTCTCCTTTCCTGATTATGATTAAATAAGCCGTAATGATTTGCACTAGAATCCTCATTGCGTCATTCTGGATAACTGTAGCTAACTCTATCTTAGATGAATAGTGACTGCAATTAGTGTAGACTACTTGTTCACTTCAAGCCACGTCTAAGAAATCTAAATTTATAATGAAACGAAGCAAGTTGTTTCTTCTCAATGTAAATTTGACGATCAAACATTTGATAAAATCATTACTTCAGTAATTACTCTAGTAATTAATAAGAGAAGCAGAACGGAGGTGGGTGAACAATATTAATATGCGACGGTAGCCATTGCTCGATAATTCATCCCACAATTCCATCAAAGCCCTGTATTCAGAAACCGCGTATTCCACCACATTTATCAGGATTAGATATAATGACGACTGCTTCATAAAGGACCCTTATGAAATCCGCTTAATGGTCACTGTTGCGTACAAAAGCATCGTGTGGAGCTCGTGTTGTTTTAGGCTTGTCGGCAGATTGTATAGGACCATTGCGAACTATAATAATTAAATTAGGATTATAAATGAACGAAGTTTTTCCCGGCGTTGTACATTTATGAATGTTTCTCTGGAGACAAACAGAGTGATACTATTATTTAAACACAATAGCTTGGCTACTACACCTGAAGATGGCGACTGAGGTAGACGTCGTCGAAATATTGTATATAAATAATAGTGTTACTCGGTTAGTTTCCCGAGAAACATTCATAAAAATTTGGATTATAAGCGATATTGTAAATACATAAATGTATAAAGGTAGCTGTGTTTCTTCAGTGATGCTTGTAAACATAATATAGCCTTCACTTACTCAGTATTTCTCCTTGTACCACATAATTCTGCATAGAAATCAAAATTTTATAGTATTTAAATAATCATTATATATCCAGAAGCATTTTTTTTTATAGTAATCTCTTTGCACTGGGTACTACTTTTGATAGGGTTAGAAATTTTTAGGTTAGTAAAAAAACCTCCTATACTAACACCACCTAGAGGTGATGGCTGTACTGGCAAAAAAGTGCTTGAGATACCATGAAATTCCTTCAGAAAACTGCAGAAGTACGCAATTGTATAGGAGCTTTCAAACAAATTTAATGGAAGGCCGCAATCTTATCGGAAGTTACTGCCATTGGCAGACCACATGTTGCAATAATACTTCCACATTTAAAAATAATTAAGTGGTGGAGTCATGATTGGATGAGAACCGTCGAATAGAAGCTCTAATCAAAAATTATCCCTCTTACTTAAAATATTGCACTAATTGTATACATTTATTCAGGTAATAATGTATGGTGTCAGCTTTTAATTACTAAATTCACTGTTAAATTGGTGCTAGATACTAGCGTACCTATTTTACCTGAGACATTTGACCTCGATGACGAAGTAAGCTAGGCCGCGCTAAATATGGACCTGGTATGCTAATTAGTGGTCAGTTTGAGAGCGCCAGCACCTCATTAAGACTAATTTCCAAGTCTTGCTGTCTCAGTACGTAGTACCTGATAAAAGCGTGCTATTTCTGTCTGCTGAATATTTCTATGAACTGAAGCAAACAGCCCTTCATGGCGTGGCCAGTTATGTGCTTGTATTTTATTTTTAAATACGCCAGCCCACAAATAAAAAAGATATTAATTTTGAATTTCTATAAAAAAAATTGCTGTCATCAGTATCTCGACTAGTTTGATTCAATCCTCCATTTCTTGTTATCTTGCGCTGATCTCTTAATCTCAACATACCCCTTACAACCTACATCTTCAGTTATCTGCTTCATATATTCTAACATCTTTCTTTACACTTCTTATCTTCGACCGTAACCTCCACTAACAAATTAACCAACCCAGCAAGTCTTAAAATGTATGCTCTTATAAGTCTGTAAACCCTGCGTTTGTCTGAGGGTTTGATGAAGCATCACGTAAGAATTACTGAACCAATTTGGTAGGATTTTTTACAGTTTGTAAACTAGTAGTGTGCAATCTAGTATGATTCTACATGACTGGGTAACGGAGCAAGAAATTATACTTCGTTCGAACTGAGAACAGACAGACGCCACAGATTACTCTGCATCTCAGATGAACGCTCCCTTACGAAATGCACACCATAGATCACACTACAATATAGATAAACACACCACGTTTTCGATATTGTTTTTTGGCAGTTTTATGAAACATGGTACCTTAGATACACGGTAAACCACTGCATCAGAGATTATCAGTGCAATAAGACTAACGAAATTGTGGAATTTAATTTAAACGTTTATGTTTCGCTACTAAAAGAAAAAGTAAACGCAAACATCTTACTAAGCAGACGTACATGTTGCAGAATAATACGCCAATGCAATTATTGATTTTTTTTCTCATTTATTACGTTTTCCCAAGAATCTTCAATGACTTGTTCACATGATATTTTTCGGATATTTAAATTGTAATGTAAAATTTATTTGAAAACACATTTAAATCTTCCTAATAAAATTCAACTGAATGCTATATATATAATTCCCTGTGGTCGTGATGACCTGGTGACAGGGTTTCTATTGCTGCTCATTCCTCCCCTGTTGTAGGTGCTTTAATCTACCACGGTAGGCTTACTGGGTACAGCAGACTTACAGTTTAACGTAAAATGTTCTTGTATACTTCACATTACTCAGCAAGCTGTGTCAGAGTTGAAGGTGGGATTAATGGCCTATGAAAATCACCGCCGAGACAGGGATTCAGACCAGGGCCATTCGATCCTTTGTTAGACACCTTTACCACTGAACGACCAGACCGCTCAAACTAACTCCTGAAGATGACAACTAAAAAAATTACTTCAAGGTTGGGGGCAATATTTTGACGCTTTATTACAAATGGTAACACTATACATAATAAAATAAGATAGTTGCATGAAAAGAAGAAAAATAAGCAGCAATATTATGTTATCTCGTTACAGATAGAAATGTTAAATATTTAAAATTTACTGCTGTAATGTATCCAGCTACTATTGGGAAAGAAATAAAGGTTTACATGTCGAGTTCTAATTTGTATGCTCAGGTAGGCCTACTATATGAAAGTAAACAATTCTTTTTTATATTATGTACGTTTTTTTGGCATAGGTACTAAGACTTTTTCAATTTTTTTTTAAAGAACTCTGTACGCACGTATAATTATTAGGAAACCTATGTTTAAATAATGCAGTCAATTGACATTCTTTTTAAACTATTCAGTCATAATTCTAATTGAAGTTTTCAAACAATGCGCCTCGTGTATGTTCTTCATTCAGTATCGGTTTGGGATGGTGATGACTTATGTAAATAATATGTTTTATCTGGATGTTTTTCACAAGAATTTGGCGCAATAGTGACATTGGTTTTTGGCATTATTACTATTTGTGAAGCAAATCATCTGTGGGCAAGAATTTTGTACAGGAATATTTAAATGTAACTTTACAATCCACGACGGGGCTGTAGGAACAGAGATAAAGGAACATCGTGCTGACAGAATTTTATTTTTTTTGTTTTGCGTATGATGCTACGTGACATTTACAACACACAGACTTCCAGATTACCAGGAAAGGCACGCAGTGGGAAATCCAGCACTCTTTGCGATACAGTTTGTGTAACCTTGCCGCAGTCGCAGTACGGAGAAACGATCTGCCCAGCCCCAGATGTGGAGAGTTGAAGCAGTTCTTACCGTACCGCATCTAATACGATTTAATTTACATCAAACTAGATAACCATGTGTTGTGTCGATAAATTAATACATCACCATCTGTTAGATACCTATCGAACTATAATAATAATTTCGTGCGGTCGTAATGACCTGGTGACAGGGTTTCTATTTGCTGCACATTCCACCCCTGCGCCGGAGGTGAAGGCCGAGTTAAGTGCGTATAAAAATCCCCGCTGGCTTAGGGATACGAACCAGGGACCTTTGGACCTCCAGTCAGACGCCTTAACCACTTAGCCACCAGAGCGCTTAAACTTACGGCTCTTACAAATAATTACAAACAATTGTCCCATGACAAACATTGAACGAACATTTAATTCGAAATAATAAATATTAAGGTTAATAATCGAGATAAAAACCATCCTATCTTTTAAGTTGGACCAAATTACACACAGTAAGCCAGACTTCATCAAAATCAGTTAAGTAGTTTCGGAGTTCATCTCGGACAAACATCGTGACGCGAGATTTATATATATATATATATAAAGAATAAAGATTGACCATGGTAAGTTGAATCCTGGTAGTTTTGAGCAGGGATTGCTAATTTTCACGATGCCATCTGGTGTTGACGATGCCCATTCCGCTGTCCAGCTATCTGTAGGTCTGAAGGAGTTAGATGTTAGACTGACAGCAGTCTTCCACGCAGGGCGATGTGACAGGAATTCATTGCAATGTGTACCGGAGTTTCTTATAAATCTCTATTAACTTTTCGTATCCAGCTTGTCGTTGATATCTGTTTGACAGTTCTGGTAAAATTCGTAACAAAATGATGAAATGTTCTAATTGAGGAAGCGAAGGTGAATTCGCCATTTCAACCGGCAATAGTGGCGGAGAGCGCGTGCAACCGGCACCCATCTTCAATGTTTTAAAATTATTTTTTACTTATGGCTTTACGCCTCGTCGACGGCTAAGGTCATTAGAGGCGGGAGGACTGGGGACCAGGAACGGGAAGGAATTCGGCCATGACCTTTTTGAAGGAAGCATCCCGGCATTCGCCTGGAGTGATTTTGGCTAACCATGGAAAATCCAAATCTGGATGCTCGGACGGGGATTCGAACCTGCGTCCTCCCGAATGCGAGGTGAGAACGTTAACTGTTCACCCACCACGCTTGGTTCCATCTTCAAAGAGCGCTCAACGTAGATTGACATGATCCTGCAAGTCCACGTTCAACCTTGATCACGATTAACGGATCGTGATCTTGATTTCATAATATCTAGATATTTTGGGATCAGATGTATCAATCCATCAATCTACCTCATACACCATCATTCTAGATCGCGATTATTGATTTCGATCACAGATCGCGATCGCGATTGACAGTGTTCCCAGGGCCTAACATGCACAGCCGCTTTAGAGAATGTAGTAGAACCATTACAAGTAGTTTGCTCCATCTTTTGGTTTAAATGTATCGTATCATAGGCGCAACATTTGATCGACGGCTGCTAACTCAACTAACAGATCCCTTCTAAGCCTGGTATGGCGTTTTTATATGGCTCCGGCATGCCTCACTTCTCGAAGCTTACAAGTAGCGACGACCGGAGCATTTTTCTGCTTTTACCTTTGGAAGCAGTTGGAGAGAAGAGTTTGTCATTTGACATTTTCTTCAGTCATCTCAAGTTGTGGTTATTTGCTTTTGGTATGTCGTTTCTGTCGCTCATGTGGTTTCAATTATTTCTCAATATTGACAGTGGTCTCATATGTTGATCAAAGGTGTCGTAGTATTGCCCTAGGTTGGCAATGAGAGGGTTTGTGGATTTCCTTGCAGCTCTGTAGAAAGCGTTAGTTATTCGTATAATCCATTCTTTTAGACGCGGGACACCTGTAGCTGTATGCAAGTCGGCTGTAGGAAATCGGTTCGGCACATTGAGTGCTCGCCGAAGTGCTCTGTTCTGCATTTTTTTTTTGGAGACGGTCCAGTACGGAGCTGGAAGCATATTCCCCTGCGGGACATGCATATTCCATCACCGGACGGATCAGACTGCAATATACACTGACCCCGGTGGTGGCTGCCAATGAGCTGTCTCTATTGAGAATGGGGTACAGTTCACGCAGTAGCTAACCATTCTGACATATAAGGGGCGGTTGGGATTCGCTGATCGGAAAAATTGTTTGGAGGCAGTGGTACCGAGGCAGATATGAGCTTCTCTGAGCTGCTAATTGAGCACTAAAAACGCAGTACGGAGCAGTGAGAGGTACTGACAAAGAAGTTGGGAGTTGGTGACAGAACACATTTGTTGTAAAACCGAAAGCTGCGATAGTAAATACTAAGGCCAATACAGGCCAATCTTGCCAGATAGTTGAAAGAGTAAATTTGTTGGCAACGGAAATCGAAAGATTCTTTTCTCATCTATGAGTCTGATTTATATGACAGATGAAGAGGACTGTGGTATAGGTTGAAGAATAAAAATAAAAAGTAATAAACACAACTATAACATTTATTGATGCATACTGCACATTCTCGTACAATGCTAAACAAGTTGTTATCTTCGTCGCACAGATACATCTCTTAGTGTTAAGCGCAATAAAAATATACACTAAGAAGGGACAGAATAATGGACCCACAATTGTAAATGCAGCTGTATTCTGTTTCGATAGGTAATTATAGAGTTGTAAGGAAATTAACACACAGAAAGAGATCATTTATATAAAGATTATCCTCAATGTTAGAATAAACTTTACTATTACAGATTTTGCCACCAACTTGTTGTATACATCAGCATAAAACGGCCGTTGATACATTCGCTTAACGACATGTGAAAGAATTTCCAAGTTGCCGCGCATTCCGCCTCTGCCGTGGCTGGATCTACAGTTTAAAGTGGAATCCAACCAACGGGATCGTTCAGAGTGGAATTCACAAATACAGAGCTAGCTTTAACAGAGTGGAAAGTTTTGTCAAGTGTCTATAGAAATATCTGAGACTTCCAGTTAACAATGCAGGAACCTTTACAATGAGTTACAGGTATAAATATGCTTAGTACAAATAGTATAATAATTAATCATATAAAAATAAACTATGCTGCTTTCGCCTGAGAAGAACAATTTCAATAATCGGATGTGTAGCCTTTAAATGCATCCACGAGTTTTCACAACGTAACCAACAACTTATTAAATTTATCAATTACTAATAATGAAGTACAAAAAATCCCATCTGGATATAATAAATACAATATATAATGAATTATATGTGGTTAAAATTAATAATATTTTCTTACAGTAAATGGCTGTGAGAAACAATCCAAGTTAGTGGATTGGTAAAAGAAACTTTTCTGGGGTGGCTGATAAGCTAGATGCTGAAATACGAATTGGCCTACGTTTAGAGTTCGTAATTCAATCAATAATTAACGAAATGAGAAAGATATTGCGAAATTTCTTTTTCGGCTATAAAGATTTAGTCTAATAACTTTGGTTAAAAAAAAAAGGTATTGGGATTTTATGTTCACTGAAATAATACTTCCTACTTAATGGAACCATATTTTTTTAAAATTAAGGTAACAAATTGAATTGGAATCTGTGAGTTCTGTTCGTTCGATGAGATACTTGGATCTATGGTATCTATAATATAATAAAACGGCAACATTAGTTAGAGGTCCTGAACCAATACGATTTTTTTTTAAATATTTTTGTTTATCTCGCTGCCTTTTTGTTCCGTCATTACTAAAAAACTACTGAAAAATTTTGACGAGGTTTCTATAACTTTAAAGAATAGATTCTCACCTAAATTTAGAGATATCTCGCTTCTTTGTTAAGCAGAAAGTTTAAACCTGTTCTGAACATTAAACGATTTGACTATAATCGGCATCCACTTCAAAACTTCCGCTCGTATTTTAATGTGATCTTCGGTACTCATTATCCGGCAGTTGAAGCAAGTCATATGAGGATGGAAACTGTAATTCAGACAGCGCAAACCTAATCAGGAATTTGGTTCAGATTCTTGTTATTAGGAACACTGCACAAGTGCTTATTCTACCCTGTTTGGCAGGAAATTCCTTCCACCATTGGTGTTCGAACCAGGTAACATCGAATCGAGGAATAGGCGGCGTGTGGCAAATAAGCCGTTATTACATCCATCCGTTTGCATTGGCTTACTTCAGTAACGTGTATACTGCTGTATCGCCACTAGTGTGATAGTAGAATCTCACTCGGTAAGTTACCCACATAATAAAAAATCTGCTTGTGAACTAGGCCAGTGATTCTTGTCTTACAACCGTACAAACCAACAGATCAGTTACCTAGCAAACACAGGATACGAGGGTTATTAGATCTTCTGTAGAAAGCACTGATATATCTCTTTCTGTTTAGGCTTATGTTTTGATTATGGCTTTACGCTTCTTCGACGTCGAGGTCATTAAAAGCGCGAAAGGTCTAAGCACTAGGAAGGGGAAGGAATTCAACTATGACCTTTTGAAGAAACCATCCCGGCATTCACCAGGAGTGATTTGGGGAAACCGTGGAAAACCCAGATACGGTTGGCCAGACGTGGATTCGAACCAGCGTCCTCCTTAATGCGAGGCCAGAGCGTAAACCGCACAATCAACACACTCGGTGCTCTTTAGTCAAGATACGTAAGGAAGTCAACGTCACATCCGATTTTATGCATTTAGTAAAGCAAACTCGACATTGCTCAGTGTTTAGCGCAATGAAGTGTGCACTGAAAAGGTACAGAAAATTAGACCCACAAATTTCAATATGATTGTATGTTAATTCGATCTATAATTATCAAGTTATAAGCGTGTTACCGCAAAGATTTTTTTTTTAACTGCTTAACGTCTCCTATAACAACTAGGTCTTTAGAGACGGGAAAGGATGGGGGGCAAGGAATGGGAAGGAATTCGGCCATGGCCTTTTGAAGGAAGCATCCCGGCATTCACCTGGAGTGATTTGGGGAAACCATGGAAAACCCAAATCAGGATGCCCGGACGGGGATTCGAACCGCCGTCCTCCCGAATGCGAGGCCAGAACGCTAGCCGTTACACCACCGCAAAGAGAAAGAGCCCTCGTGAAAGAATTAATCTCACTGTCGGTACTGTAATGAATCGCTTCCTCCATCGTTAGTTATCTTTTGGTTTATTCAATATTATATGAGCCGCGCGAAATTCTCGCGAATAGAAATAAAATAAGATGAGCAGTGAGGTTGGTAGTTTGTAGCAAGTAGAAAGAAGAATCGGCTAATTTTTAGTAATATCTTTTTGAATTTATCTATGTATACTATCCTGCAGCCCTCTATTTTGACGAAAAGACCTGAAGCTGTCCATTACCGGAAATCGAAAATGTCACTGCTCTCAACTAAGCTGAACAAAACACAAATAGTAAAATGATAAATGGCTATCTAGCGATAGGGATCAATCGTTATGAACGCCAGTGAAGCCTAATGGCGTTACTCTGGACTGTCGTTCACTTGACCTTGATAGGCAATACTTTTACCCTTTAAGGGTCTAATTCCCAAAAATTCCTCTTCTAAAATATGATGTGACTAGAGCAAAGACTTTAATCTTTAAAATGATGTTCCATTTATCGATTTCGGTTAGGTAACAAGGGAGATAAATGGCAAGTTACAAAAAAAAAAAAAAAAACATTTATTAGAAATAAAGATACATTTGCCTTTAGTGACTGAATTTCGAAAACTTACCCTCTTAAAATATGATCTTACCAAAGCGAAGACCTTAATCTTTAAAATCATAATTCATTTATCGATTGCTGTTAGATATCAAGGAAGATATATTGCTCGTGACAAAAAAATACGTATTAATGATCGAATTCAGAAAACTTCCATTTTTAAAATATGATCTTACCAAAGTGAAGACCTTAATCTTTAAAATCATACCTCATTTACAGATTTCGATTAGGAGCGAAGGGAGATAAATTACTATTGTCAAAAAATACACGTTTAGAAATAATATATACAAATAATAATTGACAAAAATTCTCCTCGGGTATTCTGCCGGATAAGTTCTTCTGTCCACAACGTTTCGGCAGCAAATCCACTGCCTTCATCAGATGACATATCATAGCGAAGCGACCACTGCGACGGCACAGCACCGACAGTACACAGTCGGTGCCGTGCTATGACATCTCACCTGACGAAGGTGGTGGAGATTGCTGCCGAAACGTTGTGGACAGAAGAACTTATCCGGAAAAATATCCGAGAAAAATATTTGGCAGTCATACGCAGGAAAAAAACTTAATTCTGACAGTAAAATACATGGTGAAGCAGCAGAATTACAAACATTCTGCGAGAAGTCGCCGTACCCTTCCAGCTATTATATTTATTTAGTTATGATAAAGAGAAGCAAAAAAAATTAACAGTAATAGCCCTAATTAAATTAGAATAATTTGTATCGGTCATTACATTATTAACTAATTATTTATAGTTTTAGCTATACTCAGTGAATCACACATTATTTTTGTCTTGCGTTAGCTTAAATATAGTAGGCCTAATACTATCTTTTTTTAATAACAATAAAAGCAGGTTTCAATCTTCTTACCTAACTGCTTTTTGTCATCAGTCTTTCGACTGGTTTGAAGCAATCATCAATCCTTCCCCATCTTGCGTTACCGTCTTCATCTCAACACATCCCTTACACTGTACGTCCTCGGTTATCTGCTTCATATATTCTTATCTCTGTTTTCCTCTGCAGTTCTTACCTTCGACTGTTCCCTCCAGTTAAAAATTAACGAATACTGTATGTCTCAAAATATGACCTACCATCCTGATTTTTATTTCTATAAGCATCTTCCATCTTATTTTCTCATACATCATTTTATATTTTGTCTGTCCACTTAATTTTCATCATTCTTCTGTAGCACCACATTTCAAATGCTTCAATTTTCTTTCTTTCTGTTATTCCTTAAGTCAATGTTTCACTACCATAAAGTGCTGTGCTCCACACATGGAGTTTAAAAAATATTTCTGAGCCCTAGATCAACATTTGAAATTAGAAGATTCCTCTTTTTCATTTTTTTAATGCTTTACGTCTCTCAACAACGAGGTCTTTAGAGACCGGAAAGGATGGGGGCAAGGAATGGGAAGGAATTCAGCCATGGCTTTTTTTAAGGAAGCATCCCGGCATTTGCCTGGAGTGATTTGGGAAACCATGGAAAACCCAAATCTGGATGCCCAGACGGGGATTCCAACCGCCATCCTCCCGAATGCGAGGCGAGAACGCTATCCGTTACACCACCACGGTCGGTCTCTTTTTCATGAACGCTCTTTTTGCTAGTGCTATTTTGCTTTTAACATCATTCCTGCGTCGGCCATTGGTTGTAAGTTTGCTTCCCAAGTAACAGAACTCACTTACTTCTCCTATTACATCCGATTATATTTTTATATTTAATCTACTAGTATTGGTATCATTTCTGCTACATTTCATCACTCTTGTCTTGCTTTGATTTATATTCAGTCCAAAACCTTCCTTCATTATTTTGTTGATGCCATTCAGTAACTTCTCAATATCCTTAGTCATTTCTGCTAACACGACATCATCAGAAAATAGTAGCATACAGATGTTATCTTCCTGAACACTTGTGCCACATGGAAATTTGTCTTTGACTTTCTTTATTGTTTCTTCTACATACAAGTTGAATATTGATGGGGATAGACTACAACCTTGTCTCACACCCTTTTAATTTATGCATTTCTCTCATGATTCTCTACTTTTATTATAGCCATTTGATTCTTATATTGTTTCTAGAGTATTATTCTATCTCGATACTTTAGACCCCCTTCACATATTGGATTAATTCTTCAATTTTAGCGAATTTTCTCTATTTCTTCGTCATCTTCCTGTGACGTTGGTATATACACTTGTAGTAACGTGGTTGGGGTGGGCTTAGCTTCTAACCTAATCAAAATAATTCTGTCACTAAACTGTTCATAATAACTCACCCGTTACACTACTCTCTTATTCATTACAAATCCTACACCAGTGACTCCATTGACAGCTTGTGTGCTAATTATCCTATGTTCCCCAGACAAGAAATCCTGTGCGTCCTTCCATTTAATCTCACTAATCCCAACGACATCTAACTTAAGTACTTCCATCTCCCTTTTTAAGTTTTCGAACCTACCTGCCCTATTCAGACTTCTAACATTCCACGTTCCGACTCCTAGAATGTTTCTATCCATTCTGATGACTCCTCCCTGAGCAGCCCCCACCCGGAGATCCAATTGGAGGACTATTTTACCTCCGGAATATTTTACCCAGGAAGAAGCCATCATGATATATGTAATTTGAGAGGATTACATGTCCTCGGCATACCCTTTGGGTCTTTAATGCAGTGGTTTCCTGTTGCCTTCTGCATCCCCATGTCGTTGATCATTTCTGATTCATCCGCCTTTAGAGGCCGTTTCCAGCCCCTAGGGCAAGAGGATGCTCTGAACCGCTCCCCGCTCTTCCACCCTCCTTTCGGAGGCCGTTGGCAAGCAGTGGGTGACCCCTTATAACGGGAATCTTAGTCGCCAGAGCCTCGTCCGTGCAAACGGGGTGTACCACGTGAAGGAGAGGTTGACATTTGATTGGAAAAGGCTAGTATAGTCTCTCCCAAACCCTTACAGCTTTGCACGTTATGCTGCCGAAAAAGAGAAGAACTAATCAGCGTCAATTATAGAAACTATATATATATAGAAAATTATGGATTTAAGTAGGAAATAAGTTATTGACGATATGGTTAAGCAGAAATACAAACCATATGGTTTGATGAGACCACAGAGGGATGTCATATGTATATAGTAGCTTAAATGTCAGAGAATGAGAACATAAATAGAAGTCAGTGAACCGAGAAATTACCAATTTTTCCTGAGAGTATTATGACGGAGCTAGGGGCGTTAGAAGATAGAAAAGTGACTTTTTGAGATGATATTACTACGACTGGTCGATGGGTGAGTGGTATCACTCAATATTGACATCCGGGAGGACGTGACCTCAAATCCCCTAGTCCAGATTTCGGTTTCTTGGATTCCCGAAACCATTCCGAGCGAAAGCGGGATCGTTTCTTCAAAAAGACTATAGTAGAAATCCTTCATTTTCCTTGGCCCGAATCCTCCCCTGTATTTTAAAAAAAATTAAAAAATGGACATCGTGTCATTCATGTAAATACTACTTATATTTATGAATGTTTCTCGGGAAACAAACCGAATGATATTATTATTTATCCTCAATATTTCGACGACATAAAACTCCGTCGCCATCTTCTGGTGCAGTAGTAAGACTTGACGTTTGCTCTAGGCAAGACTTGGAGGCAAACTTGAACTACGACTACCCTGAAGATGGCGACGGAGTTTTGTGTCGCCGAAATATTGTATATAAATAATAATATTACACGGTTTGTTTTCCGAGAAACATTCATAAACAAACAACAACGAAAAAACTGCGTTCATTTACTACTTAAATTGTTTGAGAAATTACAGTAAGACACAATCACTTACTGATATGATTAAGGAGCTGGGTTGGCTTGTTTTTGCATATGGCTTTACGCCTCGTCCACGTTATTAAGGGTCGGAAGGTACTGGGGGCAAGGAACGGGAAGGAATTCGGCCATTGCCTTTTTAAATGAACCATCCTGACATTCCAGCTGGGTTGGAATAATTGGAACACTAGAGGTGGATAAAGAGCGAGTAATGTTTTACACGGCGTATATTGGGTACGAGGGCTAAATTGACATTGCCCAAAAAAATTATGAGTGGTGTGTGGAAGGGAAGAGATAACCGTTACCATGTCCTGGCACTTATTTCTGTCTTAACAGAAGGGATTGGAATAAATTATCGAGGAATATACTGAACACGTTACCTCAAGAACTTGCAACGTAAAATGATGTAACGAGGTAGTAGTCGTGTAGTGTAGCTGTAGACATAAGGAGGTAACTCTCGGGCCTGACCTCCTGGAAGACGCTGGTTCGAATCCCTGTCCGGGAGTCAAGATTTCGGATTTCTATGGTTCCCCGAGTACGCTCAAGGCGATTTCCAGAATGGTTTCGTCAAAAAACCATGGCCAGATTCCTTTCCAATCCTTACCTCCAATCCTGTCACGTCTCTAATGACCGGGACGTTGACGAGCAGTAAAGCAGGAAGCAAAATTAGCTTTATCGCAATTATTAATAATAATAGAAAAATAAATATTTGTTGCAAATTAATCATACATCAGTGTAATACATGATTAGTCCAAATTTGTTATTTCAAAGCACATTCTAATAGAACAAAAGAAACCTAGTCGTAGATAACACATGACGAACTGCTTCTACATGCTTTTCGTTCCTGAGGCGGATTGGCAGGCAATTTCCGCCCGTTTCCGATATCGGCATACAAATAGCTTCACCACGTTCCGGCCAGTGACAGTATTATTTGCTGCCAGCGATATTCCTGAATGGACAGAACTTTCTAGAAAATTATTTTCTATAGATTTGTCATCGAGAGGAACTCGTTGATTCAAAACACGCATTTCTTGTAGCTTCTTCTTCTCTCTCTCTCTCTTTTTTTTTTTTAGTTCACTAGAACCTGTTTCCTTTTTGCCTCTATTTAATTCGTCTACTGAAGTTGTAGCAAATCGCCCCTTCTATCATTTTGACGATTTTCTCTCTTCTCTTTTTCCTCCGACAGATATACTATGTTTTGCTTTTCTATCCTTACTTCATCCATTCTGTATATTTGTTCATACCAATATTTCCTTCTACCTTTTACCAGTAAACTATTTTTTGCACACAGGAGTCTTGTATCCTTATTTCGTTTCCAGTCCTCCAGTGTTTTCCAGTTTTTGTTCTTAACATGCTCATTTCACTGTTTTCCAATAGTTCTTTTGTAATACTGGAGTTTTTCTTGCCGTCGAAGATGAATAAAATCCTCCCATGCAATTAGACGAGTGAGTCCATTGATAAAACACGACGTTTCGGTGGTCATAATATCTGCCGCCATCGTCATGTCATGTGACTGTCACAGAGATTATGACCACCGAAACGCCGTGTTTTATCGGTGGACTCACTCGTCTAGTTACGCGAGAGGATTTTATTCAACAGTTCTTACGTTTTTAGCCCCTCATCTGCACGACAGATAAATTCAAGATTTATGCGTCTTTGCTGAATCAGAAGATCGGTATATAACCTTCATATGACAACAAAAGAATACAGCATGGAGATTTCTCTCAATAAAACCAAGGTAATGTCCTTTGTCGGAAAAAAACACAAAAGAACCAAAATCTCAACAGACAACATGCCCATAGAACAAGTAGCAGAATTTAAATACCTAGGTTACAACCTCAGCTACACCCTAGAAACCGATATGCAACAAAAAATCACAAATCTCACGAAATAATAAATAACACCTTCAGACCGTCTCTTGTTGAACAACACACAAGAATCAGGCTATATAACATTCTGGCTAAACCTACACTATTGACCGGCAGCGAGGCCTGGACACTACGCAAAGGTGATGAGCGGAGACTAACGGCGGCTGAGATGCGATTAATGAGGAGAACAGCTGGCTACACATTACGAGACAGAAACAGATCTGACGAAATGCTTAAAGGACTCAAAGTAAAACCAATTCTCCAAACTGTGCAAACATCTTGGACAGGCCATGTACTGAGGATGAAGACGGACCGGATCACACGGAAAATTCTCAAATACCATCCCAGAGGCAAGAGAGATGTAGGAAGACCACCAAGAAGATGGATTGAGACAGTAACAGGCCACCAGGCCTAACACTGGATAGGAAGAGGAAGAGGGGGACGTGTCTTTTTATTCTGTGACTATGCTTTCGACAAACATATTTTTATTGCACCGTATTAGGTTTTTTAAGTAATCTGATATCCTAGGAGTCTTAATGTTTTTGGTGTTTTACTTCTTGGCACAAATTCTTATAGTTATTTATTTTCGTTCCTAAGTAATTAAACTATGCTGATTAACTTGTTCTATAATTTATGAATTTTCTTCCAATTTGCATCTTACAATTTCTTTTTATATGGCCATACTTTTTGCCTTAGGGATGTTTGTATTTATTACCAAGTTGGATTTTGTTGTTTTACATTAAACCGATGCAATAATCCTTGAAGCTTATCCTCTGCCACGAGGACACCATCTGTGAAACCGATGATTTAGAAGTAGGTATTCCTTATTGCCGAGCGTGATTGGTGAGCGATAACGATCTGCCCTCGCATTCGGGAGGATACTGGTTCGAATCCCCGTCGATCCATCCAGATTTTATTTTCTCATGATTTCCCTAAATCACTCACATGGCGATGGAATAATTCCTTCCCGTTCTTTGCACCCAGTACTTTCCTGCCTCAAATAACGACGACGTCGGCATGGCGTAGAGCGATAAGCCAAAAAAAAAAAAAAAAAAAAAAAAGGGAAGGTGTTTCGTATTCTTTTACCCCGTTTGTATGGTAGTCCCATTATTATTATTTTGGTAACCAAATTGATTGTAGAAGGACACTGAAAATCTTCCTGATGTTAATTTTAGTTACTCAATTTGTAGCGAACGCAGTTGTTCGCTTGGTTCATTAGTTAGACATTTGTTAATTATGAAAAGAGGAAAGCAAGTTTCATGTTAAGAAACCAGTCAGAGGCATCGACCGGGGATTTAGAGCGCTGACAGTAGGGAAAAAGTTTGCAATGGTCGATCTAAGAAGGACAGATGACGGCATGCATCGGCCTCATCATTGGTCTACCATTTGCCCCTCCACTTTAAGACCATAGTGGGAGGTGGTGTATATACCTCTGCACGGGCATCGGAGAGTGGCTTGTCTTGTCTTCATCAATCAGTCGCAGCCAGCAACAGTCGGAGCAGAGAGAACGCAGATATCGAGCCGCCCTCCGACGGCCGTGGCCGCGGTGTGGCGCCACATACGAAGAAGATGAACAGCGCATAACAGGTTGGACATGGAAAGCCGTCGTTGAATTATAGATAGGGAGCTAGGGTCCTCCACAATGTCTAGAGCTGGGGTCACTGGTATAGATAATCGCCCGCAGTCGAAGAAGCTCTTGCTGTCTTCAAAGTAAATGTCACACTCATGCAGTTATAATAA
This sequence comes from Vandiemenella viatica, assembly GCA_031002005.1. NCBI lineage: Eukaryota > Metazoa > Arthropoda > Insecta > Orthoptera > Morabidae > Vandiemenella > Vandiemenella viatica. Next base: position 60,777,962 of record CM061914.1, read on the forward strand.
TCAACCTATTTTCAGTATTCAGTTACGTCATAGCGTGATGCTGGAAGGTAGCGCAATAGCACCTTACATTGTTATCAGTATTCAGCAGTAGTCTCAATGCATACCATTTGTATATTTTGTACAGCCGTGAAAGTAAATATTTACATTGTACATGTTATGAACTTATTCACCCTGATGATCCTACCACGAATGTCTCACTCCGATCCCAGATCGACTGCTATGATCGATCCTTACCCATTCGCTCATTCCTCTCATCGAATCTGGCCAAGTCTCCGCTCGGCCTGCTGCCAGGTTCGCCATAGGTCCCAATAGGTTTACCGGTGTCCAGGTGGGGGCACTACAAATTCATCCTTAAACGTGATTTTTTTGGAACAATTTGTATTATTTCTTCCATTGAAACTATTATCTTCTTTTTATTTTAATATTTCCAAAATATTTTTCTGTTTGATTCTTTCAAAAGCTTTAGTAAAATCTGTAAAACTCAGACACACAAGCTTATAGAATTCTAATGCTTTTTCAACTACTTGTCTGCCGTTGAGCTGAGCGTCTCCAGATGACATTTTGTTTCTAAACGCATCTTGTTGTCTTTCAATTTTACCGTTATGGACGGTTTTTGAAAAGAGTTTGGTCGCATTGTTCACCGTAGATATACTGCAGTAATTTTCGGATTTTATTTTTCATTCTTACCTGAAAATCAAAATTGTGACACTAGTTTTCATTACTTTTAGTATAAATATTACCTTTTACCCCGTATTTTATAATCTCATTTATTATGCTATTAATACCAGCTGTTTTCCTGTTCTTCAGTCTTCTTATTACTTCTTCAACTTCTTGTTGCGAAATTTCAATATTCTAGGCTTAGCTCTTTTATTCCACGTTGTTTTTCGATATTTTGTTTTGATGTGAGCATAAACGTAAAAAATATTGTTCCAGTTCATTTATACTAATTTTGTTTGTTTTTACTCTGTTCTTCACCTTTTTATTCCTCAGTATGGACGAAATTTTATTCTTTTCCTCCTTATACATCATTTTCTTAATCTTATGGAATATTTCCCCCAATTTTGCTCTTTCATTTTATCAATTTTAGTTTACTTGCATAATATGACCGGTTTCACTTGTCCCCTCTTTTATAAATTGGATGAATGCTTCTTTTTCCTCTCTATTTCTTTAATTTCGGGTTTGGACGATAGCGTTTTATAAACCATCTTATTATGCGTTGTTCTATTATGTACCTCCTTGGCCAAGTCAACTATTTTCCTCTGCCGGTTTATCTTTTGTTCATTACCGTTCCCAGTATTTCTAGGGGATCTTGTTCTAGTTTCTGCTTTGAGGAATATGGAAATGAAATGCGTAAAATGTCCAAGGTTATCACTGCTTTTTATATTGAATATTTATCTTTTTTTTTCTTTTTTTTGCTTTTATGGCACAAACTTTTTAACACTTAATACGTATTATGTGATTGAAAACAATATTTTTCGGGTTGCAGCATAGCTATTTGGCTCCCGTGGAACCGTATTTTCGTATATGCGTTTTCATTTGAAGATATTTTATTTCAATCATTCTAATCTGGTCATTTTCTTCGATAATTGGGTTAGTAACTGACGATTAATGGTGATTTTATTCTATGAAAAGATAGCTTGGTCAATGAGAGAATACATACAAATTTTATTGACATTATCCAAGATCAATTTCAAGTTACCATACAGTTAAATGTTAATCTTCAGAGTTATATGTTGTAAAAAAAACGGATTAATATTATTAGGCCTACTTATACACAATATTTCGGCGACTGTTGGTAAACAACGCGCTCAAGACAAACTTCAAGTGTTACGATTACATCTGAAGATTATGACGGAGTTTTATGTCGCCGAAATATTGTTTATAAATAATAGTATTACTCGGTTTGTTTCCCGATAAATATTCGTGAATAAACAACACCGTGAAAAATTGTGTTCATTTATACATTATTTTTATTTATTTTGTCAAAAATTCGCCAATTATGTTTCGTTTTCCTGGATTACTTCATGTTCAAACACGCTGTAAGCTGCGAGCGAACATAATGCTGTTATATGTAGGACCAGCTACGAATCCCTCCTTGTATTTCATCTGTCAGTTCATGGAAATTTTATCTAATTTGGTGTTGTTACTCGCGTCACAAGATTAGTAAATCTTTTATTAATACGCAAGATCAGCAGAGAAGATTGGGAGTGGGTTAGATTGATAAGAGCCTCTGGTAGCACAGTCGATAAAACACTTGCCTAGAAAATTCACCACAAGCAGGAATTTTCGTGGAATTAGTTTTACTGATGCGAGGTGCTCCAGGACGAGTCCTGATTCGCAAATCACGTTAGGCTGGTTACGGAATGGGCGGTTTTTGCCGCTGTGGCAAATTGACTGGCGCCTGCTACAGAATTTGATGTGTTTACTCATTCAGTGGTAAAAGTGCCGCTGCTTTAGAATTGGCAACCGAAAAGGAGGTGAGCTTTACTTTGTGAATGAGAAGTTAATTTAATTGGTTTGGGATTTATTACTTGCTGGTTAGTATTTAAACAGTTAAATTTAAAGAATATAAATGAATCCACCAAATGTATTCGCTCGCTTTGCGGCTGTTCTGTCGCGGGGAAACAGGAAACGAAAGTAATAACTTATTTGGTTCCATCAAGTCAAGCAAGTGAGAACAAAATTTGGGGCAGATATCTTCAAAGCATGTGTTATCTTCACAATTGTGTTAGACGCAGAGACGCATATTTCGTCGATGATGCACTGTCAGTCACAGGAGTCGAACTTACTGCAGGAGAAAGAAGAACACAAAGAGGTTTCAAGTCAAACAATCTGTGGAACATCGTGCGCTATTTTTTTTTTTCTTTGACTCAACATTTGTTTTTTAAGTTCTAGTTCAAGAATTTGTAGACAGATGGTGAAAACTTTACTTAGCAAAAGGACTTTTATCTTCATCTCCCAGTTCGTCAAACTGGTTTTTAATTTCAAGACACACCTCTTTTCAAGCGATCCTGGTTGCATCCCGATGTTTATAAATACGAATATCTAACGTTTTGTCTGACAAAACTGGTCTCGCCTTTACCAAAGATTGGAGATAATAGTTATTTGTCACTATTTCACTCATCTTGTAATTTTTAAACTGTTTTCAATAAAAAATGTGAAACAGATATAATTCGTTCAAGCTGTTGAAATCCTCTGAATGTGAATGCGCCTTCCTAGTCATATGCGCCACTGCTTAGACGGTGCACATTAGTTCCATGAGGTACAAAAACAGGCAGAAAATAAAAAATATCAAAATTAAAACGTAAGAACCACGAGATTTTGTACAGAATACATCTCGACATAACGTATACTGGTCCCTTTACCTTCGCTTGTTTAGTGTTTGAAATTGGGTCTCTAATTTGAGTCACACGTCACATGTTTATACCTACAGAAATTCACAGCGTGGAAAGTCGTGGAATTTTTTTTCTGAACACACTGCCTGATCAAAAAACTGAAGAGGAGGAGGAAACGAACCATCAAGGGTTGAGACGGTGTGTGATGTTATTTCAGTTATTACAAAATGGAGTCAAATTCACAGAGAATTTGGCAGTATAAGCCCACTTATCAGTATGACGTTCCAGCTCCTCTAATCTGGATGCGTGTACTGATTAGGTCGAGAAAGGTGTGTTAGGGGTCATCAACAAATTACGTCACACGAATTTCATGATTTGCGGACCCCTCACATGTCACAGGGTTGTCACATTTATGGGACCCCCTTCCCCTGGTGTGACGTCAAATATTTTGCAATTTTAAATTTATAAATTAAAACAGCACTTTCAAAATGATTTATGTATTTCTAGTTAAAAAATCGTATCAACAATAAATCAAACATTGAAGAAAATATAAAAAAAAACATAAAAATCGAATTAATAATACAAAATTGAGTCATCATGTGTCCATGAATTTTGAATCGATTCATTGATACTGTTTATTATTGGCATAATTGTTACTTTATTCTTGATTTCGATAGTGTTGGGAACATTCGATGTGTCATCATCATCTTCATCCAACCATAAAGCATTGTCATCGTTTAATAAGCAAAGAACTTCCCTGTTTCGTCTACCGGCAATGCTTTGTGGACGAATCTTCATGATGGGGAAACCCTCTAGTTGCCTCTTATGTAATTACTTATTTTGGTTAGTGGCTTTGTATGGTGAAAAATATAATATACAGATGCCACATGATCGTTTAAATAAGTATGCCTCGACACTGGGGCAATACGAGCCAAATGTGATACAAATTATGCATGTGATGTCACAAAGTTTATGACACGTCCCCCCCCCCCCTTGTAACACGATGTCTCACTTTGTTGACCCCCCCCCCTCAAGGTGTGACGTAATTTATGGATGGCCCTTAACTCCGTTCTATCCTCACCTGAGGCAAGGTGGTCCACAACTGTTGTAACTGGTCCTTGATATCCAGAATACTGGCATCGGGACGTAGTTGACGTCCGAGTTGGTCCGACACATGTTCTATCGAGGCAAGGGGAGTACCTCAACTGGCGACGTACGAAATATTTTAGTTAGAAATCATATAGGCAATTATTTTAGCGTTACGAAACCCAGTCTTTGGAGCCTAACAGTAACTGTGGAACATTGTAGGACGTGTATTGGACCACATTGTAGTAACAGGTACAATACAATAAAATAAGAGTACCTAGGCCGAACCATACGTTGTGATATTTTTGGCATGATAGAATAATTCAGTCTTCAGAGATAAAACCAGGAAACAATATTTTATGCTTTTCGTAACACTAGTATCTGATACAGCAGATAGAATTTACTAACTCGATTTAAAAATTTCAGTCATGATTTCAATGAACAATTGCCAGAATTGAAAGAATTAAAAAGTCATATAATCTACACTCGAAAAAAGTATCTGAGAACATTTGCAACTAATAAGTTTATTTCATTAACTGAAATTTCATCATACTGGGATTGTAATTTTTCGTACATATCTACTTATGGCTTTTGTTCATTTTATATTAATCTTTTTACTTATGGCTTTACGCCTCGTCGACGTCGAGGTCATTAGTAGTCCAGTAATGGGGAAGTTTTCACTTGCATTATATCACGTAGAAGGTTTTTTTTCTTCTAGTATATATTGGTGAGAATATGCAGAAACCAAGTTTTCGACCTCCAACACCCTCAGCACAATTTTCTGTGAGGGAAAGTAGGCACAGCAGCAGTAGTAATGAAAGTGACGATGTATAAAACATGTACTGAGATATTTCTTACTTTCCATGTAGAATATTATTTTGTATTTCGAATTTTAAAGACCTGGAAATAAAAAGTATACTTAATGCACAAACACAAATTAATCTCTTGGAGGAAATAGCCAACAAAGCAGGTTTGTAAATCTCAGTGGAAAAAACTAAATTCATTACAAACATAAAATATTCCCAACAATTTTTAATGACACGTATTGGGCGAATTGAAAAGGTAAGGAATTTCAAATATTTAGGCGAGATAATTGAAGAAAATGGATTAGAAAAGTTTTCAATAGAAGAAAGGATACGCAAAATGGAAAGAGCGTATGGTATTACTAAGAATTTTTACAGCAAAAAGTGCTGTCTAAAAGCCTTAAAATAAGACACTATAATACAGTGGTAAAACCGGAATGTCTCTACGCAAGTGAATGCCTGGATATTAAATTATAAACTGGATAAACTTAAAGTATTGGAACGGAGAATTATAAGGAAAATTTTTGGTCCATTAAAAAATACAGTACAATGGAAGTTAAGATCGAATGAGGAAATATATAATAACACTGAAAAAAATAACAGAATCAAACAGAAAAAGGAGAATGATATTTTTTTGAAACATGTATTCCATGGAGGATACCAGGCTAATAAAAAAAAATATATACTCAAATACTTTTGGAAGAAAAAAATCAACTATATCCTTGATTCAAGAGATAAAGAAAGATTTGAAACGAAATAATATTAGTGAAAGAGAAAATTTTCGAAAGTAGATTTCGAATATGGCAGGATTCCAACGTATAGAGGAGAACAAAACTGGTGCAAAATGGTCTGAAGGGAGAAGGAGAAAACACAGTGCAATACTGAAGGAGTACTGGAAAGGAAGGAAGAAAAAACAACAGGAGAGGAATTGAAATTTGCACATGGTTCCTAGCTGGCCATAACGAAAATAAAATAATAACTGCGATCAGGACGGTTAACACGGGACCCTGAACTCGGGCACTGTCCCGTTGTGCCTCCTTAATCCGATGTGTGGCGCTTCATCGCTCTCAGCCACTTTGGCAGTTAGCGGGAATGTAGGTTCTTACCGCTTTGGTGCTATTAGGTCGTTACAGACAGGGAAGAATTCTGATTAAGAAAGGTAATGGAAATTGGCCATCGTATTGAGAATGAAACCATCCCTACTATCACCAAGGGTGTTTACGAAAAAATGAGGAAAATTGAAATCTGGATAATCAGTCCGGAGGCGAACCTCTGTCCTCCAGAATGTCCTGCTGATTGTTAGTGGTCACCAACTATGCTCGATGGTGAGAATGTAGACATGATCATTTATTAAGTAACTCAACTAACAGCGAATGCTTCTCTCGTGTTTGTTTCCAAGTATACGACAGCAAAGATAAACACTTTTTCGAATGAAGTGTGAAGGTCAATTTTTAGATTTTAAAAAGAAAAGCTATACAGATTAGTATTTTTCAGATGTTATTGTATCTTCTGTTGGTTATGTCCATACTTAAGGGTTATATTAAGTGTTATATGTGTTTCATAGTTTTTCTTCATTAAGTGATATTTCATGATTGGGCATCAAGTCTAGAACACGGTAAGGTCTTCGGATAGTTTGAGGTTTTTGACAAGAAATCTAAAGGAAATCTGGCGTCAACCTAACGGAGGATCCATTCCACTAGTCATATGGAGTGAGAGCCAAACCTCGTTGTAACCAAACCTGATCCATTCAGTAAGCACAATGCCTCAATGTTAGTTGCTCATTAAGCAAGTACGCTTTCAGTTGTGACAGTAAACTGTGTTATTTCACTTATTTGATTATATGAACGTGAATAACAATTGATGATTTAGCTTTAAAAAATTACTATCCGCAACCTGGGTTAGGTGTTGAGTGATAATGTACTGGTTCTTTCTTTTTAGTTGAACTTACGTCTCAAATATGTCCACTTACTGCACCGATGGGGCAAGAAATTCGCTCAAAACGAATTTAGATGTCAGTGAAATTTCAGACAACTTACAGGTATATTACTGGTCATGCCTCATGAGAATGTATACCATAGAATGTAGTGAGCAACAGAAGAAATGTCTTAAGCCTCGTCGATTTCAACGTCGAAGTCATTGGAGGTGCGAAAGATATTTTTACATGGAACAGAAAAAATTTGACAATGGAATTTTATAGGAACCATCCCGGTATTCACCTAGAGTGATTTCATATAAACATGGAAAACTGAAACCGGGATGCCCGAACGGCAAGGCTTCAAGTTACCCACCACGCTTTGAGCAGTGCGTGGAAGGCGACATTGGTTTAGATGAAAGTTTCACAGATGCAGAGAATCTGTAACGATGGACACAGCTAGCGCTTCTTTATTTTTTTCCATAAGGTATAGTGGGATTACTATCTGCTATCTCTTTCCATCCTGAAATAAAGTTATTATTCCATTACACAAATGGCAACGTTTTCAGATATTTCCTTTATACCATAGTCTTTATATTTCTTTATTATTATTCCTCTCAGTTGCTTCCTCTCATAACAAATTAACAAATGTCGCACGCAACAATATGTGTATACAAGTTTCTCTCTAGTTTTGTCACTTTTCCCTACAAATTTCGTTTTTCCTCTGAGCTTTCAAAAACGTGTTTATTTTGTATTTAACTTTCAATAGGCATCTGTATCATGTATTGAATGTCCCAATTTTGTTTCTTGCTGGTATGATATTCTTATTGAGTCTTAAAAAAAAGTTTAAAACGAAACTGCTTCTTCATTTGACTAAGATTAATTTTCTTGAAGTTATCTGCTTTAGATACTATTTTTGCTTTCATTATCAGTTGTAATGTTAATTATTACCTGGTGGTGTTATTTCGATTCTTGTACTACAGCTGCTCATACAGTACCATTGCTATAATTTATCCAGCACTTAATGACTCTCATTCTTTTAAAATTAGTTCCCAAGCAAAAGTGTAGTTCATCACCATGGTTACTGTATCATAATCATTATAAAAGTTCTATCTGTTTGGTTTTTGCGACGTTCTGAAGAAAACCAGGAGCCATTGGCGTGGTGAAACCTGCTGAGGTTTCTTAAAAAAATGTGACACTGTTAGAAATTATTCTATTTACAGTAAATAAATGTAATAATGTGCTCAGTTGAGAATTATTGATATAGTAAATCTGTACCTTTTTTAAGTTTTGCTGCATACAGTTTATCCTTATCACTTCTATGCGATTATACGTCGTATGACGTTTAGGCAGTGTATATTTTTTATTCAATTAAATTTTTCCGTTGATAGTTTGCGATAAAAGTTCAGATTTTCCATGATGTTATATTATGATGTAGATCCCTTTGCCATGATCAATAGGTTCTTTGGTGTTTAATGACGCCCACATCTGTCACACAATTCACCTATGTATGGTTTCGAGGGTACAAATATAGACGGCAGTATACTTCGAGCAGCCATAGCTCACATACTTTTGAGGAGGTTAGAAATTGTTTTAGAATCCCTTAATAATATAATTGTGTATAAAAATAAACTACCAGGCATTTTCGTGCCATTGTGTACGATTTACAAAAAGACAAATAATTCGAAAAAAAAAAAAGGATGTGGCTATGATCCCTAGCATTGAAAAATCTAGAAAGATGTAAAAAAAAAAAAAAAAAGTAGCTGTGATTTCGGGGGCCATTCCATTTTCCATATATCTCCGTTGCAGAGCCGTAAAAAGACTTCTGGTTATGAATTTGACTCACTCATATCCGTACTACATGCACGCTTTTCTGAACGAGTTTGTCAGTATTTATACGTGTACAATCGGCTATGGTGTAGATAAAAAAAATCAATCGTACGTCTCCTCTTATAGGCTATCATGTCTAGAGTGTTGTTAAGTAGCCCGTTCAACAAGGATTCAAAATTAATTTCTATTGCTCCCTAAATAGCGACTGACCTGAAAATTAGCTTTCTCCACCTTTTTTATTATTTCTTGAATTTCCTTCTATCTCTGACACTCGACCTGTTTGGTTTAAGGACGAAATGACAGAGGTTAACCATTTTTCATAAATATTTGGTAACATCTGACACTTCTGTTGCTCTCCAATTAGGAACACGGAAAAGTATCGATGCTTCTTGGTATCAAGTATTTTTCTTTCGGTACCGGTACTTTTGTCTAGTGGCTCAGTGTGGTAAGGCGCGTGAGTCCGTAAAGGAAGGCCCCGGTTTTGAATCCCGGTTTCGGCTGGAGTTTTTACGAGCCTTAAAGCTGACATTTACCGCTGGCAGAGCTTTGCTTTGTTTATGTGAAGTACGCTAGGATGCTCCGTGGTTCGAATTCAACGTTAAGCTGTAGGTCACCTTTTCCCGGTTGGATTATCGGGACACGACAGTTTCCTAACGCAATTCTAAAAACTCATCATCACACTGTATTGGAATGAAAGATTCTCGCGAATCCCAATACAATCACACTAAAATGCCAATCATCACTCCCTTCACATTTGACGTGTTCCCTCTAGTTGAAGTTCGTTTCGATTAACTCAATACTTTTTGTTAATAAAGAATTATATTTTATATTTTTAATTTAAGTACAGACCGCAAGGATTCTGGAAAATAATTTCATGTGATCTCAAAGTTCTAGTAACAGAGTTTCTTATCAGTCTATCTTGTCACCTAATTTGAAAAAGGAGATCTAGAAATTAACGTGAAATTCGTACCACGGAGCTTTCTTAGCATCTCCGCATTAACAAATTAAAGATTTGTCACAGGTGAATGTCAATTTTTAGGGCCGTAAAAATTATAGACGAGACAGGGATTTGAACCTGGGACTTTAAGTAACCCCAATCGTACGCCGCAACCGTAAGAGACAATAGACAAACTTGGATGTAGTGAATAATAAATATTCAAACATAATAAAATAAACGTTCTCTTTTTTATATATCATTTACTAGCTGATACCCGCGACTTCGTACGCGTGGATTAAGAATTTCTTTGGCAGAATTGAATATAGAAAGTTGTTGGTAGCGATAGGATTGGTCCCAAAAAACACCGAGTTGGCATAATATGACAGGAAAAGCTAACACTATATCATTCTACCGTCGAAACCCTGTCTCTTGAAGAGAATCAATTTTCAAAATATTTCTGTCACCATTCGACAAGTTCTCAATAATTTCGTGACTACAACTGTTAATCATACCTGAAAAATGCCCTGTTCCCTTCCTACAGATTTTATTGTCAAATTCCATCAATATCCATATAGCTATTTAGTCGTCAAAAACGTAAGAAAACTACCAGAGACTTACTTCCGCATTTATAGTATTATTACTAATGGTCACACACAACACACACACACTGACTGCGAACCAACCCCTGAGGGATCAATATAACGTAAAAAAGTGGACACCTACAGCATTGCAAGACTACCTACGATTTGCCACTCATTGAACCCGTAAATTTGTGATATCTACAGTTTAACATTTAATCCGAATAACCGACGGTCCAGACGTGACTCTTACGGTCAAAAACAATTTTTAAACACCTTTGCTCGCACGGAGATTCGAACCGGAGACCATGAACCAAACAACAGCATGCAAGCGCTTTAAGCACTGAGCTCCCAGACCGCTATATGCAAAGACAGAACAGAGACCTACACATCATACGCGTCTGTCTACAACCGTTCAGTAATTTTTAGAATTATGACAACAGGTATTATTTATACAGAATATTTTTCAGCCGAATGGTAGACAGTACTATTCCCGTTGTTTCAAAGGATACGGGTGCAAACTTTAATCGAGATCAGATGAAAACTGTGGATTTGTATGAAGAACAAACAAACCGTTAAACAAATAAACATACATACATTCATGTTTATATATATAGATTTTTACTATACCAAAACACAAATGTACTTTTATATGCTTGAATAGATATTTTTCTGTACTTCTAGATTCATATGTCTACGGCGTGCGATTCGGGTATGGAAGGTCCCCGATTCAAATCCGGGTCTCGACTACAATTTTCATGGGCCTTAAAATCGACCTTCACCTCTGGCAAAGGTTTGATTTGTTAATGCGAACTCTACCTACATTTTACTAACATCTGATTATCCTTGATGTGAGGTTGAAAAATAAAGACATTCTTGTAAAGACAATCGGGTAATGCTAAACCAACATTAAAAGGACCGGAAATTTCCGAACTCGCTCTATGCGCTCTCCACAGCCAACAACCCGACACCGACCCGCACCGTCAAAAAGTAAACCTAACTAATGACGTGCGGTGTCGTTTGAACTTACTTCAATCAAGTTAGCGACAGCAATAAGAAAGGTATCAGTGTGGTAACGAGCTCAGGGAATCAGTACAGATTGGAATATATTCTTCCCTTGTTACTAAAGTATACTTGATGGCTTCTAACATTGCGCACAGCTCCGCAGAGAATAGACATATCATCTGGAAGTCTTATTGATTTACAGGTATTTAACTTTTCATCATAAAATTCGGCACCCGTGCTACAGCCAGTGATTTCGCAACCACCCGCATAAATTTGGCCATGTTTTTCCACTTGACATTCAAGGTTTGCAATGTCGTTTTACAAAGATCAACGTTAAGAAATTCTGTTTTCTTTGCTTCTACCTTACCTATTCTCTCAAGTATTTTGATGTTGATTGTTTGAGGCCTTGTGTGCCCTACGAATGCTGTATTCACTTTATATTGTTCTATCGGCCATTCTATAATTTCATTATAGTTTTTTATTGTAACAGGTTTTTTCCCCTCAATATTTCCGTTTCATAATTTGGCTTATGGCTCCTAGTTCTCCAGTTTAATGGATGACTGATCATTGACATGACTTTCAGAATTAAGTGTCTAGAGATCATATTCCGTCGGAGTGAGCGTGGTGGTATACTTGTTTCCATCTGAAGAAAGTTAATGGGAGTTGTACGTACAAAAACCTCCGATTACATGTGGTGCTATTGATTGCAGATGGTCTAGTTTGGCTAAGATTGATGTAAAGCTGTATCATAGAACATGCATCCATAGTCCATTTTATTGCGACTAGTTGCCCGTACAGGCGCAGCCAAACTGTAGGATTAGATCCCCAATGGATACCAGCTAAAGTGTTCAGGATATTTATTCGTTTTATTGCTTGACTGTGTAGCTCAAATATGTGGTTTTCCAAGTCAGCCTCATATCCAACCACATACCTAAAAATTTTACTTGGTGTTCTACAGTAAGAACTTTACCAGTGAGTATAAGCCTCACGTCATTAACATTTCTACGTCTTGACAACACCACAAGCTTGAATTTTTCATCTTCTTTCCTTCCAGAGTATTTGGTTAGGCCGCTTTATGATTATAGTATTGCCTTTTATTTACTCGTGTTTCTTACGTATATTTCTGCGCCATCCACATATTGTACGTTCATTATCGATTTACTCAGCCTACTAAATACGTTGTACAAATAAATAATGAACAAAAATGTGCTAAGGGGATTTCCTTGCGGCAGGCCCGAGTTGACACATCCGACTATTGGTTCTCCTTTCCCCATTCATAACTCCACCATTTGACTATTGCTCATGGAACATCACACTCTATCATCACATTTACTAATTCCGGAATGAAAAACTGCCCGTACGCGTCTTGTATGTCCAAGAAGGCAGCTATAAGGTACGAATTGTAACTGTTATTTATTTGTTTGTCTGTTATCAAAGTTGAAATTGCATCTAAAGTCCATCATAAGATTTGATAACAGTTCACATTGTTCTAAGTACAATTCCATCCACTGTTTTATCATTAGGTTCATTAATTTTCATACGTATGATATAAGTGATATGGGTCTATACGATGTATACATGTTGGTGTCCTTTCCGTTTTTCATAACAGGAGTGATTCCTATTCTCCTCCATTGATGTGGCACAACATTTAGCTGGAGCAAGTTCTGAAGTATTGCCAGTTACAATTCTTTTCCACCGAGGGGTAAGTAATATATCATTGAGTATGATATTTGGTCTAATCCTGGAGTTTTACCTTTTTCTTTTAGGCTATTTTCCATTTCTGTCAGGGTGAAAGGTCGGTCTAGATTGTATGTAGCATATGTTATGTGCTCGTTATTGTTAACAATTTCTAGCACTGATACCTTTACCGTAGCAGAAGCTATTTTATTCATAAATTGTTCAGCTATTTCCGTATTTGCTCTTATGCTTTCAGAGTTTTGTTTTGGTTCCTTGTACCACCTAATCTTTTTCCATAACTTTCGTGTTGAGATATCTCCAGTTAATTCATAGTAGTACTTTTCCCATCCTTCCTTCCTAGCCTTCTTGAAAGTCTTGTTATTTTCCGGAGAGTGATAGAATTTTGGTAGGTCATATTTTTGCGATATGTTCTAAGAGCTAGTCTTCTCCTTGCTACCGCCTTAGAACATTCCGAAGTCCACCATGGCTTTCTACGGTAAGTACAACCCTCCCTACAGAGACCACGCGCGACTCATTTATAACGAGAAATCAAATACTCGTACGGTGCTAGATAATCGCTGAGACTCTGCGGGAAGTGATATATTCTTTTCTGCGGTGGCCGCTTGTTTTCGTTCGCTGCGATTACGCCAGCGAGTACGGACGCTTTTCACTACAAGCGAGCATAAAACCGAAAGGTTTTTTCAATTGATCTGCGCATCCCTTTATGTCTGGTACAAGTGACAGTGGTGAACCAATGGCGACTTTTTTTACGACACTTACGGTCATGAAAATTAAACTTCAAAGTGTCATTACAATATTTACGAGAGTTCGAAACCAATTGCAACAGCACTGAAATACCCCACTCTTCGCAACTGCCAAGGCAAATATTGAATTAAGTTGCTGTAGTATGACCATTTTGGAGCGGCCCTGACAAATAAATCATAGGTCACTAGGACTACTGCGTGAACGGACCATTTTATTTATTTGTCGTATGGCAAGCAACTAATACAATAATAAATATATACAATGACAAGAACGTTGGTAGCGTTCACAAGCTGATGTCTAATTCTTCCAGCCATTCTAAGAAGGAACTTGTAGCTCCAAAAACATCTTCATATGGTCCATCATACTTCCGTAGAGGGCATTCCCTGATAATATGCTCCACACTCTGGGAAGGAGCACCGCAGTCACATGCAGGAGAATCCTGAAGACCCCACTTATACAGCATGGCGTTGCATTTCGCATGGCCTGTTCTTAGGCGATTTAGTTTGACCCACTGGTCTCTATTTAGATGGAATCCTGGAATTCCAGTTGTGGGATCTTTAATATCTGAATGTTTTACAGATGTGGAGTTCCAGCTTTGTCGCCATTTTTCCATGACATCAAAGTCAAATACATCTTGCCATACCGGATTTCTTGATTTAAGACGAGTGGGTGGTAAGTTATTTAGAACCTCGTGGATTGGGAGATCCTGTGGATGATCAAGATGGTGTAGTTTTATCCACTCACGTGCCGTTGCTTCTTGGCGTCTTATCTCTGGAGGTTGTATTTTGCTGATCAGGTGCAACCAGTGGACTGGGGTGGATTTTAGGGTGCCAGTTATTACTCTCATACACTCATTCAGGTGGACATCGATTTTTCTAGTATGAGTACTACGTTGCCACACTGGAGCACAGTACTCAGCAACAGGGTAAACCATGGTGAGAGCGGTTGTTCGTAGAGTGTTCGCATCAGCTCCCCATGAAGTACCAGCTAGCTTCTTCATGATGTTGTTTCGTGTTTTCAGTTTCTGACTTGTGTTTTCGAGGTGTTTTTTGAATGTTAAGGAGCGGTCTAAGGTGATGCCAAGATACTTAGGATGGAAATTATGTTTCACCCTCTGGTGGAAGAAGTTCACTTTGAGCTGCTGATGTGCTATTCTATTGCTCAAGTGGAATGCGCATACTTCTGTTTTCATTGGGTTCGGACAAAGTCTCCACTTTCTATAATATGTGTTCAAGGTTTCTAAGTCGTTAGAGAGAATGCTCTCACCTTCCTCTAATGTGGCAGTTTGGACGGCGATAGCTAAGTCGTCAGCGTAGCAGAATTTATTGCCGGTTGTTTCTGGCATGTCACTGGTGTACAAGTTGAAGAGCAATGGAGCTAGTACTGACCCTTGAGGTAATCCATTTTTTACTGTAAATGACTTACTTGTCTTATGTCCGACGGTGACCTTGAAATATCTGTTGGTCAGCATATTCCTCAGGAGTGCTGTTAGTTTCCTGCAGGGTATATGTTTTTTTAAGTTTAAGTAGCAGTCCATCCAGCCAAACTGTATCATATGCCGCTGTTAGATCGACAGAGGCTACTGATGTTTTTAACTTCTTCTGAAATCCAGCCTCAATGTATGATGTCAGTGCTAATACTTGCTCACAACAGCTCCGTTTTAGTCTGAAACCTGCCTGATATGTTGGTGTTATGATATTTATTATTCCTTGTATGCGGTTAAGGATGAGGCGTTCTAGAAGCTTATAGCAAACACTGAGTAGAGCAATAGGTCGATAGCTTGAAGCTTCATCTGCTGGTTTGCCTGGTTTGAGGATCGTCAAGGTGTGAGCCATCTTAAATTCTGAGGGGACTATCCCAGTGTCCAGGATATCACTGAAGAAGTTCTTGAGCCAAGTTCTTCCCTGCTTGCCGAGATATCTTATGAATTCTGGGAAAATGCCATCTAACCCTGCAGCCTTCCTCATTTTTAGCATTTTGATGGCTTTCTCAACTTCTTCATGACTAAATGGATTAGAAAGGATAGGATTATTTCTAAGGTTGTTATCCATTTCAATCATCTCTTTCTCCATCTGTTGGATCTATTGGGACTTTGTCAGCTCTTGTTTTTATGTGCAATGCCATTTCAGCTGGTATAATTCCTGGCTCCTCTTTGCACGTTTGAGGCTGCACCCAGTTTTCTAAGGAGAGTCCATGCATTTCTACTGGAGTGAGTAAAGCTCATTTGAGAAGTTAGCTCTTTCCATTTCTGTTTCCTCCCTTCATTCAGTTTTTCTAATATTCTTTTTCCTGTTTCTGGGTCACCAGTTTTTTTTTGAAAATTTTCATATAAAGTTTGCGTAGATTTGTCCCAGCATGGAATGTATTGTTTCCTGTACCCTCGAGGGATGTTTCGTTTAGCTGCAGCAATAACAATACCTACAAATCTCTTGTAGTTTTTCACTTTTGGGGGTATCCATCGCAGGTTATTATCTACATCGGAGCTATAATTGTCCCAGTTTGCCCTCTTTAAATTCCATCTTGGTTTATGAATTGATCTGATAACAGGTATTGTGATACCAACACTGATTAGTGTGGGCCTGTGTTGGCTTCTGGGAAAATGCTGAAGGACTTTCCTTGTGTGGTCTAAAGGTTTTCTTTCATCTGTGGAAACAAAGACCAGATCAGGATTGGTGTCAGATTGCCATCTAGCAGAGTGGAATGTTTTCTTTTCTTTAGCATCATAGCTGAGATCTTGACTTTCGCACCACACTAGGGTTCGGATCTTTAGGACAAGCCATATTCTTTTCCTGACTTCTGTTTGAGCTGAAATACTGAATTAAACACTGATTCAACGTTTATGATTGTATTTAAATGTATTTTATATAGCATATAAATGCAAATTCAGGCCATTTTCCTAGTTTTGGTCATATTTTGATAATATTTATAGTCATATGGTCATATTTTGAGGAAAAATCTGGTAATTTTTTAACAGTACCGGGAATTCACTAGATGTTGATGAGAAGAAATTAGATAATTATTGACAGAACTGTACTTCTGCTATACATTGGGGGGGGGGGGGGAGGGGGAATAAAACTAATTTTCAGTGTGGTCAGAATTCACCAGTCAAGAATTAAAGTTATACATTATATTCACTCTCTAAACGTTAATGTTCCGCCTGCCTTTTAATCCCGACAATGCAGCAGCAGCATGCCTGTGTCGATCCTCATCAATGTGTCAATGAAATACTTTTGAAAATAATCCTCAGTCATCGTTGAATCTGCATTGGTTCAGTGCGAAGGTACCGAGTTCCGCAATGGAATTTAGAAAGGAGTATTTTAGTACAGATGAAAGAGCTATATTCTGTAAATTATCTGAAATTAAAGTGATTTCAACAAAACGATTTAAAATTTAATCTCTCAAGTGTACAGCGAGTGCACGGAAACAAACTATGCTGTCTACATGAAAGCGACACTACTAGATAAAATAAATGATGTATAATCAAGCATGTTTTGATATATAGTAAATTTAAATGTTTGGTCATATTTTGTCATTTTTAGGTCATATTTACCCGTTTGTAAGGTCATATTTGCCTGCATATTTCTCTATTTTTAGCTCATAAAGATCCGAACCCTAATGATAACATGTAAGGACGTACTGGTAGTGCAAGGCCGTTACGAAATTCTCTTTCATGATTTCTCTATAAATGTTTATATACGTGAAATACATATATTAATGGATCCAGATTTCGATTTGAACTTTTCAACGGGTAACTCACATTTGCACACGAATTCATTGTTCTATTGGTATATCTGTACATAATTCATGAAATTTCATTTCATATTCTACAATTAGTGTAAGCCAGTGACCGTCTTTTGCGTATCGTCACGGGTCTAGAATAGTTCCAGAGTTTATGATCACAGGTTGACCTGATATGACCAAACACGAACTTGAGCTGTGTTTCTCCCTTAGGGTGAGTAAAATCTCTGAGCTTGAAGAACTAAGAAATATTATTAGACCTATTAAACGTGGACAGGGACGATCGAGCTATCATTAAATTGTTTCAAAGCCAAAAGACTCGAACTTGCTGAAATACAAACGTGACTTGTACTTGACCATAAAATTTCACTCTGCAAATATTGAAGAATTCCTTTTTGCTTCGGAATCATCACGTTGATTTTTATTGCGGCTGGTCAAACATTCATTATGTAATTTTGTTCCTAGTTTCTGTAACCGTCGGAAAAAATTTGGAAGAATTCCAGACTGTTAAATAGCTGAAAAACTCCGAATTGTCAGAACCTTCGATTCGGTAACATTTTTAGCCTGATATTCACAATAACCTAATAAATCACGTATAGCGAACGTGAAAAAAAAATCATTAACGAAAGTTGTCAGTAAAATATGTAAAAATCAAATAAACCGTAATATAAACTTTGATCAAATAGAAATTTATCCTAGGTTGGAAGGGTATTTGGAATTCGTGGTTATAGCAGAGACCATGAGAAATTTGAGTTTCTTAAATGTTAAAATCAAACATAGTTAATGTCATAGCGAGACAGCACATAAATGATGAAATGGTTGAAACATCATCAAACATCAGTATGCAGGCAATTACATCCACAAAGAATCTCGTCAATGGGAAAACGTGCAATATAGTTGTAATTAAACCAGCTAATGTTATTAGCTTTTTGATGCATTCAACGAATGAGGAACAAATAGAAGGCGAACTGATGACAGATTAGCGAAGACAATAATTCTGATTCTCGACTAGTTGGAGGAGCGACTTTCGTTTTGAAAATGATTCCTCTATTTTGACAAACGAAATGCGATCACGAGCTAATAAACAAAAAAAAAAAAAAAAAAAAAAAAAAAAAATGAAGTAATTTCTAAATACTAATTATGTTGCGTCCATTTTTTCACACACTTCTTACAGGCTCTGTTGCTAAAATTAAACTTTGTTATGTCTGTTAATTTCAATCTGCGAATTCTGCTTTGTATTATGGAAAGTTTGTGTACAATGTATAGTTGAAAATAATTCATACAGATTGAATTATATTTCATTTGTAATGCAGGTAGAATCCGATTTCATTTCATAATAACTAACTGGAAACACGTCTTGCAGTTTATTAAAAATAATTAAAATCATAATGAGAGATCTATTCAAAGATAACTAGTATTATAAATATTTCCTAAAGTAAATAAAGAAATGTCAATATACGGCACAATGTAATGAAACAGATCATTTTAATATTTTATTTCTCAGACAGAAAAAGTTATTTAAGTTAACATTTGCTTTCGAACCAACAAACTGTAGTTAATACAATCAGATTTACAAAAATATATAAGGGAGTGTTCAGTCCTTCTATAAACTCATATCGTTCAAGCCGGTAGACAAATTCGGTATAGTCTCAATCTTCATAAAATTCACAATCTTCACTTTTAGCAATAGCTAATACTTTCCATTCCAGTAAGACATATATAGCAGTGTACAGTCCTTCTATAGACTCATATCGTTCAAGCCGGTAGACAAATTCGGTATAGTCTCAATCTGCATAAAATTCACAATCTTCACTTTTAGCAATAGCTAATACTATCCATTCCATATATAGGAGTGTTCAGTCCTTCTATAGACTCATATCGTTCAAGCCGGTAGACAAATTCGGTATAGTCTCAATCTTCATAAAATTCACAATCTTCACTTTTAGCAATAGCTAATACTATCCATTCCATATATAGGAGTGTTCAGTCCTTCTATAGACTCATATCGTTCAAGCCGGTAGACAAATTCGGTATAGTCTCAATCTTCATAAAATTCACAATCTTCACTTTTAGCTATAGCTAATACTATCCATTCCAATAAGACATATATAGCAGTGTACAGTCCTTCTATAGACTCATATCGTTCAAGCCGGTAGACAAATTCGGTATAGTCTCAATCTTCATAAAATTCACAATCTTCACTTTTAGTAATAGCTAATACTATCAATTCCAGTAAGACATATATAGCAGTGTACAGTCCTTCTATAGACTCATATCGTTCAAGCCGGTAGACAAATTCGGTATAGTCTCAATCTTCATAAATTCACAATCTTCACTTTTAGCTATAGCTAATACTATCCATTCCAGTAAGACATATATAGCAGTGTACAGTCCTTCTATAGACTCATATCGTTCAAGCCGGTAGACAAATTCGGTATAGTCTCAATCTGCATAAAATTCACAATCTTCACTTTTAGCAATAGCTAATACTATCCATTCCATATATAGGAGTGTTCAGTCCTTCTATAGACTCATATCGTTCAAGCCGGTAGACAAATTCGGTATAGTCTCAATCTTCATAAAATTCACAATCTTCACTTTTAGCTATAGCTAATACTATACATTCCAGTAAGACATATATAGCAGTGTACAGTCCTTCTATAGACTCATATCGTTCAAGCCGGTAGACAAATTCGGTATAGTCTCAATCTTCATAAAATTCACAATCTTCACTTTTAGCAATAGCTAATACTTTCCATTCCAGTAAGACATATATAGCAGTGTACAGTCCTTCTATAGACTCATATCGTTCAAGCCGGTAGACAAATTCGGTATAGTCTCAATCTACATAAAATTCACAATCTTCACTTTTAGCTATAGCTAATACTATCCATTCCATATATAGGAGTATAGGAGTGTTCAGTTCTTCTATAGACTCATATCGTTCAAGCCGGTAGACAAATTCGGTATAGTCTCAATCTTCATAAAATTCACAATCTTCACCTTTAGGTATAGCTAATACAATCCATTCCGGTAAGACATAAATAGGAGTGTTCAGTCCTTCTATAGACTCATATCGTTCAAGGAGGTAGACAAATTCGGTATAGTCTCAATCTTCATAAAATTCACAATCTTCACTTTTAGCAATAGCTAATACTATCCATTCCATATATAGGAGTGTTCAGTCCTTCTATAGACTCATATCGTTCAAGCCGGTAGACAAATTCGGTATAGTCTCAATCTTCATAAAATTCACAATCTTCACTTTTAGCAATAGCTAATACTATCCATTCCAGTAAGACATATATAGCAGTGTACAGTCCTTCTATAGACTCATATCGTTCAAGCCGGTAGACAAATTCGGTATAGTCTCAATCTGCATAAAATTCACAATCTTCACTTTTAGCAATAGCTAATACTATCCATTCCATATATAGGAGTGTTCAGTCCTTCTATAGACTCATATCGTTCAAGCCGGTAGACAAATTCGGTATAGTCTCAATCTTCATAAAATTCACAATCTTCACTTTTAGCAATAGCTAATACTATCCATTCCAGTAAGACATATATAGCAGTGTACAGTCCTTCTATAGACTCATATCGTTCAAGCCGGTAGACAAATTCGGTATAGTCTCAATCTTCATAAAATTCACAATCTTCACTTTTAGCTATAGCTAATACTTTCCATTCCAGTAAGACATATATAGCAGTGTACAGTCCTTCTATAGACTCATATCGTTCAAGCCGGTAGACAAATTCGGTATAGTCTCAATCTACATAAAATTCACAATCTTCACTTTTAGCAATAGCTAATACTATCCATTCCATATATAGGAGTGTTCAGTCCTTCTATAGACTCATATCGTTCAAGCCGGTAGACAAATTCGGTATAGTCTCAATCTTCATAAAATTCACAATCTTCACTTTTAGCAATAGCTAATACTATCCATTCCAGTAAGACATATATAGCAGTGTACAGTCCTTCTATAGACTCATATCGTTCAAGCCGGTAGACAAATTCGGTATAGTCTCAATCTGCATAAAATTCACAATCTTCACTTTTAGCAATAGCTAATACTATCCATTCCATATATAGGAGTGTTCAGTCCTTCTATAGACTCATATCGTTCAAGCCGGTAGACAAATTCGGTATAGTCTCAATCTTCATAAAATTCACAATCTTCACTTTTAGCAATAGCTAATACTATCCATTCCAGTAAGACATATATAGCAGTGTACAGTCCTTCTATAGACTCATAATCGTCAAGCCGGTAGACAAATTCGGTATAGTCTCAATCTTCATAAAATTCACAATCTTCACTTTTAGCTATAGCTAATACTATCCATTCCAGTAAGACATATATAGCAGTGTACAGTCCTTCTATAGACTCATATCGTTCAAGCCGGTAGACAAATTCGGTATAGTCTCAATCTTCATAAAATTCACAATCTTCACTTTTAGCTATAGCTAATACTATCCATTCCAGTAAGACATATATAGCAGTGTACAGTCCTTCTATAGACTCATATCGTTCAAGCCGGTAGACAAATTCGGTATAGTCTCAATCTTCATAAAATTCACAATCTTCACTTTTAGCAATAGCTAATACTTTCCATTCCAGTAAGACATATATAGCAGTGTACAGTCCTTCTATAGACTCATATCGTTCAAGCCGGTAGACAAATTCGGTATAGTCTCAATCTACATAAAATTCACAATCTTCACTTTTAGCTATAGCTAATACTATCCATTCCATATATAGGAGTATAGGAGTGTTCAGTTCTTCTATAGACTCATATCGTTCAAGCCGGTAGACAAATTCGGTATAGTCTCAATCTTCATAAAATTCACAATCTTCACCTTTAGGTATAGCTAATACAATCCATTCCGGTAAGACATAAATAGGAGTGTTCAGTCCTTCTATAGACTCATATCGTCAAGCAGGTAGACACATTCGGTATAGTCTCAATCTTCATAAAAGTCACTATCTTCACGTTTAGGTACTAATACAAAGACTGGTATGGGGTATTCTGCCCTTCTATTTACCTGCATTGTTAAAGGATTTAGACACATTCCGAAAAATCTCTGGCTTCACAGAGCTTACACATTCCGTAGTCATAACTGTTTCAAATTAACCGAGGTACATCCAGTATCCAGATATGAAATTTAGTTCCATTATTTACACAGTTTATGACATTCTAAAAATGATTTGTATCCACTTTTCTTCTAATTTTAGTGTTTGCCTTTCCGCCACCACGAATAACTGTAAAGAGAAAAGAAGCATAATTAATAACTTTTAACAAACAACTAATTTAACATATTATCTAACAGACAGGGGCACCCATGAGGGGTGGCCGCGCCCCCTCCCCCTCCCCCCCCCAGTTCTCGGGGAATATATATAGTGTTCACGGTTAGAACATTAACTGATTTATTTATTTTGTTTAATGCACGCGACTATCTTTTATTTATTCTTTTAGTCAACCTGATATATAATAACACAGTATTTACTTGCTAGTTTAGCATAACTGCCATATAATGCTGGTTAAAATCAACCGCCAACCAAGCAATACAGGGTGTTTCAAAAAGGACTTTACAAATTTGAAAAATCATATAAATTTTATGAAACAAGGTACATAGCTGGTTTTAGTGTTGTTTTAAAGGAAAACACTTCCAGTTTTGACTCGCGTAGTCCGCTAGTGCCTAATCGCGCCGCACTAGCGCTAGCGACAGTTATGTTAAAGATGGCTGCCTTCACTGGACCCAAGCGTGCTAGCTGTGTGTTTTGGTTTGAAGAATCGAAGTCTGCGACAACAGTTCAGAGTAATTTTCGTTCCAAGTACGCTAAAGATCATCCTATTAGGCCCACAATTTATGTTTTGTAGAAACAGGGTGCTCAGTAAAACATAAAAAATCAGGTCGTCCAAGCACATCTGACGAGGTCGTTGAGCAAGTGGAAAAAGTTTTGTCAACAGCCCTACGAAATCGACCCGGCGAGCATCTCGTGAGCTGCAAGTCCCACATACGACGGTTTGGCGTGTGTTGAGAAAACGTTTGCATTTGAAACCATACCGATATTAGCTTTTACAAGCAATTAAAGACACTGATAAGATTGCACGTAGGAACTTCTCTGTGGATATGTTAAATTGAGTGGATGATGATGAACATTTCTTGGAAAACATAATCTTTTCTGACGAGTCAACTTCCAACTTAAGTGGCAAGGTTAACACACATAACTGTAGGATTTGGGGCAGTGAAAATCCAAATGAAACATTACAACATGTTCGTGATAGCCATAAAGTGAACGTTTTTTGTGCGTTGAGCAAGAGGAAAATGTACGGCCCCTTTTTTTTCCAAGAGAGAACCATCAACGGGATAGTATACCTTGATATGTTGCAACAATTTTTGATACCACAGATCGATGAGGATGACCGAGAACGAAATGTTTTCTTTATGCAAGATGGCGCACCACCATACTATCTGACAGACGTCTGGGATTTTCTGAATGACCGCTTTCCAGGTCAATGGATTGGCCGTGATGCGCCAATTGCATTGACTCCCCGGTCCCCAGACCTGACACAGCTAGATTTTTTCTTCTGGGGTTTCATAAAAGATATGGTGTACGTACCTCCTTTGCCGGCCACTCTACTTGAACTTAGAGCAAGAATTTACGCTGCTGCTGAGCAAGTTACACCTGAAATGCTAGTGGGAGTCTGGGAAGAAATCGACTACCGATGGGATGTCTGCAGAATAACCATCGGAAGCCACATAGAACATCTTTAGTTTAAAGTAAAAAAAAACTTGAAGTGTTTTCCTTTAAAACAACACCAAAACCAGCTCTGTACCTTGTTTCATGAAATTTATATGAATTTTCAAAGTTGTAAAGTCCTTTTTGAAACACCCTGAATTATAATACCTTCGCGCTATGCTAGGAAACGCACATTTTAGGTTGTGCGTCGCGCTCGCAGTTGACGTGAGGTGCCGAGCGTATATATACAATATACGCCTACATTGCTATTAACTGAAAATGACATCTTTCATTTCAGTGTTACTTCAAACCGAGCTAGGTACGCTTGATTTGGTTCAGTAGGAATGAACTATCCATTGCGGATAAAGTAATCCCTATTGTTTTTTGAAGGGGAGGGGGTTGATCTTCGGAGAAGGATTTGACCCCCGCGACAATTACGTCGCGTTGCCGGACAGGCCCACCACCTCATGAGTAAAGTTTTTTTTTTTTTTTGGTACGGGTGAGGATCTATGATCTTCAACATGAGATCTGACCCCGTGATATGCCATCTTGATTTCGGTTTTCCATGGTTTCCCGAAATCACTGCAGGCGAATGCTGGGATGGTTCCTCTTCAAGGCAATGGCCGAACTCCTTCCTGATCCTTGTCCCAATCCTTTTCCTTTTGTCTGAAATGGGTCTAGTAACGCTACAACAGCCCGCCTCAAAAAAAAAAACCTATATATCCCAAAAGTATAGCACCTAATCAAAGCTTTATATAATCTTACTCTTATATTCGCCCTTTCTCAAAGACTACGTCTTGCAACTTGCAGTCATTAGTGGTTTGATGAACGGAAGAGACTTCGCCACATCCTTGATCTTTCCCCTGTCGACCCTCAACCAGCAATACCACCGTGTTTATTCATTGCCCGTATCAGGCTTCATCTTTTCTCTCAATATTTGGTGAGTATACTGTCACATTGATCTCGCAAAATAGTGGCTCACTCGTTCTGACCTAATCGAGTCAGAAATATTTATTTCAGGGATGGATATCAGGAATTTCTTTGGATAAAAAGGTGTTACTGCTAGACAGAAAAGGAACCTCGATGACTCATTAAAGGTTCCAGATCCAACACCTTCGAAAGTGCGTCCCACATCTACTCTAAATTCTCAACACCAACTCCTGACTTCACGTTGCAACAATGTCCTTCCACCATTAGCCCTGAGTCTGCTGATATCATTACTCCTGATGCTACTGACTTGGATGACGTCAACCCGCCCGCTTCAGTTTCCACCGTTAACAAGCCAGAGTTCGTTAGTAGTTCATTAGCAGTCAATCACAGCATTGATTTAGGTGAATACATAGATGATACAGTGTCAGACGAAGTCAATTATCAATTAATAAGAAACATACGTTCTCTAAATATGACTTATGATTTCAAAAAGGACATTGATGAGAAAAAAAACTATCAAAAGGCCTTTTCAAAAAACTTGGCTACAAAAGAACTCATGGCTAGTATACTCACCCAAGTTGAAGGGGGACCTTTGTAAGTTTTTTAGTCTTTTCAAACCTGTTTTAAAAAGAGGAATATTTAGTGCTTTCGTGATAAAGGCTCATCAAGATTACAAACGTTTTCATGAAGATGCTCGAGGCCATGAAAAGAGCAATTGGCATCTAGAATCTACGAGTAAGGCTAAAAGTTTTTGAGAGTCCTTAAAAATGAAAAAGAAAAACGTGATCCAACAGTAAGATAGTGGGATCATGGAGCTTGTAAATACCAAAAGAAAAAAGCTGAACTCTATTCTTGCTACTTTAATTTTCTGTGGCGCTCATGACATCTATCAGAGGAAAGAATTCGAGCGAAGGAAACTATCAGGATCTACTTTTGTTTAGAGTAAGTGAGGGGGTCAAAGTGTTGGCGGATCATATGCAAAACTATTGTGGAAAAGCGAAATATACATCACACAGAGTGCAAAACGATTTAATAAGTATATGTGGCTCCGTGATACAAAACGAGATTGTTGATGAGGTAAACAGATCATCAGCGTTTTCATTACTGGCAGATGAAATGGTTGACATTAGTGGACATAGCAACTGTCTGTGGGAGTACGATTTGTAGACGAGAAAGAGAACTTTACAGCAAAAGAAGAACTTTTAGGGTTTACGCAGCTTATTAAATTGGATACTGAAGGAATTTCTTCATCTATTTTAATTTTTTTTAAAATTAGGGCTTAATATGAATAAGCTGATTGGCCTTGGCTTTGATGGCTGTTCGACAATGGCAGACCATGAAACTGGAGTGCAGGCCATGATCAGAGGAAAGCATCCTTCAGCTGTCTATTTTCACTGGGTATCGCACAGACTGAACTTAATTGTCAATGATCTTAACAGTGTCCAGGAAATTCGTAACACAATCGGAACGATAAAAGAAGTTATTAGGTTCTATAGAGAAAGTCTATTGCGTAGGCAAACAATACCTAACATTCCACTGTTTTGTGAAACTAGATGGTTCCACAAATATACAGCAATCAGGATATTCAAAGAAAACTTCTTGGTAATAAAGGATAGTCTAAATCACCTGGCATACAACAGTGAATACAATCAAGACACTCGATCACGTACCAGCCAACTTGACTGCACAACATCATCAACTACATTTATCGTTTGTCTACACATTATATCGAGGTATTCTTCATTTCTAGAGCCAATAGTGAACAAACTCCAGAGTACTGATATGGATCTCCACTCAGTTTACAGATTCGTCAACACTGACTTGATAACCAATGTTCAAAAGCAGAGAGAAAGCGATGACGAATTCAGAAACATTTTCGAGGCAGTGAAAGAAGATTGTAAGGAACTTGACATAGATGTAAAAATCACAAGATTGACTTGAAAGCAGACCCTCATATGCAGTGTGAATGTCCATTACTCATCACCCCAAGACTATTTCAAAGTGGCAATTTACAATCCGTACATGGATTCCATAATCACGTCACTTATCACAAGATTTGAAAAAGACAATGACATACCATTCAAAGGTGGGATTTTTCACCCACATTTATTGAAAAAGGATAAGAAAGATGATTTCATGAGAGATATAAAAAGTTTGCAAAAGTTTTACCCAATAGACAACTTGGAAGCAGAAGCCAGATTATGATATGACGTTTGGACAAATAAGGAGTGTTTGGAAAAAACAAAGCTCAATGATATACTTGCAGAAACTATGTTTTACCCAGCTGTAAGGAGATTGCTTGTATTCTATCAGACCATACCCCCCACAACTTGCACCATAGAACGTTCGTTCTTTCAGCACACTGCGTAGAGTGAAGACGTGGCTGAGAAGTACTACTGGCGAGGACCGTCTGTCCAGTTTGTGTCTTCTTAGTGTTCACAGGAAAAGAGCGGAAAACTCTGGTTTCCAGGACAAAGTGATTGACTTGTTCGGCAAGAAGAAAAGAAATTTACAGTTTGCTTTTTCACATTAATATTAGTGATAAATCCATAAACCAACCAATGTATAATAATTTATTTCACAGTTTGCTTTTTATATCACTACTAGTGTAAAATCTTCTGAGGTGTGTATTTTGAGTTTGCATTCTGTATTAAAGTTGCTTCTGCATTTATGTTGCTAAATATTAAATGGTTTCAATATAGTACATAACGTGTTATTGTTTTGTTACAAAGGGCCAGTATAAAGCCGCGGCCGAGTTCGGCCACGTGGTCTTCCCATTCAACAAAAATAGTAGAGACAAAAGAGAGAGAGAAAGGAATCATTTTATTTAGCTTTCTGAACTAGTAAAATTTGTACAAATTTTTTTGTTTTGGACAAGGTGTGTTTAAACGGCAGAGCAATATGATTGCTCTGTTGTGTAACTCTCCCTGTCCGATTTCCTACGTATTCCACCCGATCGCACATTTATTATTCCGCGAACCATTTTAAAAATAAATATTAAAATATTTCGCTTTATTCGCTCGTCAATAGATAAAAAATTTAAAACGTTACGCATATCCCACGTTGGTGTGTATATATCGCAATGCAATATAGTTCGCATTGCCCTGTTCTGGAACTTCTCAATTTGCTCCTGATTGGCATAAAGGAGCACTTTTGAGCTATACTTCACATGAGGCGCAGTCATGGTTTTTTAAATTATGTCTCTCGTATAGGCTCTAACTAAATTGCCTACCCTATTCAGAGAGAGAGAGAGACATAGGGTAGCGCGGAGCTCTCTAATTCCGTTATTCTTGACGATAAAAATATAAGTGAGAAAATGTTTGAAAAATTACTGAAATTGTACTTAAAGTTTGTTGGAAGTGCTCTCATAATGAAACACTGGATGAATATTTGAGGGGATTTTCGCTCCATTTTTAGAAAAAACACGTATTTGGCGTATATCATTATTTATGACATCATCTATCCTCAACTATTTGCTGTACAGCGATATAATTGTGCAGGTGCATGCACGTATTCATTGACATATGCCATATATAAAATAAGTTGTGAATATCTTTTAGTAGCAAAAAAGTGATAAATTAGATCGTCAGACATGATGTTGAGTTTACTGAATTCCATTGTGAACTGAAGGCAGTTTTTGAAGCGTATTTGTATCTATCACGCCCTAATTACTGTACTATGTGTCGCGGGGTGATGTAATTTTGTTGAAGCATTCATTGGTATATGTACATACTCTCTGCAGTATGTCAGTAATTAAAAGTAATAAGTTAAAACGTCTTGGCATATGCTTGAAGTTTGATCGCATAAACAGCGAGAATTTAGTAAGCGATAATTTTTTTTTTTTTTTTTGGGGGGGGGGGGGGCGAGGAGGTGAGGGGGGGAATTAGCAAAAAAATTTCAGTATAGGTATGATATTAAAAATACCCCAATCGATCAGGTCTTGGCCCCCCCGCCCCCCCCCCCCCCACCTACAAACTATCATATGGGCGCCCATGCCAACAGACCTTCGGTGGTTCCCCGGTATTCATGCCCACCTAAACGTTGTAATATGCAATTAATTGATCGATGAGATAGTCTCAGCTTAGTAAAAATAGGTGTTATCATACATTGAGCACAGGCGTAGTACTATCAACCAACGACTCAAACATAGGGAGAATAGTTATCTGGCAACTGCAGCAAGACTCAATATCACGACTGTATTTCCAACATAACTTAATTACATTTCACCGTATTTTCGAGTTGAATAAAAAGTTTATTGTAATCGAATTACGGCTAAAGGATTCAAATTTTTTCCATTAATTGTTTAGGTAATTTGACTACAGTTTTAACCAATATTCATAACTACCAGACACTGTTAACAAAATTTAATAATTTAGAAGTGTTTAGGTGGAGCAACAGTAATTGTTAAAGTTGTAGAGGTTTCAATACATGGTGTTATTTTGATTGGGTGAGGCTCCTAGTGGTTTTGGAGAACATTTGGTGGAGACTAGCTTTGTATCCGAGTACATGCATCACGATGTCATTTCATCTGAATATTTTATACTGTCTATGGCTGGTATCTTTACTTAGTTGGTTTTTTAATTTTTCAAACAGTCATTAAATGAAATCAGGCCTTCTCCAGAAGTTCCTACCACGGACGATTTGACTTCATCATTTGCATAGTGAAGAAGGTGGCTGTGCCAAAACTATTCTTTTTGGCTTAAAAATGATTATTACATTCCTTGGGTATTATCACCAAACAAAAAAGTTTACGAGAAGCCGACAAAACAGGCAGGAGAAAAGTAATACAATGTGAATCGTCGGCTTTCGTGCGCTATTAGCCAGTGTGTAGCAGCCTTCGTGGATCTGTCTAGTGGTACCATAATGCCGACTAATATTCCATGTTGTATTTAGGATTTTGAGTGAAGAAGGAGGCTGCCATAACGAATTATGACTCTAATGACGTCGGTGTTGGCTCGGGAGGTCTATTGCTGCTAAGTCGGTATAATGCTTAAAACTATCTCTCGTCGCGCATTACATCTTCGTTACCTACTTCCGAGCTTTCGGGAATTTTTGTTGAAGTGTAAACACCGAAGAAACAACTAATCATAGTTTCAACCACAAGGGAATTTTTTTTGTGCTGGCCGTATTTTGAACAGTTGTATTGATCGAGATCGATCACTTGCCTAAACCCTTATTAATTCTCAACCCAGTATTCAGGGCGGGCGAGCATGAAATATTTAAGCAATAGTTGGGTGCTATAACCTGATGAAGTAGCACGCCAACCAGCAAGTCGCCAGTTGCCAAACGCCAGTAACTACTGCAAGCTGGTAAAATGACGTAGCACGCCAACCAGGCAAGTCGCCAGTTGCCAAACGCCAGTAACTACTGCAAGCTGGTAAAATGACTCCACACGGCAGGTTACCGAGAAGTATTGCCCTCTCCACACAGTGGTAATAGGAAGGGGAGATTCTATTTAAACCCTGGAGGCGGTCGCAGACATGAAGATAACGCCAGACGTCTAATACAATGGTGGGCTCTACTGCGACAGCGAGATGTGGACAGTCAGATGGTCAATCATTTGATCACCGTCATGTGGGTGTAGTCTTACAGAGAGATCATCAATATTCCATATAGTTTGGACTGCGAGGCGCCCATCAGTTACATTACTCGTCTAGTCCTTGCTCCTATCGCTAATGATCCAATTAAACACATGACCATTTCGTTATTAAGCCAAATAAACCTGTTGTATGCTATCAGTCACTGCTCATGTAAATAAATGCGTAATTCACATTTGCAGAAATTTAACCTCCATCCCTATATTAATATCTGAAGGTACTGAGCCATAAAACCTGTCAGTTGTTGAAGTAGGGACCTAAGACGAGTATTCATATCAGAGCCATGGTCGAATTCTATGCTCGACCCCTAACCACGGCTCCAGTAGAAGTTTGTCCTGTCCGCTCTTGTAGATCAGCTGATATTGTCACTACACAGTACCATCAAAGAATATCGCAAATAAAGTGAGAAACGCAATGAGCATATAGCTGATAAGATATGACTTAAAAGAGCGATGTTACTGGTTTTTATTCACTATAACAGTTCACCACTTAGCATTATGTAACAAACCACAATCATCCCAATTATAACAATACTTTTTCTCCGACTATCTGCTGACAGGTCCGACAGCTTTTTAGTATAAATGAACCAAATAATATTATTCTCATGTTGTCACAATAATCCAGTGGCAGAATTTCTTACCAGATACTCAGTACTTCCCTGTCGGAAACATGTAAACTATCCCCGTATTCCTATCACGATAGTGGGATCTACAGTTTAATGCGGAATCAAAGCAGCGTGCCAGGGTTGAATGTATGTTTGAATTCATAATAAGTTTATTTTAATTATGAATAGCAGAATACCATTGGCATACATGTCAATAAAATTGCATATGTGAAAAGTAACTTGCCTTCATCCGGGACTAACATTAATTTCTCAGTTTCACGAACTCACACCAAAATGAAACACTTCTATCTAAGCATTCAGAACCAATAATTTCATAGTCAGAAACACAAAAATCAATGTCCACAATGACAAATAGCTCAATTCAGGTGTGGAAAAATTATTTGTTACAACTATGAAGAACAATAAATAGGTCAGACGTGCAAACAAGACGAAATAAGGCCCAAAGAACATAACCGTTCCACATAGGCAGAACATCTTCCAGAATACAACCACGAAGCTACATACCTTCACACAGGAATGTAAATACTCGCCATTAATAATAACAAACCGCAGGCATTAACATTTCATAAAAATTACCATATCCAGAAAGGGCTGATTGAAAGTAAACATGAAAACACCATTTTCATCAATTAAATATTGTAGGTGGTACTAAAAACAAAATTAATATACACATAGAAACCAACTATTTCAAATGCTCGCCTATCAGCAACGAAAGTATATTACAAAAAATCAAGGACTTTTAAACATAAATTCTTTGGAATAGTTAGTCACAAAATGAAGTATGTTTTTTATACACAGTTTGAGTATGGTAAGATGGTTTTCGGTAATACGGTGAAAAATTGTGTCAGTGTGGTGTTGTATTGTTGCTTTTCACATTGAAGAGAACTTTAGAACCACATTCAAAATGTTCCAGTTCAAATTTACAGACAAAGCAAATCCTGACTCCAAGAAGAAGCAAACATGGAATGAAATCATCCGTAAGTAAAATTAAGTTCCACTGTACTTTATATTGTTTTCCCTAATTAAATGTAGCCAGCAAAAGTGCAAATGTGACACTGATACCGTTGAAGATGCTGCAAAAATGAAGTGATATTTCGATGTTGAAAAAAAAAAGAACTAAATTACATTAGCACAACAAATTAGATTCAAGAGGTCAAGAATGATTTTGGAAGAACTAGTATTAGAGAACAGGGAATTATAGAAAGAAATATGTTGAGAAAAAAGTAATAATTTCAAGGCAGAAGTGGAATGGAATCCCGTCCGAAGTGGTCTGAGGAGAGAATAAAGAACACAGTGAAATGATACTGGAATATTGGATTGAAATGAAGAAAAAACATTAAATGAGGAAGAATTGAAATTGTAACGCATTCCTAGCAGTGCTCATCGGAAAGAAGAAGAAGAAATTACATTAGCCTATTATTAATTCCTGTACAAATTGATCAGAAGTCCATTATTTAGATGAAAAACTACAATCCTTAATTAAAATGTGTCGAAGTATGTTACTAAAAGTGAATAGACGTATGTTAATGTGCAGAAGTTAGAGGGAGAAAACAATGGCGAATAGCTATGCATCCTAAAAAAAAGGGAGAAATCCCAACATTCAGAAGTAATGTACCGCCAGGTCTCGTGATTGTTGAGTGACAAAAAGTAATGAGATCTTGAGCGAAATCCATTTTTTGGAATGAGTATCCATTAGATGTTCTGAAACTGAATGGTTTTACTCAGAGTTATGAATTGCTGAATTTTTAAATGCGAATCATAACTTTAAATAGGATGATCGGTATAATTTTCACGATTCACTTCAACTCGTGTCAACATCGAAAGAGGTGAAGCGGAATTCTTTACTTTTGTGTAAATTTGTAAGAATAATAAAGCAAAACAACTAAGACATTTGTAAGCGAAGCCGTATCATTGTATTGTTTACTAAAACATGGCTTGAATAACGGCCCAGTAACCTCAGTTTCATTTTTAAATCAACGAGACGTTCCACCTAGAGAAGCCATTCTGTTTCAGACAGTGAAATGAATACCCACTGTAAAGTATACCCTCAGCTCAGAATAATATCTATAAAAAAAATTATCAGCAGCACTGTCATAACCGTTTCGCCGCAATGTGTCCACGTTTTCTTATATAACTCGACGAGACAAATGGATAGTAAAGAATATTTCTTTTATCTTTTGCTTTGTTTTTGTGTTATCTTCTATCAAAAACATAAGTTATATACTCGTAACTTTGCGATGTTTATCTTATGATCTAGACCGCTTTTCAACCTAACCATCTCACTTTTGAGATTCGATAAATCGAGAATTCAGCGTGATTATTCCTTACTTTAGATTTGTATCAAGTTACATAAGAATCCATCATCAAATTCCGGTGCCACAGTTATTGTAGAATCCCTTTTTTGTTAGGAGTTCAACATTCTAAAGGTTAATAAGAAAAAATGACAGAAAACGAGTTGGTTCGTCTGCCACTAGCGATTTATCTGATCGAAGTGAAAATGGAATATCGAATAAGACGACGGAAAGTACGTTAAATTCTACCTGTCGGCACCTGTTTGATTGCAGAGACAGTGATTGGATGGCGCCGATAGAGAAGGAGCAATACGAAGTTTCCTGGGGACAGGCTGTAGCCGGGACAGACATTCAATCATTGTGTTTTCGACTGGAATCTGCTGGCCGGTGGTAGCAGTTCAAAACAACTTCTCAACACGCACGGCGGTAGAGGCAATGCTGAGACCTTGCAATGGCAATCTGCCGTTGTATCACCCCACAACCGACAGTCGCCATATATGAAAGCTAAAAACACCGTATGTGCCATCGCAGATTTCACCATTACTTAACTTTTCCAAACGCCCAGTAATGCCTGAGATGTTTTATACCATCCACTGAGCTATACCAAACAGGAATTGCTATGATGAGTACTCTCAGTCACGTATGTCATTTGTCTTATTTGGAAGAAATAAAATTCATTTACTTTGATTTGTTAAAAGGAATATAAAGATGTCAATATTTGTTTGGAAATTCGTTGATTTTGTTTTCAATCTATTGAAATTACATATATATATATATATATATATATATATATATATATATATATATTATTATCTGTAATTGGATCACGCAAAGCCTTAACGATTCAGTTTTCTGAGTTTCCATATAGCTTTCATTTTTTCTCCGTGGATTCTCTTCCTTTCTTCAGTCCACTTCGTCCCCGGACTCTTAATGACTTCGTTCACTGGCGGTACTTCCCACTTGTTAATTTTTTCTCTGTATGTTTGTCTATCTACGATTTCTGATGAGTTTATGTTGGATTTTTCCATGTCTTTTTTGATCTCCTGGACCCAGGGCATAGTTTTTAGCTGTTCTATATACGTCACAATTTTATGAATCAGTCTTGTTGCTGGAAGTCTGTGGATATGTCCATAAAATCTTAATCTTCGTTTCCTGATGTCTGTCGCGAAGTTTGACAGTGTTTCTGTTGTCTTTCGAGATTTAAGTCTATATCCGTCATCGGTTTTTTCTGGGCCAAGAATCTTTCTTATAATTTTCCGTTCTTCTTTCAAAATGATTTCTAGGTCACCTTTCCTGTGTAGTGTTAAAGTTTCGCTGGCTTACAGGGCTTCAGGTTTGATAACTGTGTTGTAATGTCTGACTTTTGTATATATGGACATATTGTAGGTTCTACTGCAGGCTCTTCTAAGTTTTTGCATGCGAACTTTCTGTGTTATTTTCTCTCCTCCTGTAGGTTCGATGATTTCTCCCAGATACTTGAAATATGGGACTCTCTCAATTTGTACATATTTTGTGACCAGATTTTGAGTGTGAAGTTTTGAACAGATGAATTAGGTTTTTTGGAACGATATTTGTAAGCCTACTATTTCAGCGAATTCTTTGAGAGTTTCTATCTGTTTGATTGATGTGCTTTCATCATCTGCTAGTATGGCTAAATCATCTGCGAAGTCTAGGCAGCAAATTTTAATACCATTCTTACTTCGTCCGAGTTGTATTGGTTTCCAATAGTTCTGCTGTTTAAGTTCTTTCTCCCATTCTCGGATGACTTTATCCAGAACAAGGTTGAAGAGTATCGGGGACAGACCATCACCTTGCCGAACGCCGGTATTGATCTGAAACGGTTCAGATATCTCTCCCATGAATTTCACTTTGGAGGTTGTGCCGGTGAGTGTTTGTTTATTGATGTTTAGGGTTTTTGGATCGAGCCCCTGCTCTTCGAGGATGTTGAAGAGAGATTTCCGGTCGATTGAATCATATGCCTTTTTGAAATCTACAAAGGAGCAAATATATATATATAAGCAGTTTATTTTTCATTGTGATTTTAATCAAAATATTCCCCAGAATAAGAAGGGAAGAAGAAATTATTTGCAGAATCAATAATTTATCCATTATCAAATTATGTTAACATATGACCAAATAACTGTTATGTGAATACTTATGCTTAAATCTCATACAGTATATTATATATAAACACTAGCTGGTGCCCGCGAGTTCGTTCGTGTTTGTAAAGAATTTTGATTGATAGTTACCGACATGCAACTAACATGTTGTACGAAGGGAGACTCGAGGCTAATACCACACACACACGCCATTGATCTGCGAAGGGTATTTACGGCTGCAAAGTGAAATATAGGGACATACATGTTTTGGTCGAAATATGAAAATGCCCTCGGTCGACTACTTTCAACCTTCATATCTCACACACCATAGCTACCGACATGCAACTATTATAGTGCATGAAGGGAGAGAGGAGGCTACTATCACACACAAACACCAGTGGCCTGTGCTTTTTAGTTGTGTTTGCAAAGGGAAATATAAGGACAAAGGTCAAGTACGTATTTGGTCGCAATAACAAAGTACCCTAGGTCGACCACTTTGAACCACCATATCTCTCACACCCTCACAGCTACCTTCATGCAACCACCATAGTGCACGTTGGTAGACTCGAGGCATGCTTCCACTCACAAACACCAATCGACTTGTGCTAGGTACTTTTGGCTGCAGAGTGAAATACCTGTATATTGACACACATTTCTATTTTTATGTCAGGTCCACCACCATATCTATCACACTTCCACAGCTACTGACGTGCAGTCACCATAATGTACGTGGAAGACTCCAGGCTACTACCACTCACAAAGTCCAGTGGTCTGCGCTATGTAGTTGTGGCAACAATGTGCAATATATGGACACACATGTTTTTGGTCGAAATATGAAAATGCACCAGATCGAACAATTTCAACCATCATATCTCTCACGCCCCCACAGGAAACGACATTTGGCCAACGTTGTGCACTGTGGGTGATTCCATGGCTACTACCACACACAAATAGTAGTTATCTGCGCATCGTAGTGGAGGCTGCGTAGTGAAATATAGGGACACACCCGTCTATATATATATACATAAGATTTACAGAATTTATTGTTACAATACAATATATGTGTAATATTACGGATAATTTTTTAGCTCCTGGTAAAAGCGCTTTATAGATAGACCTGACAGATGTAGTATTTTAATTACCAGTTGGAAACATGAATATTATTTAACTGTTTTTGTAGCGTGTTTTATCATATGACAAAACTTCAAGTGATCCTTCTGCAACTATGTATTACAATAACTTTAAATTTAAATCCAGTTATATCTCTGGTTTTTGAAAAAGAAGAAAGGTAAGAAAAATAACTTACGTGGTGAAGGCGGCGGCAGCTCCAAGAACAATGCATAAACGGAGCAGGGGATCCTAAAACATAAAAATAAACAGTCAGGAAAAAAGCAAACTACTCTCTACCAGCCTTTACAAGTTTAATGAGACGTTAGGCTCCCTTGAACATAACTGGAATTCCCAACTCTACGCCATCTATAAATATTTGTCAATATAATTTTACATAAAACACTTTCTACTTGTAACGATACCATCGAACTAACACAGATCGAGAGGAGTATCTGTGAGTGGGGATATCTTTGACGGAGTCAAAACAATATGGCGACAGTCGACAGTACGCTGCAATACCGTGTGGACCTAATGGCGGGAGTTGCCGACTGTTGAGGACAATACCGCGGGAACGATAATCTAAAAGTGTTTGTAACGGTGCAACTAACGTGTACTGTAATTTCAAGTATTATGCGGAGTGTTCAGTGTACACGGCCGAGGACAGTACTCCGAACTTTCTAATTATCGTGATAGAGGCACGACATACTATTTTCTCCTACTCGGTTCGAATCCTGCAAACTTTGGTGATAGAAGTTCGATTACACGGGTCACTGTAACTGGTGGATATTTCGGCGGTGTATTTTTCGTGTTTCTCCCGATAATAAAGTTGTGTGTTGAATGCAAACTTATTTGATTTGTGTGGTAGTAATTCCTAACCATGTTAGTAGTATAGTTGCCATCACGAGCTTCTTCAAGTGATTAGTTTTATGAATAACTTTAATTCTTAGAATTAGTTGTGGAATCCCCACTGGCGACCGGACGAAATTGAACCTGTAGTAATAGGAACATTTAATCACGAACTTAAACACGCCGCATTGAATCGTTCCACCAGGACTCAGAATTATCGCTAATACGCGGGGTGCCTTACATACTGTTCTGCCAAGTTTTCTGATCTTTCGGCAGCTCTTGTTTCACGGAAGTTAATTATTATTATATGGAAAATGGGTGGGTAGGGATATTGCTCTCGGGAACATCCGCAACGAATCTATGCCTATCTTCGATTGCTCTAAGATAAGCTGCTAACGATTTAATGTCTTTAATATTTATTATTTGATTAATTTTATCGCATGGCAGCCATACTATAGCATAACCAAGAATTTCCTGCGGGGAACTGATTGGGTGCCAAAGCCTGGAACCATCGCTGCTCGATTACACATCTCTTTGTTATTACACATTCTAATTATAAGAAGGAAATATATTTTCTAGGATTCAGTAAATATGGAAAGGCCCTAATCAATATTCCTAGTCAGACTAATGAATCTGTAACCGACTCGACCATCCTAACTGCTGAAAAATGGCACTAACCTAACACAGTATCAAATGCATGATTTCTCATGTTGGAACTGGTGAAATAAAATCGGAATATATTATTACAGGTCAAACCGAAAGATGGAATACAGAAACAAATTTTCAGATACTATTCTTCAGTAAAAATGTAGTGAAGATAAATGCCAAGAAATGTCAACTTGTTAGGTACACAGAAAAAAAAAGGTTAATTACGGTTATAAGGTGGGGTCAGAATGCTTGTTGAAAGCTTGAAGTATAAATATCTTGGCATAACGTTAGATAACAAACTCAATTGGGCAGGACACATTGGGCAGGTGGTAGGAAAAGGTTACAAAATCCTCCATTTACTGGAGAATGTGATGAGAGGATGTACCAGAGAAGCTACGGAGCTGGGTTACAAAACTTTGATCACGCCATTGGTTGAATATGGTGGTATAGTTGGGGACCCACATTTTGGTTATCAAATACAGAAGTTGGAAGATGTGCAAAGACGAGCAGCTAGATTTGTTTGTAGAAATTATCAGTCAGTAACTGATATGATAAGGGAGCTGGGTTGGGAATCATTGGAGAAAATGAGATGGTCAAAGAATTAGGAATAGTGCATGGAAGGGGAAAGGCCACCACGACCATAAGCTTATGCTCGATTTCGTGCATAAAGAAGTGGAAAAATTTTCTTTTGTTGGTAAGGGTGTCAGGGATTGGAACAAATTACCAAGTGTTATGATGAATAATTTTCCAAAAACCCTTAAGAAATATAGAATTAAAATTTGTAAATCATAATAGTAAATGGGGTTGGAATTTAACATTCAAATTATAAAAGAAATTTTTTCAAAAAATGTATATAAAAAGGAGGTAAATGATTGGCTGGGGGAATTGCCACCGGAGCTTTAACTCCATTGCAATTAAAAATTAATAATAATAAT
Source organism: Vandiemenella viatica (assembly GCA_031002005.1). NCBI lineage: Eukaryota > Metazoa > Arthropoda > Insecta > Orthoptera > Morabidae > Vandiemenella > Vandiemenella viatica. The sequence goes on from CM061914.1 coordinate 60,817,455, forward strand.
AAGCATCACAATTACATACAATAGCTCTGATTGGATGTAGAAAAAAACTGAAGTGAAACCTTTGATGTGTGTGACAACGTCCTGAAGGAACTGCTACACTGACGTCAGGTCACGTGATGTGCCATCAGAATATCAGATTAAAATTATGCAGCAAGAAAAAAGCAGCCCCACAATCTTCTGAATTCTCCATTCCATTCCGAGAAGAGAAAACCAAAGATGCAATCAAACATATAAAACTGGGTAAAGCAGCTGGATTTGATGGTATATATCCTGAACTTTTGGTTCACTGTGGACCAGCTACAGTAAGATACCTTACCAACTTCTTCGCAAATATCCTACAACCTGTAAACCTCCCACCGTTTAGGCCCGGTGCACACGTCCGGTATTTCAAGCTACGGCGCCGCAATTACGGCGTGAAATACATAGAAACAGATACAGCTATGCACACGTACCTCAGGAGCTGCCGCGGCGGCGAACGTCGACCCCACAGTCGCTTTCCACGACCTCGGCGCCGCAGGGCTGCCAGACACGGAAGTCCCGTTTTCCATCTTGTTGACAAAAAACGTAAAAGCACCAAACATTAAGGACAAGTTATTATGAAAATAATGAAATTGGACGTTCACTTTGAAAATTAAGAATTACTCAGATGTTTAGGATGTGAGATCAGAAAGATATTACGTCAGAATAAAAAAGAACTAGAGCTTAGACAAGTGTGTTCGAATGAAATATTTAATTGTAGTATTTCGTGTATATTACAAATTCAGCTTTTCAATCGTGTTTTATAATCAGTGTTATATTTATCATCGGTACAAAATATTTATTAAATTAATAACACAAATACAAAATCACTTAGGTATAATTTCTTAATGGTAAAGGACGCTGGTAATAAAAATAATATGCTAACACCTGTTTGGCCTGAATAGATTTTTTTTTTTTTTTTTTTTAATTGCTTAACGTCTATTAACAGCGAGGTCTTTAGAGACGGGAAAGGATGGGGGGCGGGGGCAAGGAATGGGAAGGAATTCGGCCATAGCCTTTTGAAGGAAGCATCCCAGCACTTGCCTGGAGTGATATGGGAAATCATGGAAAACCCAAATCTGGATGCCCGGACGGGGATTCGATCCGGCGTCCTCCCGAATGCGAGGGCAGAACGCTAACCGTTACACCACCACGTTAGGTCTGGATAGATTGAATAGTAGATCCCCTTTTCAGTCTCGAGGTACCCTTTCCGGTATCAAAGAAACCATCTGCACTCATTGAATCTTGAACCCATCTCCAATTCCTACTAAACTGCGAAGAGGACAGCAAATCTTATGAATGTACATAAATTTAGTTGAGAAAACTATCCCATTAATTCCACTGTATGCTAAATGAACTTTCCACATTCCTGTGGGTACTTGTCACATATTAGTTGAAAATTCTCTTTTTTTGGTCTGACATAACTCTGTTACTTATTATATTTGCTGACAAGGAAAATGCTTCATCGCCAGTAAAACAGAAGGGCATTTTGTAACTGCAATACTCGGCAAATGTTTCGAATTTCTTACAAAAGAAGTTCTTTTGGATAAAATAATTTCTGATTCTTTTATGAAAACACAAACGTCAATGAAAACTTGTAATTTGAGTAAACAATAACCAGAAACGCAGAAAACGGAAGTCTAACATAATTGTTAAATTATAAAGGAGAGATCCACACACTCTTAGTTGCAAAAAAAAAAAAAAATAAAAAAAAAAAAAAAAAAATCAATCCTCGTTAGCCATAAATTAGTATACGAATGAACCCAATAATGTCCATTCTGTGTCCTTATATAATTTTTAAACAAAAGAACCTCAAATTTGAGCGACTTACAAAAAGAGATGAGATCTCCCAAAACAATTCTTATAAAAATAGTCCAAGTCTCGTGGCGTTTAGCAGCAATAAGGAATGAGATATTGTCCTGAGCCAAGTCAACACTTCACATTCACTTCATTTTCTGAAACATAATTCTTAAAATAAAAATCTGGTGACTTGGACATTAAGCACGCCTGCACGCCCTGTTTAATATATATATATATATATATATATATATATATATATATATATATCACTAAACAACCACGAGACTTGGCCTATTACAACAATTTTCTTTGTGGAATTAGTAATAATCATGGTATCACTTAAACATATATTACTCTATTTTTTTTTATTAAAATGTAATTAAAATTATTATTGTGGTATCTTGATCTTATATATATATATAATATATAGTTAATCCTTAATCTATCTGGGCAGTCCTTAAAGGTTACCTAGGAGCCTTACTTGGACTCCTAACACTGCATTGATTATATCACACTTCCGATACAAAAATTAAGATTTTGCGGAAATGAAGGAATGATTTGGCCTTTCGAAATCACAGAAGAACAATGAAGTCAGGAAATGACGATACCCAATGAGAAACCGCACCTTGGCGACTCCAGACCAATATCCATTTCTAGTTTAAAATCAACATGAAAGTGCTTTCTGCTTCTACATAATTTATATTTTTTGTAAAAGGAGAAACAAATGAGTGAAGGAAAAGCCTGGTAAAATTTTGGGGAAATTCGAACGAGTCATAGCGAACAGTTTATTTAGGAGGAATATATGTCATATTAGAGATTTGTGAACGTTGGCCTAACGAAAATCTTTGAAGGAAATACAACTAAATAATAGAATATTCCAAAAAAATTACTGGAATTCATGGATACGAAGGAGAAGGTGAAAAATGTTTAAGATGAATATGAAAGACAGAGGCGCGGAAAATATCAGGAATAAAATAAACAGGAATTTCAAGAAATGAAGAGAAATACTGCAAGAATCATGTTGACTATGCGTGGCATAATCGGAAATGGGAGAAATGATATCGAGAGATGTATCAACATTAAAAGTGTTTTAAATAGTGAAGAGAAATAATCATCCTTTCGAATGCATAATGAAACCCTATTGAGGAGATGCCATGATCAATGAAATGCTGGAAAAACACGATGTTGATCTAATGATCATTCTCTATACTGTGTTTCAAGGGCAGTATTTGACACGTCTATGAAAAGTAATAGGAAGTGATAATTTTCGATAAGAATAGTAAAAAGACAATTAAAACTAATGTATACGATAGGTACAGAGATGGAGATACTAGCGGGTTTTAATAAAAGTAGCCTCTTCTCATTCCAGAACATTGCATAAGTTGACAAACCTGAAAACTACCTCCCAATAACGTTGATATCACAGCCTTCAAAATTTTTGGCTGGGGTGTGAAACAGAACAGCAGACATGAAATTGCATCAGATATTAGATGGAGATCGGTGGAATTACAACCCTCAATATTAGAAACAATCTGTGTCGATGAATATCGAAAAGAAATATACATTTACATTGTTCTTTGGACTGAGAAAGAGCTGTTGATGTTAGATAGGACAACATATTAAAAATTTAAAGCTATCAGATCGGAAGTAAAGAGGCAAAAGAATAATATAATAAATCGCCGATGAGATTTATAGTTATTTTCACCCTGTGTAATTTTTCTTTCTCATGGACGAACCAACAGCACATTAAACTTTCCAAACTCTCACAACATTCGTCTTCGCACATACAATTACAGACACAAAGATTGGCAATCCTGAACCGGTTCCTACCTTATTACAACTCAAACTGAAATCTCGAAGATAACGACAGATGTACAGACATTTTAATTAATATAACAGTAAATTTCCAGTAAATCAACATTACACGAGCGTCTTTGGGTACAGCCGATGCCGTGCACAAATCTCCCCACTTTCCCAGCACGCAGAAGTGACGTCGAAACAAATACACCGTTTCTAAGATGGATGCCGCAGAACGAATTTCCCATAAACTTTTTTCTTTTGATCCAGGTCGAATTTCAACCTAACGACAACCACTATCACTACTTGTTTAGGTTGATATGAACCCTGTACCCACAATTTTTGCAATTTTTGCAGTACTGCTACACTCGATGCTGTATACATATACCGTTATTGCGTGCCGGGGTAGAGGGGAAATTTTTTCACTGCATTGAGTGTACCCACAGACGCTAGTCACATTTCTAATTGGTAATATTCTGCAATAGTCCCAGTGCAAAAGCATAAAGTCATGCCACCGGTAGTAAGTACCATATCCGCAAATAATAAATTTGCTAATTGCACGGTGGCAAATTGAAATTTCCTACTATTCCTTCACATTCTACTTTCAGTACCTTCCAAATCAAGATTAACAGTTTGTTAAAAATCACAGCAGTGTTAGAAACTATCTGAAATAATTTCTGCAATTATTTATTTTACGTGGCAAAAGTGTTTAAGATTACTACCTTGTAAAGTGAGCCTATCTAGCAGCGTCTTTGATATGGTAGGTAAAAAGATCTACTGTCAGTTAGTGTGCATGAATAATAACTTGTTTTGTTGCATAATGGTGAAAAATCTAATGTTAGTGAGGAAAATTGGTAGTTTTGTCCACTGAAAATAAATTTGTATGAGACTAAGACGGATACCTTTACTAACATAAGCAGTCTGTATTAGTACTGTCAGTGTATGAAGTGACATTACTATTGCACAAAGACATGAGTGCTCTCACCTAAATTGATAGGACAAACACACAATCAGCTTCTATATTTTATTATTGGCTTCGCATAACTGACATAAAAGCTATAAAGAAAAGGAATTATGCATCTGCTTCGTTTTTCAGCTCGAATATACTTGTAAATTAGAGCCAAAACTCAAGTGATACCTGACAATATTTTGCCGGAGAAGTGCAGCAACAAATCGTGACATTGACCCAACAACGCGTCAGAAGTCCCCTGAAGAAATATAGAAATATTCAGCCATGCTTCCACTTCAGCCGTCCATAACTGCGAAAGTGCATGTGGTGCAGGAAGTAGTACACAAATTGACCTTTCGTTTATGTCCAAGATATTTTCAATTGAATTCATGCCTGTGATCTAGGTAACGAAATCATTTGCTGGAATTATCCAGAATGTTCCTCAAAGCATTCATGAACGGTTTTGGCCTGGTAAGACGGCGCATTTTCGCCCGGGAAAACTCCATACTTGTTTGGGAACATGAAGGTCATGATAGACAGCAAAATAACCATTTCTACTCAATCGTTCGTGCATTTTGACTAGAGGTACGAATCCATGTCATAAAAACACACCCCATGCTGTGTTGAGAGCTGCCACCAGCTTGCACAGTGCCTTTCTGATAACCTAGATCCATGGTCACGTGGAGACTGCGAGACACTCAAATCATAACGTCACCTGTTACCGAATGCAGTCGTCACTCGTCTGACAGTGCAATATACACTGAAGAACCAAAGAAACTGGTACAACTGCCTAATATATTGTCTTTAGAACGGTAGATTCCGCTAAATACCTAGGGGTAACAATTCGCAATAATTTGTCGTCGAATGAGCATATCAAGAATGTAATGGGGAAAGCAAATCGTATACTTCGACTTCAAGGTCGTAATTTAAAACAATGCAATCCGGAAGTAAAATGATTGCATACAAGTCACTAGTGTGGCCTCACTTAGAATATTGTTGCTCTGTATGGGGTCCCCATCAAAAGGGATAAATGGAGGCATTAGAGATGGTCCAAAGAAGAGCCGCCCGATTCGTAACAGGTATATTATAGTTGGAGGGAAAGCGTAAGTGCGATGTTGAAGGAGTTAGGTTGGGAAGACCTGGAACACCGAAGGCGTTGCTCTCGACAGAAGCTAATTGAAAAATTCTCGACTGACGTATTTCGGAATGACAGTAAACAAATATTGCTACCAGCAACATTCATATCTCGGAATGACCACGAAAATAAGATTAGAGAAATCAGGGCCAGAACCGATTAATTTCAGTACTCATTTTTTCCACGAGCGATTAGGGAGTGGAATAGAAAGGATTTACACGGCGAGTAAACATAAAATCCTACAGGAGTAGCTTTCGATATAGTACTCTGGCCATCCTGATCTGGGTTTTCCAAGGTTTCCCCAGATCACTCCATGCGAATGCTGGGATGGTTCCTCACAATAGCCCATGGCCGCCTCCTGCCATATCCCGTCTATCCCTTCCACATAATTACCTTCCAGGATAGGTGCAATGCACCCTCCGCCACACACTTTTAGTGAATTGCGGAGTAATAGTAATAGTAATATCGTGTAGGGCCCTCACGAGCATGCAGAAATTGCTGGAGGGAACTTATACCATGCATCCTGCAGGGCTGTCAATAAATCCGTAAGAGTACCAGGGGTGGAGATCTCTTCTGAACGACACGTTGTAAGGCTTCCCAGACATGCTCAATAATGTTTATGTTTGGGGAGTCTGGTGGCCAGCGGAGATGTTTTAACTCAGAAGCGCGTTCCTAGAGCCACTCTGTAGCAATTCTGGACTTGTGGGGTATCACATTGTCCCGCTGGAATTGCCAAAGTATGTCGGAATGCACTATGTACATGAATGGATGCAGGTGATCAGCCAGGATGCGAACGTACGTGTCACCTGTATCCGGGGTCCCATGTCACTCCAACTGCACACGCCCCACACCATTACAGAGCATCCACCAGCTTGAAAGGTCCCCTGTTGACATTCATGGTCCATGAATTCATGATGTTGTCTCCATACCCATACACGTCCATCCGCTCGATTCAATTGGAAACAAGATTCGTCAGACCAGGCAACATGTTTCTAATCATCAACAGTCCAACGTGGGAGCTGACGGGCCCAGGCGAGGCGTAAAGTTTTGTGTCGTGCACTCAGCATGGGTACACAAGTGAGTCTTCGGTACTGAAAGCCCATATCAATGATGTTTCGTTGAATGGTTCGCACGCTGACAATCGTTGATCAAGAAACATTGAAAACCGCATCAATTTGCGGCAGGGTTGCACTTCTGTCACTTTGAACGATTCTCTTCAGTGGTAGTTGGTCCCGTTCTTGCATGATGTTTTTCCGGCCGCAGCGATGTCAGAGATTTGATGTTTTACCAGATTCCCGATATTCAAGGTGCACTCGTGAAATGGTCGAACGAGAAAATCCCCACCTTATCACTACCTCGGAGATGCTGTGTCCATCTCTCGTGCGCCGACTATAACACCACGTTCAAACTCACTTAAATAGTGATAACCTGCCATTGTAGCAGCTCTAACCGATCTAATGCCTGCGCCAGACACTTGTTGTCTTATATAGGCGTTTCCGACCGCAGCGCCGTACTCTGAATGTTTACATATCTCTTCGTTTTCAGCTATTCTAGAGACAACCATATATGTTCACTACCGCAGGAGAGGCTCTGTAGCCGATGGCGTTTTGTTAGCAGATGAACTCGTGGCGGTCTTCTGCTGCCATATCCCACCAACGCTATATTTGGCTGCATTATCCTTAGTGATGCAGTTATTTGACACAATACTGCCTGTCTGTCAATATTGACACTTCGATGCAGACATTCCCGGTTTTGGTCTTTAAATAGATTTGGTCTACCACTGCGTTGTCCATTGAGCGAGGAAATGTCAGATACTGCATATTCATGGAACGTTTTTTTTTTTTACTCTAGATCGAGGATTGTTGAATTCACGAATAATTTCCGCGCCGGCTACCATTCACGTTCAGAGTCTGTTAATTCATGTTGAGTCACCATACTGAACGCGGAAACCATCTTTAACACGCCTCGTCGAGGGTACTAATGAATACCCGGACATTGCGTGGCACATCTTCCACTGTATTACCGCCGTCCTGTTCTTGCTTTCCCCTAACTATGACCCTTCCACGTACATCTGTCCTACAGTGGTATATAGCGCAACCTTTATCTCGGTGTGATTGCGTATCAAGGTGTGGTTTTAATTTAGTCCACAAGATTGTACACCTCTTTGCTTTTACGGAATATTTTTTTTAAGAAAAGTCAAATATTTAAATTGTATAAACTGAATAAATATGAGCTAAACACTGTGAGCTGAATAGTACTATTCGGAAATGCCTCACGCTAGATGGAAAGAAGTAAATCCATAATTTAAATAAAAAAATAGTTATGGTTAGACTCGCTCCCATGTTGCACTACGCACTAAGTCATCCAGTATCGTAATTTATACTTTATATCGTAAAACTCGATTCCCAACTACGTCATATTACCTACTGCAAGAAGTAACTACTACAGACTTAACTAAAATACTTATACAAACTATTAGACATAATATGATATTACATACTCAAAATTCTAGAAATAATTAAAGAAAAATGTTAGTACTATTATTCTTGGTACCACTGAGATATAGATTATTGGATTCCTCTATTAAATTCTAATTGACGGTACTGTTACAGTTTCTAATACCGAATGCGCAGACAAAGCCTTAACCCTCACATACGGGCTTATTCTAGGTAGGCATTGAAATAAACGTTATTTTCCTTAGATACAAAATATCAATGTTAACCTTTATGAAAATCTGTGAATAACAATTCGTGACCACATCTTCGATGTAATCTGTATTGGCGCTACTCTAACACAATCGGTTTAAGTTACAAGAAGATTATTTAATCAGATTACAATCTGCATACTAGTGGCCGGTGGTTTAAACGTAAATGCATTAAGTAAAAGAGAACCTGCTAAGCTCACATCAGTATCGCCACGAGATTGCAATTTATTATTATTCTAATTCGAACAAAGACGGGGTAATTTCGCAGTGGTACTTCAAAGTAGGACGAAGTACCAGTACTACTCTAATTGATAATGGTAGTTCTGCCATTACCGTTGCGCCACAATCTGATGATGAATTCTTGTAGCACTCGACGACCCAAATCGAAAATAAACATTAATGTTTTTGATATCTCGCTTGGTTTTCGAGATATAGCATGTTAAATATGAGTTATAGGTTTATTCTTCATTTTCGAATTTTTTCGTCGAGTTACATACGATTTATCATCAAATTTGGCTATCGTGAAATTTTTCTTTTGAGCCAGGCTGCATTTCAACCTAACCACGTCAATTTGAGACAATCTCTAGAACTAAGCGAGATATCAAAAAAAATTATCGTAGAATACCCTAGATAACAGAAAATACTGGCGAATTCACACCAAAAATTTGATCCGGGCACATAATTGGAACAGGGAGAATAGCTGCAAACACGAAAAATTGTGAATCATAAAACCTATACATGCTCGATAATTTTCGTTTTTGGAGGAACGTTAATTCTAACTCATCATAAACATCGCGTGAAATATGAAAATATTGTTGTTTTGTTGCACAGATTATAAAAAGGATTTTTTAATTTTTTCATAAAACTGCATGAGGAGCGTGCGTGCCAATTTCAGACCAAAAGCGACAATTTCTTATTGGACCGTAACTAAAAATTAAAAATTATTATTTACAGTTGTGAAGTCATGTTTTCATAAGAACCTGAGAAAGCTCTCGTATTAATCAATCTATTCTGAAAGAACAGCCTACTGCATATTGTCAAATATTGGTTACTTACCATTAGCTGAAATTTGATTCCCTATCAATGTCGAAAGAACGTCGATAAAGACGTGGACCACCAATAACAAGAAAAAATTTATACACTGCCCTTGATGCGACCCCCCTCTATTGGTCGAGATATGATATTGAGATGGCGTTTCCACAGAAACGGCGGTCTCTGTTAACTGGTAATTGTTGTTACATAGCAACAAGTATTGTATGTACAGTGAGTCAGGGTATAGACGTCTTTGGTGACGTCAGTGGGGTACCTAAGGTGGGGCAGGTAGGGCACGTGCCCTGGGCGCTATTCAAAAGGGGGGGGGCGCCAATTTCGAAAAATATTATACTTAAAAATCAAAACAAACCAACAATATAATTCATATTCAAATATTTCCGATCGCGGTAGGTGAGCTTTCCTGATCGAGCGATAAGGAATAAGTAAACAGCGACCTTTTTGTAATCTGCACTCGATCGGAAGGTATACCGCTTGTTTTGTAGCGGCTTCTGCTCCACGACCACGCCGGCACGTTTTGTTCTAAGGATATAAGACTAGCCATATTTTCTCCATTGGTTGATTGACGCAGCGCAGTTGTGAATTTTATTTAAATTGCACGTGTCGTGATTGATCATCAAGCTGCTCGATATAATAAGTTAAATTATTGTGGACGACAGCGCTTTGGACATAAATATTTGACATTTTTACGGTATGTACGAACATACATTAATTTACTGAAATTCCATTTTCTGCAGTATGTAACATGCGTGGCATAAACATTCGTAAGTGACGTGATCTCGAATCGAACTATGGCTATTTACAGCGAAATTCATTTGAATACCGTAATAATTAAAACTTAAGTGCATAACACAAGAAAACCCAAACATAATTAGTAGGTACTGTTAAACACATTTAATATGGCTAACGACCGGTGTAGAGGTTTTGAGTGTGGTTGTTTAGTATTTTTAAGGCACTTTTATTATCATGACTTGTATGTGAATACATAGTTATATACAAGTCGAGTAGGACAACTATGAAACTAAGTTTGAGGCAAATCTGGCAACTCAATTTTCACTTACATCTAAATACTGTATTAGGCTGAAAATTTAGTATCTTGTAGCAGTCTGGTGAAAGTAAAGTATTATGATTAGGGATTGCAATCCAGGAAAGCGGGATCCCGCAATCCCGCGGGATCCCGCATCATTAGACAGTCTGGCGGATCCCGCACAAAATTAAGCGGATCCGCAATCCGCAAAATCCGGCGGAAACGCGTGTCAGTCTGCGTGACTCGCTGCCCCATATTCCCATTTTCTGTATTTGCAGGTAAAGTAATTGGGACAATTTACTAATTTGCGGCTGAAAATTTGATTTTTCGTTGATATGAAACTAATGTTATCGTAATTTTAACGATCGCATACCTATTTATTTAACAGCTATCAAAAGGAAATTGTATATCCTTTGACTTATTGTTTTGGCTGCTGCCTCAAGGCATTTCATTGAAGAAAGCCACCTGCTTACATGTGCCGCTAAGGATTTCGATTAATCCCTCTTCTCCTTGTTATTATTTCGACTAAAGGTAAAAAAAGAAATTATGAAATTTTCACGGGTGTATCGACGAATTGTGTTATAGGAACACCGTACTTCGATGGCTGCCTCCGCCGCCTTCCTCACGTGTGTAATTTCGTGTGTTTGCAATGAAATCCGGAGATACAACCTATGACGACTTCACTGCAATCATTCGCCGAGAAAGTCTCCTTTCTTACTAAAAAAATAATAATTTCCACTCTAAAAACGTCGTTACGCCACATAAGTAAATCTGAAATACTTGACAGTTTACGTGTTGGTGAGTAGTTTCTTTTAATAACATTGAATCAACTGTAATATCAGTCAATGAATCAGGAGATATAATAATGAGTCACGCAAAAAAAGGCCAAGTCTCGTGCTTGTGCAGTGACAAAAAGTTATGAGATCTTGTTCTGAGCCAAGTCTACACTTTACAAAGTATATAATGGAATGCTTTTCTCGGTGTTATGGAACGTTCGTTTATTTAGAATATAAAAAATAAAATCTCTCGTAACTTGGCCACTAAGCAAACCATATTTTAAACTTACGTGATGTATTGTGAGGCCCATAATATGACCTAAGACTCAATATTTTCCATTTTGATTATTTATTTAAAAATTGGTTTAGATTAAAAAACAATAATGTAAAACTTCGAAATACACTAAGACACGCTAAAAAGTTTTAATGTCATTTTGCCAATCAAAATATTGTTAACTGTTAATTTTTATCATTTAACATTAAAAATTATTTATTAATTTAATTATTATTTAATTTATTAACGTTTTAAGGAATTATGTTTTAAATATATGCGTTAAAAAACTGTTTGTACCAATCCCGCACGGATCCCGCGGGATTGGAGCAAATCCAGCGCGGATCCCGCGGGATTCAAAACACTTCGGGATTGCAATCCTTAATTATGATGTTGGATTTGGAAAAAAAACTTACAATACATACAGCCCTAACCGAAGCTTTGTGCAGTTTACTGTCGTGGTGAGTGGGACACAACAAACCCCATTATTTTTCATTTGAAAAAACAATCTATAACTATTTGTTTATTTATTTCAGGTTATTTCAAAACCCTCACTCACTTCTCAGTAATACCACCACAATATGAAACATTTTTTTTCTCAAAGAAACAAGTAGTGGGGATGAGGCACGGAGAAAACTAAAATTGCAGGAAGAAATAGCACAAAAATCCATTAATTACTACTGGAAGTTCGATATGTTCTAAAAATTGCCTGCATCAACATATACACAGACGGAAAAAAAAATCCCAACACCAAGAAAAAATTATTGTAGAGTAATGAAATTTGGACAATGCATTTGTCAAGTTAACATGTTTAATTGATTAAATTTTCAAGATCACAGGTTAATTTAAGCTCAAGAAAATGCATTTCAAATGTGAAATACTGTTAAATTAATAGCCGGTGTAACCTCCAGAATTTTGAATGCAAGCCTGCAAACGTGAATGCATTGTGTCATACAGGTTTCGAATGTCACTTTGTGGTATGGAGTTCCATGCTTGTTGTACTTGTGCTGTCAATACTGGGACGGTCAGTGCTGGCTGTGGATGATGCTGGAGTTGTCGTCCAATGATATCCCATACGTGTTCAATTGGAGACAGATCTGGTGATCTCGCAGGCCAAGGTAACATGTCGACACTCTGTAGAGCACGTTGCGAGACAACAGCGGTATGAGGGCGAGCGTTATCCTGTTGAAAAACTCCCCCTTGAATGCTGTTCATGAATGGCAGCACTACAGGTTGAATTACCAGACTGACGTACAAATTTGCAGTCAGTGTGTTTGGTATAACCACAAGAGTGCTCCTGCTGTCATAGGAAATTGCTCCCCAGACCATGACTCCAGGTGTAGGTCCAGTGTGTCTAGGCCGCAGACAGTTTGGTTGCAGGCGTTCCCCTGGCCTCCTTCTGACCAACACTCGGCCATCACTGGCACCAAGGCAGAACCTGCTTTCATCAGAAAACACAACAGATCTCCACTCCGTCCTCCAATGAGCTCTGGCTTGACACCACTGGAGTCGCAAACGGCGATGGCTTGTAGTCAGTGGAATGCACGCTACAGGGCGCCTGGCTCGGAGCTGTCCTTGAAGTAACCGATTTCTAACAGTTCGTTGTGTCACTGTGGTACCAACTGCAGCTCGAATTTCTGCCGCAGACGCAGTACGATGCGCCACAGCTGTACGCCGAATACGGCGGTCTTCCCTCTCAGTAGTGCCACGTGGCCTCCCGGAACCCGGTCTTCTTGAGGCAGTACCATCCCTTGACCACTGCACCCAACAATCATGCACAGTGGATACATTCCGGCCAAGTCTTTCTGCAATATCGCGAAAAGAAAATCCACCTTCTCGTAGCCCTATTACACGACCTCGTTCAAACTCGGTGAGCTGTTGATAATGGCTTCTTCGTCTTCTTAAAGGCATTCTTGGCTAACATCAATCACTATGTCAAATCTCAGCGGTAAATAACGTTCACAAACTTTACAGCGCGTATTTAAAGCAAACCTGATTTGCAAGCTCTGAGTAGCGCTACTAGCGCCACACTTATGCGCGAAGCGCGAAATTTGAATCGATGTCATCTTTCAGATGTATAAACACGCCTACCAAATTTCGTTTATCTAACACAAGTCTTTCTTGGTGTTGGGATTTTTTTTTCCGTCTGTGTACAATAAAATCCAAGGCATTTACTATTAATTTAGCACTCGACGAGGAGGATTTAACTTTAGATGATTCTGAGTGTGACTAGATTAAGAGCAGTGAGGCTACCATCTCTGAGGCTACTGAAGTATTTGAGGAAAACATTAATAATTTAATACGTGAAAATGTTGGTGGGGGTAATTTGGTGGATGATGTAGAAAACTCAATTAATGTCATACCAGAAGCTAAAAAACAGCATGATATCGGACTTCCATACTTTTAAAAGATACCCGGAAAATCAGTTCTGCCAGATGGTATGAAAACAGAAATAATTTAAATGAGTTCAAAATATTCAAAATACCTACAAACAACCTTTGTATGAATAAAAGATGTTTAAGAAGACACTCGGAAATTGCGGTGAAGAAGTGACTCGCTCATGTCTAGTCTATTTTCTCTCTAAAGATCTTGCATTTGTTGTCCAATCGTTTCACAATTAGATAATCTATCTCCATACGAGCGCGAAGATGAATTTGCCCACGGGAAGGCATCTGAATGGCTCACTGCCCATGAAAATGCGAAGAATCATCGTGAGTGCTCCACCGAAAAGAAATGGAAAGAAATTTTACAGCAAATAGAGGGATTTTTGACGCTGAACTGAAGATCTAGACCGAGACAGAAAAATAAAAGTGGCGTAATGTATTAAAGAAAATCCGTCACTGCAACAAATTTCTTGCCACTGAAAATCTTGCATCACGAGGTCACAGAGTACATGAGATAGGACCAAATCCGAAAATGTTGATAATTTCCTTGGTACTGGCCATTCTTGACCCCGTTACGAATAACTATCTCATTGAAGTTAAAAATCATCATGGAACCGCATATTACTTTACATCTCGTGTTAAAAATGAGTTGTTTCATCTGGTGGCGACAAATATTCACCAAAGTTTATTACAAAACATTCGCAAAAAAAAGAATACTGTGGTCTCATGTTTCACTTTATTCCTGACCATGCACATCCTGAGCAGATGTCTCAAGTAATGAAGTATGTAGAAGTTGATTCTGAGAGGAAATCAGTCCGCCTTAGGGAGTGTTTTCAGATGATTCAAAAGGACGCTGAAATCGTTAACCAGCTAGAAACACGGTACGAATAGACAGGATTGTGGATATGACAACGCTGCTGTAATGGCTGGGCACCGAACTGGTGTTCACGAATGAATAAGCGATAATAATAATCTGGCGACATTTGTGAACAGCGATAATTATTTACTCACTTTGGTTTACGTACTTCCAGCCAAGCAGAATACTATAACTGAAACTATTTATGTTTTATTTTCTCGTTTCACACTGCGCTGGAAAAAACTCAATAATTCCATGTGTGTGGTTGCAAAGTCAGAGTGTCGAACAAGATGAAGTACAAGAGTTGAAGCAGTAAAGCCAGTTAACAAATACTTTGAAGATATGCTAAAAGTTTTCTAAGATATGACAGACGATGGCATTCGAACAAGAAAAGAGGCAAGACTTCTGAATAATCGCATGCTATTCTATGATCTGCTTTTGTTATGACTTTGAAAAAATGAATTAACTTCTATTGAGCGTATTGAGAAGCGGCTCCAAGATCCTAGCATGAATTTTCAATATGCTACTTTGGATATAAAAGCCTTTCGAGACCATTTTACTAATGACAGAGTAAGTTTGGTTATTGATGCACTCGATAAAGTTTTTAATCTTTGCCAGGAATGAGATGTGGTGATTGTAAGATGTCAAAGGAGAATAAAACGTATAGATTGCGAAGGACGCTGGATTGACTGCCAAGGAAGAAGCTATGAAGGGATAGCTAGATCGTATTGTATGTGAAATGAGCGAAAGGTTCAGTCACCTGCATGAAACCAAAGCCAGATCTGGATTTCTCCTAGATATTAAAAGAACTGTGTTATGGCACTGACGATTGCGACCATTATAAAAAAGAAGTCTAAAGAATTTTTAGATTTCTGTAGCTGTGATGCTAACGTAGAATAGGTATATGAAGAAATATTTAATGCTCGAATGCTAGTATTCACAAGAAAAAACGTAAACATAAAAAGATCTGAAGAGCTTCTTGATTCATTGTTCAGTTAGGAGATGGTAGCGACCTTAGAATCTGGATATTTCGATTGAGATTATGCTTAAGATTGCAATATTCATCCCTAGTAACGACCGATCCTTCAGTAAGCTAAATCTAATACTTTCGTATCTGAGGACTGCAATGGGTCAAGACAGGTTATGCGACCTAACGTTGCTCAGTGTTGTGCGAGAAAACACCAGTTTAAACAGATTTCGAAATTGTTATTAATCTATTTGCGTCCCAAAAGGCAAGGAAGGTACAATTTTAAGACAACAATTTTATTATCCTTGTTATAAAACTGAAAGTAAAAGCGTTTGTAAGGTTTATGATTGTTTCATTTGGTGTATATGTTTATTTTATATTTAAATAATTTCCCAAAGGGCGCAACTTCAATGCCTGCCCTAGGCGCCATTTCCGATAGGTACCCCCTCTGCCTCAACATCATGCAGACAGTTCATAGATACAAATTCCGTGTGTGGACTAGCATTGTATTGTTAAAAAATGACGTCGTGATACTGTCGCATGAGAGGCAACGCAGGATGTCCGTGACGTACCGTTGTGCCGTCAGAGTTCCCTCAGTCACTACCAGTAGTCACCTGAAGTCATACCCGATGGCTTCCCACACCTTGAAGCCTGGAGTAACACCGCAATACCTCTCCAAAATATTAGAAGAATGGGAACAATCCCCAATTCGCCGGCATACTCGCCGATGACTATTATCCAAGGTAATGGATTGATTGTGTTCAGCGATTCTGCACTACCACCATAGTCAAGTGCGTCCTCCATTTTCGATTAACTATTTTAATTTCGGATTCAAACTCGACGATCCTAAAAATATGCTGTTATACATCTTCGAAGAAATTTTTTAAAAGAAGTCACCCATTTTGAATTGGCAATTTTGAATAATGAATTTTCGACACCAGATTCGACCTCACCGACTCCTGATACCACTGTAAACACGTTTTTAAATGAATTACATTGGCAGACATTTCGAGGGATTTGTACCAATGAGAGGCGGCAGCAAAACTACCGTCAACTGTAGTGATAGTGGCGAGAGGAATAAAATGGGTATTTCTTCCGCCAAGTATGGGGGCATCCATAAATTACGTGAGATTTTTTCCGGATTTTCGGACCCCCCGCCCATCTGGTGAGACTACATGAGATCTGGTCCACCCCCCCCCCCCTCCCCCCCTCTGGTGAGATGTGGTCCGTGAGACCCATCCCTAGAAATCGCCTCGCAACTTTCGCGTCATTTGTATACCTTTTTTATTTAGCTCTACAGTCCAACAAAAATTTCCAAAACCTCACGTGAAATTTCCGTTGATCCCCCCCCTCCCCTTGGTGAGATTTCGCCGGACTCCCCCCCCATTTAATCTCACGTAATTTATGGACGCCCCCTATGAAAAAACCAATTTGATTCCTCGCGCCACTAATGGAACCACAGCTTCGGTCAATTTACCACAGCGGTAAACTGGTCCACTCAAGTCAGAACGAAAATGCACGGCAAATAAACATCGTGTTATTTGACGGTCAAACCCTATATTCATATTTAATCGGAAAAAGTAGTAAGGAGTATCTCCCTCATGAGTATAAAACGTAATTGGCCTTCAAAAGTAAAACTTCTCCAATTTTAAAAAATGTGTTCCAATATCCATATTCGAATATCTGTCTTAAAAGGGCGTTCTGTGGTTCTACTCCTGTTAAGTTTACTGTCTTAATAACTCGACAACGGTAACGTTTCTCGTGTTGGGTCAACTTTTGAACTGAATAAATGAATGAGAGGTGGGACAGGAAATATTAACATAAGAAAAATTTATCCAGACATGACGAGCGGAATGATAACCATTTCCTTAAGGATTAAATCTTATGAGACTGCAAGAAAACGTAATAATCCTTTACGCTGCAGCGGGAGAAGTCTTAATAACGTTAGCAGAATTTAATCTAACGGGGAGGGAATTAAGGCGGGAACTGATAAGTCGTTATAAATCACCAGCCTGCGACGGCAAGGAGGCAGGGAGGGTAACTGCTAAAAAAAGACTTTTAATCTCCTTGAAAGGGATCACCAGGACTGATTTGCAAAGCTAAATTAGGTCGGTTGATCTTCTTCTGGCAAGCATTCACTGTATCTGAAAGTCAAAACTTCGCAAGCAGTATTTTATCTATACTTCTTCGTTTTAAGGTGGCAAAACTGAAAATTTAAAGTAAATGATATATAGGGAAAACAAATTTTTTTGGGTGGCAATTGCTCTTTCACCAAACTATCGAAAAATATTAATTTGGTTGTTTTTAATAATAATAGACAGCTAATTATGAAAAACAGCATCAAACACAAATACATCTCCGGACGACCTTGCACCATTCCTGTGCCAAATACCTACTGCAACTTAGAGGAGAAAAATAAGTACATGTTTTTTTATATTCAATCGTTAGTATGGAATTTGAAAAAAAACAATCATATTAATTCCATCCACTAATTTTGCCACACAATTCTCCAAGACAAAATATCTTAAATTGGTCAATATCCTTATGCTGAAAGTAAAGATATGGACATAAGTGAAATACAGCCAAAAAAATAAAGCGGCTTTACTATAGTATCTATAATATCTATAATACTATAATATCTCTACTCAAAATATCTTAAATTGGTCAATATCCTTATGCTGAAAGTAAAGATATGGACATAAGTGAAATACAGCCAAAAGAAGGAAGCGGCATTACTATAGTATCTATAAATCTATAATACTATAATATCTCTACTGTACTATAATATCTAAAAGAATACGATTAAAATGCGCTATCTTTATGAGTGAATGTAAAGACTCAGAAATTGGTGACATTAATTCCCACTTCCACAAAGAGAGAAAGATTAAAATTGTAGACAGATTTCTTTATAAGATTTTATGTAAAAGTATTTGCTAAAGGTCAGGCTTACTTCAAAAAGATGTAACTGAAATGTAATAAAACAACTAAATTTTAAAAAAATTATGTTCACCCTGTACAAAAAAAATGACGGACGCATAATAAGTAAAAAGAAATCTAAAAACCATGATTTGTTTAATAAAAATAGTATGTAACAAATAGTAAAATATCTGCTACTATAATGAGCAGTGTAAAACGGCAATATTAAAGAGTCGTGTTACTAATAGACACATGAAATTGCGATTGTAATGGAATGTTGTACTGAATTTGTATTTCTGCTTCTTGAAGTCGCCAGGTGAAACAATAATCATCGCATGATGTTACAGCTATAAACGTGAGGTTACTTTCCATAAATCAAACGTTATCTCTTGTTTTATTTTAACCTTTGCATTTACAAAAACATCTCCTAAGACGTAAACTTCCTTCAGTAAAACGATAAGGATTTAAAGTTTATCCATTACTACTCGGCAGGCTTGCTAAGGCACGCCAGAAATCAGTCATGACGACAGCCAGTCGTATACCCCTCGAGAAGACAACGAGCGTGGTGTGTGAGCCCTGATGCTGGGGCCCGGCAATCTGGAGGGTGCCTGTTCGAATCCACGAGAGGCATACAGATTTAGATTTACCGCTGTTTTCGAAATCACTACAGGTGGATACCGAGATGGTTCCCTGAAAAGCTCACAGCCGAATTACATCCCGTTCCTTGTCCCCAATCCTCTACCACTTATAATGACCTAGAATAACTCATGAGAATAAAAAAAACATTAGCTATAGTCTGCGATCACACAGTGTCAAAGTGTAATAACGATTTAATTACAATTATTAACAGAAACTGGGATTTATAACATTAAAGGAAATAGTGGGTGCGCAGACTTCCGCTGTCGTTAATGTAATCTTGGTTGTCCGGGTTGAACCGCGTCAAATTTTTGAAACCTAACGTTTCGGCCATCATTTTGTGGCCATCTTCAAAGTACTGTAACGGCTGGATCTGCTGCCGCCTATATATAGCTCCCGAAGAACGCGCTAATCGTTTGGAGTGACGTCACTCAAACTACCGCCGCCAGCGTGGCCGGTCCGATGGGGGCCTGCGTCCCGCGTTTTCCTGATCAAGCATGACCGTATTTGGTCAAGTTGTAGCCCGCTGTCCGCGTTCATATTATCTGGTCTTTTTTTGATTTCCAAAGCTTCTCTGACACTCTGGGGCCACCATCTCCTTTCTTGAGCCAATACACTGGTATCACTGAATAAAATTGCGTGCCCATTGTCAGCAGAATGTTGCGCTACAGCTGATTTGCTGACATCATTATTTTTTAAGATGCCTCATGTGTTCACACAGCCTTTCCTTGACTGTCCGTCCAGTTTCGCAGATATACACTTTGCCACAGCTACAGGGTATCTGGAGGCTTAAGACTCAGTGACAAGCCGTCCAAATCCCAACACGTGGTATCCTGAAAAAATCTAACCCTGCAATAGAGGTATGAAAACTATGACTTCTGTTGACAACCCAGCATTAATGTTTCATTAAATTCAAATAATAATGTTGCCTGAAGTCGCTCTATACCATTTAGAGAGCCCGGTGGGGAAAACGGTAACGAGTGGGTCTGTCGTTGTGGAGGACTCTGGTTCCAATCGCTCTACGGCCTCCAGATTTCGGTTTTCCATGCTTTCCCGAAATCACTCCAGGCAAATGCTGGGATGGTTCCTCCAAAAGGTCATGGCCATTTTCCTTTTCCGTTCCTTACCTTCCTTCCTCTTTCATCTGTAATGACCTCGGCGTCGACGTTGCCTAAAGCCCGAAGGGGAAAATACAGACTATACCATTACGGTCTCCATTCTCTGATTTCTGCGATCGAAATAATTTTTCAATAGTATGTTAGCAGGAGAGAGTATAAACTTTTTTTTGCGTTTCTATTTAGTTTTGACGATAGATTCTTCCAAATAATCCGTTAAGTGGGAGGATTACTCGTGTGTCTAGATTTCCATTGATAGGCTATGTTTAAAGGAGATTTCCGCAGGAGGTATAACTTCAAGAGAGCTGACTGGTCCATGTTCACAGAAATATTGGATGCGGCTGAGTCTACTATTGAACCAACACCAGAATAATATGACACATTCACTGTACCTGTGAAAAAATGCTCCAGAAGATTCATTCCCCGTTGCTGCCGATCATCATATATTTCGGGTCTCACCTCAGATCTAGCTGCCCAGTTCATGGTTTATAAATCACTTTTCCAAGATGATCCATTTGGCGAAAAGACAATAGAAGCTGGTAATCAACTTATCTCATCTCTAAGTGCAGCAAAAAGAGATCTCTGGATCAAAACATTAGAAGAGCTGGACCTGAAAAGAGATAGTCACAAGGCATGGAGACTTCTAAAACGCCTCAACAATAATGCATCGAAGATCACTGGACTTTATTATTATTATTATTTGACCTTAGGTCTTGAATATACCATACAGTCAGCCTGGTAAAGTTACAAGGTAATAATATTAATAGTATGTAAAAATATGCAGATATATAGATACATTAAATATGTAGGTCACTGTCTTTAATATAATCCTTGATGATACTATAGATTCTATTGTTATTTGTAGCGAGTAGTATTGCAATGCTAGTTGGAAATGGCTGCTGTGCTCGCACATGAGACTTGATGAATGTTGATTGCTGTTGCTGAAAATTGGAACAGTTGAAAAATAAGTGATTAAGGTGCCGTAGTGCCTGTCCATTGCATTTGCAGTAAGGTGTGTTTACCGCCTTGATGCGAAAAAGATGACTACGGAAGGCGCCGTGGTGGAATCTCATACGAATAATAGAAGTAATGAACGTCGTTGAGTATTCCATCTTGAATACCAAGGTTTTCGTGGAGGGTACGTCTGAACTAGAGCGAACTGTCGGCCTCTGTATTGTTTAGATTGACATTCCAATATAAACGCAAACCAAATTGCACATCAGCTACTCATGAACGGGAAGGAGACTGATAAAAGTGGACACTCTAAAAAACAAAGAAAAACGCACAGAAACAGTCAGGAAGATATGAACAACCTCACTGAGCCCTTTAGTATGTCAGAGCTGGAAAAGGTTATTCATGAGTGCAAAAACAGGAAAGTCGGCAGGCCTCGATGACATACGATCAGAACAAATTAAGAACTTCGGATATAAAACCAAAGAATGGGTTCTACAGCTTTTTAACAAATGTATGAGCTCATATCAAATTCCGAAGATGTGCGGAGGACGAGATTCATTGCGCTGCTTAAACCTGGAAAAGAAGGAAACAATCCTAAAGATTTTAGATCTATAGCGCTCTTGTGTCAAATATTTGAACGATTAATTCTGAATCGTATCCAGCCTGTGGTTGATCCAAAACTTATTCCACAACAAGCTGGCTTTCGTCCTGGCAAAAGTTGTACTGGGAAACTGCTGAACCTAACACAGTTTATAGAGGATGGATTTGAGACCCGTAAAGCCACGGGAGTGGTCTTTGTGGACCTGTCAGCAGCATACGATACTGTTAACCACCAACTATTACTTGACAAGGTTTACAGTCTGACAAAGGCCACCGGATTAACCAAGCTCATCGCTACTCTTCTTCAGAATCGTAGGTTTTTCGTTGACATTCAAGGACAGCGCAGTCGATGGAGGGTATAAAAGAATGGTCTACCTCAAGGTAGTGTACTGGCACCAATACTTTTCAACATTTATACAAACGATCAGCCATTACATCCAACTACCAGGAGCTTCGTGTACGCTGATTATCTAGCTCTAGCCTCTCAGAGCACAAAACTTGAAGTTGTAGAAAGAAATTTGTCTGCTGCTCTTGAAGGCCTATCAAGCTATTATAGGGAAAATCACTTAAGACCTAACCCTTCAAAAATTGAAGTGTGTGCCTTTCACCTAAAAAATAGGAAAGCTCAGCGTAAGTTAAAAGTAATGTGGTCACGTATCGAACTGCAGACATGTAACACCCCAAAATATCTGGGAGTGACACTCGATAGAACCCTCACATATAAGAAGCACTGCATGAATTGCAAAATGAAGATCTTTACAAGAAACAACTTACTGCGCAAATTAGTTGGATCACAGTGGGGCAGTCAACCACAAACCATACGTACATCGGCAATGGCCCTTTGTTACTCTGTTGCAGAATATGCATGCCCAATTTGGTACTCATCATCTCATACCAAACAGGTGGACGTAGCCCTCAATAACACCTGTAGGCTAGTGACAGTTTGTTTAAAGCCTACCCCAGTTGATAGGCTTTACCAGCTTTCGGGCATTGCACCACCTAGTATCTGGAGAGAAGTGGCTGCGAACAAGGAGAGGACAAAAGTAGAACGGGAAAGCGCTCATTCACTGCACGGCCATATACCACCAGCCCAGAGACTCAAATCCAGGAAAATCTTTCTCAGAACATCACGGGAACTA
Organism: Vandiemenella viatica; assembly: GCA_031002005.1. Taxonomy (NCBI): domain Eukaryota; kingdom Metazoa; phylum Arthropoda; class Insecta; order Orthoptera; family Morabidae; genus Vandiemenella; species Vandiemenella viatica. Next base: position 60,840,549 of record CM061914.1, read on the forward strand.
ATTGGGTCACCTGAAAAAGCAAGAGTACAGTTATGGTAAATGAGGGTTCCCAACATCTCGGGACCACTGACAGTTGCAGAGAGCTTGCCACCTGGTCATGCAGAGGACTGAAACGTCTGGTGGTCCTTAAATCGATTGCGAACAGGAGTGGGCAGGTCCAAGGAAAACCTAATGAAATGGGGTTATACTGATACTACCAGTATTAAGTGCGAATGTGGTGAAGACCAAACTATGAATCATATGCTCGAGTGCCCTATGTGCCCATCATCCTGCAACAACGAAGACCTGTTTCAAGCAACACACAATGCGATTGAGGTTGCGAAGTACTGGGCTAAGTGTGTTTAAAGTTGTTGATTTGCACAATGTATTTAACTGTGTGGCTTGTTCCTTTATATTTGAAAGCAACCGACTCATACTTGTACTGTTGGCTTGCTAGGCCTAACACAGTCAAGGATTTTCTTTCAGGGTTTACTCCCTTAGCCTTTGAAGATCCCTCTTCGCCACAAGGCAGTGGTGTTTCCTTCCAATTTACCCCCGGAGAGGATGGGTGGCCCCTTCCGCCATTTTCGCCAATCTGAAGGTCTCCTTCTCTGCCGAAAACTGCCGTTGAGGACTTCGCCCGTATCCCTGGGCATGGGTTCCACACTATACCCTGTGGGACTGGGTCCTTGCCTGGACTTAGCCACCCTGTCACTCCGGCCTACTGGAGCTAGGATGCCCACCCCCGCAGCGTGGATGCGCCAGACAAGAATTACTCAAGTGGAGTATAGGGAAGGTGGCCCTACCTCCCTTGAGCCGGGTTAATGGTTGTGTATGATGCCACAAACCAGAGGACTGGAGGAAAGGGGTAATAATACCCATATTTAAGAAAGGGGACAAGACTGTCTGCCAAAACTACCGTGGTATTACCCTGATGTGCCACTGTGCCAAGATATATGAGAAAGTTTTGGAAAGCCGAATAAGAAGAGCGGTTGAAAGGCAGCTAAGGGAAGAACAGTATGGATTTAGACCAGGAAGGTCAACTATCGATCTTATATTTGCAATAAGACAGCTACAAGAACGGCACTACGAGTATGGGAAAGATCTTGTGATGGCCTTTCTGGACATTGAAAAGGCATATGACAGCCTCAGCCGAAACAAAGTGTGGGAAGGACTGAGAAAAAAGTCAGTAAAAATGGAGATAGTGCAAAGAGTGAAGGATATGTATGAGGGTAGTAAGAGCTGTGTCAAAGTGGGAACGGATAAGACTGGATGGTTCCATTTGAAAAATGGACTAAAACAAGGAAGTGCCCTATCACCCCTCTTATTTATTGTAGCTATGGATGAAATATTGAAGAAGGTGGTGCAGAGCATTGGGGAAGGAAAAATGAAAGCAATGGTATTTGCAGACGACCTATTAGTTTGGGGAGAGGATGAAAGAGAGGTGCAGGATCAGCTGGATGTGTGGGAGAGAGTAGTTGCTGATTATGGTATGAAGTTCTCTGCGAGAAAAAGTGAAGTGGTGATAACAACAAGAAAGAAGAACAGGACGGACATAGGCATATCACTTAGAGGGGAGCAACTAAATAGAGTGGAATGTTTTAAATATTTGGGAAGCTGTATTGAAGAAAATGGAGGAAACAGGATGGAAATAAACGAAAGAGGAAGATGTGCAGATGGATTTTTTAAAAGTATTAGGAGCCTGGTATGGAGTAGGGATGTCCCACAAAAGAGTAAGGAGGCAATATATAAAACATATTTTGTACCAATTTTAACATATGGAGCAGAAACATGGGTGATGAAGGAGAGAGACAAAGGGAGGGTACAATCGGTGGAAATGAAATTTCAGAGGAGTAGAGTGGGAGTAACAAGAAGAGACAGAATAAGGAATGAGCGAATCAGGGAGATGATAAAGGAAGAACCGCTACAACAAAGAATTGAAAAATCTAGGCTACAGTGGTACGGGCATGTAAAGAGAATGGGAGAGGAGAGGCTACCAAGGAAGATGCTGGACATGGAGCTGAAAGGGAAGAGACCTAGAGGAAGACCGAGGGACAGATGGATGAAAGGTGTTAAGAAATGTGTGGAGGAAAGAGGAGGAAATTGGGCGTCAGTGGAAGAAGAGAGATGGTGGTTAGACAGGAAGCGCTGGCGAGGCTTTTGTTCCCAGCAGACCTGGCCAGTGGCTGGAAGCTGTCCTAGATGATGATGATGATTTAACTGTGTATTTTGATGTTTTTGATACGAAAATAATAATAAAAGTAAAACATTATTTGGAAAAACCTTTTTTTTTTTAAGTTCACTAAACATTTTCTTCATTATTTGTTTTAATTAACTGTCTTTCAGGTGATATAAGTAAATCAAACTCAGAGTAATTTTAGTTGAAAAAATAATGATGCAACTTGGAAAATTTTGGAATATTTGGAAAATAAACTTCTCTGTCGTATGGTGTATATAATTTTTTCTAAACAATTTAGCAATTTAAATTCACATTTTTTGTAATTAATTATTTTGCGAAAAACTTACACTTCAGAGTGATCCTGTAGCCTTTAGGAACCACTGTCTATTATGATATAACTAGTTTCCAAGCGCATCAGAAACGACTAATTGAACACAGTGCTCCAGCGAATCATATCGTTGCAATTGCTTAACGAAGTAGCATTGCTATTAATTAACTTTCATAACCTTGATTTTATATTAATATACACTGAGGTGACAAAAGTCATGGGATACCCTGCTAATAGTGCGTCGGTCCTCCGTTTGCCCTGCGAATTGCAGCAACACGACGTGGCATGGACTCCACGGGTCGTTGAAATCCTCTGGAGAAATATTGAGGCATGCAGCCTCTATAGACGTCCCATAATTCCAAAAGTGTTGTGGGTGGAGTATCCATGAATGGTTGCAAGTGGTCTCCCAGTAGCTGAACGTCATGTAAACACAGCCCACACCATTATGGAGCCACCACCAGCTTGTACAGTGCCTTGTTGACAACTTGGGTCCATAAATTCATGGATTCTGCGCCACACTCGTACCCTTCCATCAGCTCTTACCAATTGATATCGTGACTCATCTGACCAAGCCAGTCGTCTACGGTCCAACTGATATGATCACGAGCCCAGGAGCGCCGCTGTTGGCGATATCGTGCTGTTAGTAATGGCACCCGAGTCGGTCTTCTGCTGCCATAGCCCATTAAAGGCAAATTTCACCGTCGCGCGTCGGACGTTCCCCGTTAGCTACATTCGAAGGAGTGCAATGCCCACGGGCCACGCGGCTTTCACCTTCGCGGACGTGGGAGTAAGGTTAGCTGACAGGGCTGCTAAAATATATCATAGAAGCATTTCTCAAGTTTTTACTGTCTCCGCCCAGCCAATATAAGTTGAGACACTTCAGGCCACGCCAACCTTAGACCTCCACTAAATTCCCTGTAATAATTTTCACCGAAAGGGTTTTTACAAATTTTACGTTTTAGTCGTGTAGAGACAAGTAAGAACCAAAATACTGCGAAAATTTTTACGTTAAACGATTCGCAAGTTACGAGAATGTGATGACAGACAGACGGATAGACAAATGAGCGATACTTCAGTGGTTCCTTCTTTCATTCCGAAAGTAAGGAACGAAAAATTGATCGGACACTTTCAATGTTTATACGGTATCGAGCTCACGTTCCCTGCATACAAAATTTCTGAAGGGTCCAAGTATCCAATCTCGAATGTCAGTCATTTGGACGCCCTATCTCTGTGGAGAAGGTTTGTACAGCCGTGGGAATGAGCGGCTGTAGAATGTCTCATAAAACAAGATGGCCGAGGTCTGAGCGAAAAGCGATAGCGACCAGATACGACCGGGTTGCGGGTTGTCGACGTTTACAGCCAGACATTCGCATAATGCCAGCGCCCGCTCGTCTGATAGCTAACCGTGAAACTGTGGAGTCGCCGGCAATCTGGAATGAATTCAAACAGCTGTAAACGTTCTCGGAGATAACAACTTCGCCCAATCTCATTCAGCAATCGCAGCTTTAGCTCCTTCCGCATGGCTTTGATGAGGATTTGCTTGATTCTCTGATTATAATTTCTCCGAAGTAGAACGTATAAAAACTATAAACAAAAATTCCTAATAACTAATCCTTACGTTTTGAGGTCTATTGTTATCGTTTTCAGTAGCGTTATCTAGTTTAAACGATCGTCAAAAATGATGGGTGACAACTATGGTGGTAGCAGGAATTTTTTCTGGAAAAGATTCTAAGGAGAAACGATAAACAATGTTTTTCGTGATGTGATTATATTCTCAAAGTGTTTGATCAGGATGTTTTCAAACAACTGCATTTGACTTTAAATGGCGGAAACTTTAAATACTAAGAAAATGTTTCTAGGTAAATTATAATTTAAAAAATGAATAACTATTATTTATTTGATCGATACATTTCGCGACTACATACGTTTCGTACAAACTTTCACTGTTTTTAATAAACTTCCCTGTTTCTCCTCTTGTGTCAAAAAAATACTTAGATTTTGTTGTGACCTGGCGCTGGTAATTGCGACAGAGATTAAAGCGTAAACATCAAATGCTTTTCTCCTTAAATGAGTTTCTGCATTTAGTCGCTGTAAGTCTTCTTTATTTTTAAAAAAAGTAACTGTTAATTCAAACGAACGTCGTACTGTAATTTCTTAAATCTCTGCCTCGCGTAATAAGTTTTTTGATCTCTGAATATCGTGTTTTTGTGCAATTACTTCCTCAACAAACAATTTTCTTTTAACACTGTAAGTTATGTACTTGAAATTTACTCTTTATTTTAACAGTAGAAACGCAAATAGAGACAATTCAATAATTAATTTGAAATTTCCTGGTTAGCCAAGCAGCGCTGTAGTGGCGGCCAGCGTAACTAACAGTTCGGGTGTCATCGGAATCGCCGAAGTTTTCCGAGTTATCAAGATCACGTCCAGCCCAAGAAAACTGTGGAGGACCCTGATGGAAGTTTCCCCACCATGCTACTTCAACATTACATAATTTTTATTTTTTATTTTAAATTCCTTCACTGTTGTGATGAACTGTTCAGCAGCTCCCTCGATAATTTATTTTAGTCGCTGACTATTTTCCTAACTAAATTAAATCTTTCTCGCTGTCTTCCACCAGTAATCAAGAATCCATTCAGTGCCGTCCTTCCACGTACAACTTCTAATCCTTAAGCTGATATCCAGCCTAATCGGAAATGATGCCGTATACATAATTTTTTTTTCCCTGAGTTCTACTTGTTTTCGGAAACGAGTTTATTTTCATAGCTATGTAAATAACACCTTTCGGGCGCTCTGTTTAATACCGTTTTTTGATGATTCTTCCGATAAAAGACATGTCATAAAGTAACGATTAATTTCTGCTAACAAAAATTGTTATGGAAATGTTTAATACAGTGGTAGGATTTTTATTTTCAGTCCTACTTTCATGTAGTTTTGGTTCAAAATATGAATAAATGCTTTGTCGGTAAATGTTTCACATTCGATTCGTTTAAGATTTTCAGAAATGAAGATAGTTAACGCGTGTTAATTTCCAACGTAAATAAAATTCCGGATTATGTGATTGGCCCTTACGATATCATTATCATCTTGGCCCAACCGTGCTAGTGAACCTTCTCCAAAACCTTCTTGTTTATGTTAAACATTAATCAGGTAGGAATTTTTACGCTTCTATTTAAAGAAGAATACGCATAGGAATGTTTCTGGAATTATTTAGTCAATACACAGATCTGTATTGTACATGCAACTCCCATCAATATTTCGCGCCATCTCAGGACGTGTAAGCGGTCGCTTTGTAAAGTAAGTATTGTTCAGTTTATGCCCGAAAACAGAATAGTCGGTTTGAAGTGTGCGAGAAGCATTGTGGAGTTTGTATGGTGTAGTGAAATATCGCGTTATCCAGCTTGCCTGTATTTTAACGCATAGTTCATCGTATGATGAAAGGCAGCCGTTCGTCTACTAGATAAACAAGGTAAGACAACCCCCCTTCCCCCCTGATGTTGGAAACGGATGTCGCAGGTATTTTTAGCTCCACTGTTCCTCTTTCTGTCGATCCCTCCTCCCCCTTTGGTGCGATTTGGTTAGATTTCGCTGACCCCTCCCCCCCCTATTTCCCCACACGTAATTAATGGAGGCCCCCTTACTTATTCCAATAAGGTGATTCTCAACGGAAAGTTTTTTATGCTATTATTGATCATTCTTGGAATATAACCTTTCCCACTTATTCTAATGCAAGTATATAACCGACTATTGGAAGATATTTAATTTGTACAAATTTTCTATGTGTATTCTTTTTATAGGATATCTTTCCAACTAAATAAAAAATTTCGTTTCTACAAATTATTTTATTTTGTTTCTGCAAATTATTTTGTCTGCTCAAGTATGGCTTTTTTAATTCAGAGTTGGTAAAGCCCCATGGTTTTATAAAATTTATGTGCGTGTTGTATAATTTCTCACAGATATTGTTTAATGTATCTATCGTTATCTAAAGTCTATCTTCATAGGCTTGTGTTATAAAACGTTCTTTTGCATGTGTAGAGGTTAAGTTTTATTTGTTTGTACAATTTCCTTAGCTCGCCTATATATATATTAATTACGGATTGAAAGATTAATAGCAATGTTCGAAATTATCGGAGCATATTTTAAGTCAAATCCGGAACAGTGAAAATTCCATGCAAATGCCCCAAACAACGGATAATATCTCAGAAATAAATAAATAAACAAGTTAATTACTTCTGTAAATTCCTTATCTGACATTTCATAATTTCATGAAGGCGCCAGGCTTAACGTCCCCATCCGAAAGGCCGAAGCACCATCAACAGTGCCGTACGCCTCGCTCCATACGCGCTGTGGAGTAGGACTGTTGATAATATATCGATATAATTTTTTAAAAAAATATCGATATTTATGAATGATACTTCTTGGACGATATTTCGATACTGAAATCTGGATATTGGCATCGATATTTAAAAAAATAAGTTATCATTTTTCTTTTGCCCTGCATGATACTGTTTACCTGAAATTTGCATGGAGGTCAGCAAACTTAAGTAAATCTTACTACGTTTCTATAATTAATTTGGAAGTTATATTTGTTTGAAATGAGCGTCCGCATTGTCCAGGGAAGTCCAACTTGAAATTAGTGTGTTAGCAGGAATAGTGGAAGTGTAAATATAGAGCTGGAAAGTAAGATAAGTCAGATAAGCTATCAACATACAAAACTAAATGAAATAACATCAAAAAAAACTTACGAAAAAAAGTTGTGTAACTTTCTCATAATGCATACTATGATAACTAAACTTCTATCTAAATAAATGCCTCAACTGTATTCGTTATCAACATTAAAAAAGCATACAAAAAAACAGTATAGAAAAATTGATGCTACCAGGAAAGGTATATCGATAAATGTCATTACATGGAATAGTAACGAACTGACAATCAGGAAAAGATAAAAAATCATGCTTAGAAAAATAATCAAATCGATTTAAAAGAAGTAATTGACAATTAAATGATATATTAATGAGAGGAACTTAATGTAAAAATAAGTAAGTTTCTGTTAGAATTAGAATAACTAAGTGAGAAGCAGAGAAAAATAAATAATAACAACTGAACATATACGACTACGAGAACACAATCTATTTAATACAAAGAAACAAGTACCTGTTTCTTGCTCAAATCTGTTACTTCTATACAGTATATCTGTTCAACATTTAAAGTAACTTGCTTGGTCTTAAGACCTGGTGACAGAGTACCGATTTGCTGTGCATTTCTCCTCTCCCGAGGCAGGACCTGCATTTTAACGTGAATTCCGAACCACGCAGTTACCCGGTACCGAGCGGGGCGGTGTAACGGTTAGCATTCTCGCCTCGCATTCGGGAGGACGGCGGTTCGAATCCCCGTCCGGGCATCCAGATTTGGGTTTTCCATGGTTTCCCCAAATCACTCCAGGCAAATGCCGGGATGCTTCCTTCATAAGGCCATGGCCGAATTCCTTCCCATTCCTTGCCCCCATCCTTGCCCCCCATCCTTTCCCGTTTCTAAAGACCTCGATGTTAAAAAGAGACGTAAAGCAGTTACAAAAAAAAAAAAAAAAAAAAAAAAGTGACCCGGTGTACTGACATGAGCGAAGCAAAATCCTTAATAATGCCTGACTGCACTGGGAATCGAATCCGGGTCCCAGAGTTTTTTGCCACTTACCTTTCACTCGTCTCCTTTAGTCTTGGTTTTGTCATTAATAAATACCGCTGCAATAATGGAAATTTCATGAATTATTACATGGCTGACTTCAAAATTATGAACTTTAAAGAAACGGAGAGAAATTGAGCGTGTTCACACAGTACTACGGCTCGGGACAGACGTTTTACGCTACAGTTCAGATATAAATTTCAGTTCTAGATTAATGACATCGAATAGTTCACTTTCAATTATAGCACGCGTTGCTTCCTCTGATTCCATGAGGTTGAAGAGCAAACAATATAAGAAGTCTGCAGTACAAATAATATTATTAACATATTTAATAGCGAAAATGAGACCGGACCAAACATCTATTAAGACTATATATACCTTACCCCCTGCTAACGAGTACTGTCATATGAAGTAAATTCGAAATACTATACCAGATATGGACGAAAATAACCGTACGAAGATAACCAGTGTTTCTTGAGTGTCGAATTTTTTCATCAAATTCTCAACTGATTTGGTGCAATACTCCTTATCCTACCATATTGAGCTTACCTCTTTATCCCGATTTGCCAACTGAAATTCACGTTCTTAGTTATCTGCTTCATCTTTGTCTTCCTCTATAGTTAGTTGCCTCGACTGTTGCCTCCATTGACAAATTATTCAATCTCGCATGTCTTAAAATGTGACCGACCATCCTGTCTCTTCTTCATGCTAAGCTACTCCACAAACTTCATTCTCCAGAAATTAAAATTCAGTTCCGGCTTTATCAGTCCACTTAAATTTCAAAATCATACTATACCACCAGTTTTCAAATGCCTCAATTTTACTTCGTACTGGTATTCCCATGCCGCTCTACCATTAAGTGCTGTGCTCCATACATAGACTTTTAAAAAGTTCTTACTGAGTCCTAAGTCAATATCTGAAATTGAAAAATTTCCCTTCTTCAAGAAGTTTCTTTTTGGTAGTACCGTACTATTCTCCTTTTGACTTTGTTCTAGCTTCGCCCATCAGCTGAGATGTTTTTTCGTAAATAACAGAATTTACGTATTCTCCTGTTACATCTGATCCTAGTTTTATATTTAATCCACTCTATTGCTATCATTTCTGCTACTTTTCTTAAATTTTGTCGTGCTTGTTTTACATTTAGCAATCTTAGCCTCTAGTATTTTGTTCATATCATTCAGTTATCACTCAATATCCTTATCTGCTAACAGGACAACGTCATCAACGAATCGCAAAAACAAACGAGAGAAATTTCCTTTGATAGATTGTACATAAACAAAACTCTGAAATTAATTTACATTTGTGCTTCATTTAAAGTAATATCATCAAATACCAGATTGTATATCCTTTTTTCAGAGTATTTAGCATTACAAATTTGGATACTACCACACGCGATTGTCAGTTTATAATAACCGATTCTCCCTCATTTATTTCTCGCGAACCAATATTCCATAAAATGTTCTCTAGTTTTAATTCTCCTACTCCCTCATTCCAATCACTCATAGCGATTACATTTTCCAAACCTTCACTATTGAATTAGGTCTTTAGTATCAGCGACTATTTTCTGTGTTTCATCAACGCCTTCTTGTTACGTAGGCAGGTTCATTTATAAAAACGTGGTTACCGCTGTCTTAACTTGTATCGTCATCGTAATGATACAGTTACTAAACGGTTCATAACACTCATAGTGTCCCTGCTGCCTTGATCAATACAAATCCTACACCAGAGACTATAATACTGCCTATATGTTAGCTAATCTGCATTGCCTATATCAAAAACGCTGTGCATCGATCTCACTAATCTCAACTTCCAACTTAAGCCGTTCCAACCCCCTTTTAATCCACCTGCTCTAATCCGCCCTCCGATTCGTATAATGTTACTGTCCATTTCGACCTCCTTCCTGAGCAATTTCCACCTTGAGTTACGATATTATTCTTTTAAAAGAAATTGTGTTAACAGAGATAAACCGAGTTGCCAAGTATCCAAAATTGAACTTTTATTTGAGGGGTTTATCACAACATATTTCTAACAGGAATACTATCGACTATGCCAACATGCGGTGGTCCAATCATTACGGAACCTACCAGTGTGGATGGCCTCATCAAAGCACAACCATGGTGGGACTGTCTCAGATTGCCGTCTATTAAATGACACATTTCTGAAAGAAATGAACATTTATCATACAAAACACAGATTACTCGATTGAAAAATAGGTTTCAACCATCATTCCACTATGGACTTTCGTGGTCTATAATTGCAAAGAAATCTTCAAGGATTGTGTTTTTACAACACGATCCGACGGTACACCAGTGAAGATTTTGTTTGCAATTAAAATTCTGCCACTAGGTGTACGAAACCTAGGCGTCCAAGCTAAAAGAAGCCAAAAAAAGGTAATTTTACTCAGATTGTTCTTCCGTTGTATCGACATATTTATTTAAATTGTCGCCTCTGTCACTTGTAGTAATGAAGCACTGGCATTCATGCTTAAATGTTTGATTCATGCAGCAGCGAGCCGGCTGCACTTTACATTTAATTATGATGGCAACTAATTACCGGACGAAAAAACTGCCCATGTGAAATATAGATGAAAGGTTACACAAGCCCCAGTTAATTATGAGAATTGTCCTGCACATGATATCTGTATCATAATTAACATTGAAATAATAATAGTCTAACTCTCATATCCGAAAATAAAGTCTGCATATTAATTTTGTTGCTATCAGATATTGCAGCAGACGTAATTACTTTGTAGCGTTTCGGAATTTTAGAATTAAATGTTAATTTTCTGGAGAATCGTGTTCGACAACTGAGACCACACGAATCAGTTGTACACTATGTTTGCTGTCCCATCTTCATGATCAAATAAAATTCCGATAGAGTAATATTTACAAGACAGAAAGCAAATGTGGGAAGTAAAGTCAAAAAGTGGTTCTGAGAAGTTCTTTCACGTGATGCATAAGTTTATAATCACGGTTTCTGAAGCAGGAGACCATTGATAATGAATTAAAAAATCTTTAAGTGTGAAATGGACTAACTATGATTGTTTTCATTGTTTGTTGACAAATAAAGTTCGTTTTAGACCAAATTAAAAAAAAAAGTTTTACTGCCCCAAACGAAAGCAAAAATAAAAGGTGCCATCTTGAATTATCAATGCTGTTTCAGGGAAATCAGAATATAAAATGATAAAGTAGATGGCGAAAATAGAAAAGTCATTCATTAAGACTAGTTAGTGCCTTATCACCAGTCGGAGTGTATGGTTGAATCTCATTTCCGTAGATCAGAAGTCAGGAAGTACATCTGCTTAATTGTATTACTGGGATTAACTAATTGCATTAACATCTCACGGAACGCAAACTACAAATTTCAACAAAACTTTACCAAACGCCTTTTTTTTTATCTCGTATAAACTTAAAGTGTCTTCAACTTTATTTTTTAATTTTATTTTTAATTTGATAAAACGAATTGTGTCCCAGAAGTGTTTATACGTTTGCGGATCTGTTGTCGTCCCCACTTTGACATAAAAATAAAGTAGCAAAACAAATGGTAACAGGTTTTTGATTAGAGCGAAATATATGAAAGAGATGCAAATCAATTTCAGTCGAAATATTATCTAGGCGAATGATGAGACGTTCCGTAATCTCCACTCATAAACAACACATTTCACAAACAAACAATACACCCAGAATACAGAACACACAATGTTACACGTTTCGCCGGTCGATGGCAGCACAAGACTTTCCTCCAATAGATATTATAACGATACAAGAATATCGCTGGAGTATCGATATTGGTATTGCGAGCGGAGTATCGCGGAGAAAAAGATGGCGGGGAGTCGGTCTTTAGTTGAAGAACAGTACGGACGCTTACCCGTGGGAGCCATCCTTAGGTTAAGAATGGTGCGGTACGCGTGTGTGTTTGTTATTACGTTGAAGAAAATCTGCAGAGCTGCAGGCTAAGTATCTCAACGACTCTGGAATGGTTTTGTATTAACTGTGAACTTGATAAAAAAACAACAGTGCTATCAGCCTTCATAAAGAGTGGACAGTAATACGACGGGTATATGTTGGACTTAACATTTCCTAATTTACGAACTGTACGATCTTCGGAGATGGAGTCCGGACATTTAGTCTTTTAATCACTGGTGGTTTACCTTGGCGAGTTGTATAAGTTTTCATATTATTAAAAGTGTATAGTGTGTTGATACACCAACAACCTTTCCCATGGTAAGTCGAGTTGGTCGGCAGAATTTTCAGAAGTGCAGTAACAGCTGATTTAGATATTTCATGGCCCGTGAACAGCGATGGAAGAGCTACAGCTGCATTTACTATTAGAATTACGCCAAGGACAGACTATAAACCAAACCAGCCGTAGTAGAGTTTTTAAAAAAAATTTAAATGGATAAAATACGATACACTGGGCCTAACAGTCCCGGTTAGAGCGCAAGAAATGCGATAGATCAGCTAATGGTAAAAATTTTAATTATTTTTTATTTTATTTATCAGAGAAAAAGGACAAATCAGTGAATGGCACTGATTGTTCAATCTTTGGAACCAGCGACATTAAATGTCCATTGCCTCATAAAACAAGCAGATCATAACACAACTGGGTCTCGAAGTACTGTCGGAAGAGAAAGTTCTTTATCAACAACAAAGAGGCTAACGAAAAGAAGTCACCAGAACAGCGTAAAATCAGCAAAACGTACCAATCTAAATATTTCGGTGGGTGCACTAAATCCAACTTACCAGAGAAAGCAGAATCCTGCATTAGATTTAACAAGCCAGAACTGGCCCTTTAGGAAGCATGCTTCAACTACCCAGTTCCTTTTTGGGCTCCTGTGAACCCTTGTTTCTCCCCCTCCCTCCCCCCCCCCCCCCCACGAACCCGACGTGGCTTTTACCTCTACCTCTCCACCCCCACCCCGCGTGGCACGTAGCTTTTTTCCCTATTGATTCAAGAAGACATTTCGTACTGTTATCTCTTGTCAGACTATCGTAAATTACATACAGAGATACTTAAATGACGGAAATAAATGTTCACATGCTGTTGTGTATTCTATACCTCATTTTAAATGTGACAAATAATACGAATGGAAAGCTACGTGGGTTGCTTGGAACCCCCCCTCCCCTTTTAGCTTAGTGTGACATTCCAGTCTACCCCCTCACTCCCCCTAGACCGAGTCACGTAGTTTATTGACGCTCCCTTATGATAAATTCCTGCCGTGAAACCTAAATCTGAAACAATACATAACAATCATAAGACTAAGAGGCCTATACCATGGACTGTGTGTCACCGGGCTGAAGAGGCCTGATTGAGAAACTGCAAATCAGAGAGAGAAAAATTCTCAAGAGGGTCCTGGCCCAGTGCGCGAAGTGGGAAATTCCGGATAGATAATCGGATTGAGTCAGAAAACGGAAAAATTACTTTCTATGGTCAGATGGCTAGGTTAGCTCTAAATATACTGATCATAATTATGTTCACTTGTTGGCGAAACAAGAAGATTCGTTCCCCTTGGCTGATGAAAGTGAGAAAGATATGAAAGAAATTATCTTAAAAATAGATAGATTGTGAAGCAAACCTTGAAGAAAGACCTGAAGAGGCGTACCCTCCGGACAGAAGAAAGAAAGGAGTTCCACCGGGACAAAATGCGGCAGAACGGGGTGATGATGAAAACTGAATAGTTAAACAAGCCTGGTCTTAAGTAGGTCCACTCGAAACAGCAACAAGAAGAAATAGTCAGTTGCGAAATAAATTCTCAGTTCATGATGCGTATAACTATATGGATAGTATGAGAATACATAATATGTCCAAAGAAAGTCTGGAATGAGTCTGACCGCAGCGCTAGAAGGTACAAGAAATGAGGAAAATTCTGTGCCAGAAGTGAAGTTACTGAGAGCCGCGTATGAATACGCCGCTGTTGCTATGCACGGCACGCATTGCTTTGCAGTGGCTGTTTCTAATGGTAACGAGAGTCGCTTGTTTGAGAGGGCTTGCCAACTACTGACTCATTAACCTTCCCCGCCCTCAGCCGGTAATTATCAGCCTTGTGGCTTCTCGAGTTTCTTCCGCGGAGATGAGAAGAAGACTCTCAAAATGACGCAACCTTATTTGCAGCGCAAAAAATTACCACCCAGCAAGCAACGTGCAGTTCTTCGTCAAGAACCATTCATAGCTTCCTAAAATCAAACAAGTTCGTTTGGTATTATAAAAAATAATAAAAATACTTATAATATATGGAGAATTTGTTGAATTACGTTGATGTTCTTTTAAGCAGCTTAAAAATTTAAATCAAATTGTAAACGTTCACTGAAAACATTGAACAAAATATTTGTCGTATTTGTTGAAGACCTAAGCTTCCTTAGTCGAAGTTAACGAAGATGGTTGTAAGACGCAATTCTCAATTATTAAAACATTCATGCTTTTCTTATTGACTCGAATCGAATAAAATAAAAAAATTTGTTTCCCTTTCGTGTTTGATGAATATGACATAGTAATTGGCCCTCGCTCAACACCTCTAGGGTTCATTGTGTTGTGTTTTAGCAAAGACTAAAAGGCAAAGTAACGAATTAAAGGCTTTTGTCACCTTGGATGGTTTCCAACTGTGACTAGTTCCATCTGGAACACAAATCTTTCCATCGTTTTCATTTCAGAAACTATTATTCCTTGTGCGCTACTTTCTAATTCAGTAAGATTCCTTGCAAACTTTCTAGTACTCTTTTAGTCCGTTAGTAACCCTATTAAGTTTTGGATCAAACGTTTTCTTTGAATTTCTTTCTCCACTTTACCGCATCATACATCCATGAATTCGGAGTCCTTCTACTGTATCCTGTTGTAAGGGGCCCATTTTGCCTCTGGTTTATTGCGCCGAGGTAGGTATGATGATTATGTGCATGGGAGAATTCTTGAGACTTCTCCACAACTGAATTTCTACGAGGTCGACATCGTACGGAGCAGAAGGGAAACCGGGGTTGAAGATAATTTAAGTTTAGAAATCTAACTAGTCATTAACTGTTAAGAACACATGAGACCTTGACAACACGTTGCTTTGGAGAAACAAAAATAACTGTTGGATACAGTTTCATTTCCAGCATGTTCTTGCGTTGTCCAGACTCTCTCCTTCTTCACCAAGAACTCTTAACTTTTCTGGCAACTACAACCCTGCTCTTCACAGCACTCCCTTGTCACATTTGAAGAATTCATCGTCATCTACATTTTTCATTAATTTACTTTCTGTTTTCTGATTTTCTGTCTCTCTCTCTCTCCCCCCCTTTTAACTCAACTTTTAACTCAACTTTTATAGATAACTTTCCAAGGCCAATGTCTCACAATTTCTGCAGAGAGCATTTGGTTTGATATCAGCCAAAACCTTAGAACTTTCTTTGTTGGATTATACAACGAAACTAAACGATCAGCAAGTTTCGTTAGTAAATGGAAACGTCAGCTGCATAGAAAGAACGATCACTTCGTCTGTTGCGTTTGTAATGTATCAACGTACCGGGTTGCTCAATACTTATATCATCTTGAAAATTTCAACGAAGGATTGAACGTGTCGACTTCAATATAAGGAAGTCGGTTTCGAATATGTGCAAAACCGTCCCGATGTTCGCTATAATATCCACTTTTATCGGACAAAGTGGCGGACGCGCCGTAAAAGCGAAAGCCAGCTTTTACCGTACGAAGAACTTTAATTCTGTGCATGATAAAGTTTCTGGCTGAAAATCCTAAGTTTTAAAAGAAATATGCGATCACGATTCTCGAGATATGGGCATTTTTTGGGGAACCTTGAAGCCCCTCGACTAGGCGCATATGCTGTAACCCAATCACAAGACGTGATTTCTGTACGAGTAATATATTGCTTTCTGTTTAAAGTAAACTATCGTGTGTGAGGCGAACTAGCTTCGTGTCCTGTGATTAGTGGTAAACTAGTCGACTTGCGTCATCACGGCGTTGAGGTTATGCTTTCCGTTGCAGCCGTCTGTTCATCATCTTAACTCCATCAGGTTAGAACCTAAACTTTCTACTTCATCCACAGGATGGTCTATAGATGTCCAACAAAGAACGCAGAGAATCCATGCCACTAAAACTGTGACGCCCACCGTACTATGCCACCTTTACGACACTGTACCATGAAAAATTGTATTTCGAACTTTCTCACAATTTGTTCGTAGAGGATTCACTAAAACTTAAGAAAATCGAGTTACACTGACGGTAAAATTCTCTCTAAACTTTTTCCACTTTATTAAGAAACCATGTTCTTATATACATATTAATATTATTTTTGTGGGTATTACTGTTATAGCGTGTTCTTATTTCTGTATTGTACGTTCGTTACGTTTTATTTGTTTCCTACGATATTTCCATTTAATTCAGTATTAATAATCGTATCTTATATGGGGTTGACATGTTCGTCATTGCCATATTTCTCTTTGACCTCGCCGTCATTTTATAATTATTATTTTTCCCACCACGCGTATGCACGCTGAGTATAATTTACTCCATCAGTGATCGTCTTCTCATGATATGTCCAGCTCATTTCAGTTTCAATAGCTTAGCTTCAACTTTTTTTCTGTCGTCAGTCTCTTGACTGGTTAGATGCAATCCTCCATCCCTTCCTATCTTGTACCGACCTTCTCATCTCAACCTAACCCTTACAACCTACATTCTTAATTATCTGCTTCATATATTCTAATCTCTGTCTTCCTCCACAATTCTTTCCTTCGACTGTTTCCTCCTCTAAAAAATTAAGCAATCCCGCATGCCTGAGAATTTGACCTACATATCGTTTTTCTTTTTGTTGGAATCTTCCACAAACTTCTTTCCTCACCCATAATTTCCAAAACACGTTCAATTCGTCCACTTAATTTTCAGCATCCTTCAATAGCACCACATTTCAAATGCATCAATTTTTCTTCTTTCTGGATTTCCTAAAGTCCATGCTGTACTCCACACATAAAGTTGAAAAAAGTTCTTTCCGAGTCCTCATTCTATATTTTAAACTAAAGATTTCTCTTTTAAAAACTGTAACGTCTTTTACATCTGTTTTCTTTCCCACAGATCCCCTACTAGATACACCTAGCATCCTTTTTTCCATAGTTTTTTGTCTCTTATTTTGTTTGCTTCGTTCTTTGTTAAGGCCTGCAAGACGTACCTAGGAGTAAAATTGACTTATGAATTGAAAATTTTCCTTTTTAAGCACACCGACAATTCACTATTCATGTGCCAGGGTCCAAAACTTTTTCCAGGCGTTCTTTATTTGAGTATAAATTTCTAGCTGTTAATGGTTATTGAGTGATAAAAATTGAACAAGATATGTAAACTGCGTTTATATCTGAATGACAATATGAGAACAAATAGTAAATATTAAAGCAATGACTTTTTTGCCAGGAAATTGTGCCAATGAATTTATAATGGTTCCATGAAAGTATGTGACCCTAATATAAAATATTTTTTTATAGTTTCAATCGAAACAGATCGATACGTATTATAATAATATTTACTCGTTAAATAACACATCTGCAAGTTGTAGTTCACATTGAATTGATTGCTTCGGAGGCAATTTCCCCAGTCATTCATTTACTTTTTTTTTTATTATTTTATCATTACTGTCTTATATACTTTGAGCGTATAATTTCTCACCCTTCTACTTTTGCCGTTTACGAATTTTAATTTTTAATCCCTTCAGTGTGTTTGGAAAGTTATTCATCAGTTGCTTGGTAATTTATTCCAATCCCTGACACACTGACCCACAAAAGAGCATTCTCCCGCTCCATTATGCATGAAATCGAGTACTAGCTTGAGCTTATGGTCATTTTTTCCCTTCCATGGACTACTCCTAATTCTTCGACCAATATCATTCCAAGCCAAATCTTCAAGGTACACCTTGTATATTCCCAGCACTCTCTTTACTCTCCTCCTGTCTTCCAATGATTCCGAGCCCAGTTAACTTATCAAATCAGTTACTAACTGGGCACTGCGGTAATTTCAACAAACAAATCAAGCTCCTTTCCTTTGCACGCCCTGTAACCGCTGTATTTGGATCCCAAACACACCATTATATTCTAACACTGGTCTGACCGAAGTTTTATAACCCAATTCTCTCACTTCTCTGCCACATACTCTCATCACCCTCTCCAGAAAATGAAGGACTCTGTAACGTTATACTATCACCTGCCTAACGTGTCCTGCCTGGTATTATTAAACGTTATGCCGAAATATTTACACTTCAAACCTTCAACAACCAACACATTCCCCACACTATAATCATAAACGACCTTTAGTTTTTTTTTATCTGTGTACCTAATAAGCTGATTCTTCTTGACATTTAGGCCTCTCTTCAATCCATATGACCTACGCAGTTTGATATTTTATCCAAGTCAACCTTCAGCTGTTCTTTGTCTTCTCCCGTTATCATTCTGTCATATACCATTACTTGGGGATACCTAATTTAATGTATTGTTCACCATGGAATATAATGGGGGCATTCGTCAAGTGCGTCTGAATTTTTGTTTAAGAAAAAAAACACTGTTAAACAGCGCGATAAAGCAAATAGTAGTATCTATAGAATGTAAACACATTTATTCATTTTATAATAAATTTGTATTTACGCATACCAATCTTATTAGCCAAAATGGAAATAAATTTGTTTTGGGATGGATTAAACGAACGCATTAATGCCTTGCTGAAACCTGACGTGATGATTACATTCGCTAAAGTTTAATTGCGTTCTAGCAGCATTAAGCCGGTGACAAGATGGCGACCGCGCGCACATCTGCCTGTGGCCGTTATTATTGCAGCTACTGCAGCCCTCGCCGGCCGAATTAATTAGTTTCCAGTTTTAATTGAAATAAAAGCGATTAACGGAGTCGTTTATCTTGTTGGGGACAGTGCGGCTTCGTGCATGGGAGTTTGCGGCGACAGACTTCATTCGCTCAATAAACGCAGGGAACGGAAATATCATCAAGTAACCGTTGCGTCTTTCCCTCAACTATGGTTGACAAATTCACACCATGTTGTTCGTATTGCACGACGAGGGAAGCAATAGTGTAATACGCCAGGAACTGTTACAAATTGTGAGGGAATTAGTTTAAAGAATTTAAACGTTTGTATCTGGTAAATTTATTTGAGTAGGAGAGTGGTTGTATCGCTGGTCGGAGTATAACATTGATTATCGCTGGAACTACAATCAGAGATTGTGTGCATGTGAAGCTTAAAGTGGAAAAAGTAATTATTGGTTATCGATAAATGTACTAAGTGATGTGAAAATAAAAAGTGTTATTAAATGTTAAGCTGTTTAAATGATTGTTAGTTTGGTATAAGTTACTAACAACTACAGCCAGTTTATCCCGGGCTAATTGATTTGAAGCAAAATTAAACATAGCGATAGTAATAGTAACCCATTCATATACCAAAACTCACAAGATTTTTGCATATAAATTAGCAATCCAGTTTGTGATGGCGTTCGAGCATACTTTCAGTCGATTTACGTAAGCCTCATCTAATTACAACATGCTGAAATGAAATTCTGAGACTCTTTGACAAGAATTCCTTGAGAATATAAAAAGGAAAATGTTGGCCCTTACTCATTGTATGGACTTTTTCTGTTGATTTGACATTCAAGTTAAAGTTAACAGACGTAACTCCAAGCAGCCACAGTCAGATTCGTCAAAATCACATCGAATAGAAATTCTCTTTTATAAGGTTTCATAACACACAAGTAGTATTTGAGGTAGTTGTAACAGCCCTCATACCTGAATTTTGAATAGTATTGTACTGTATGAAGTATTTGTAGTGAGCTAAAGTTTGCTTGAATATGATCTGGTATGTTTGTTTTGTAATTTCTTGTAAATCAGTGTATATAGACTTTGTTTTACGAAAGAAAATTATTTAAAGTCCATTTAATATGTTTAAGAACCGAATGGTGCAAGAGAATTTCTTAAATGTTTGTAATTCCATGTATTAATGCAAGTTACGATGTCTACAGGACATTTTTCTACAGTTTGAGATGATTTCTGCAAATAATTTTGTATTTAAGTATCTCTAATTACCATTTCTGATCATTTTGTAATGTTGTTAAGTAATTTTGTATTAATTCCGATTGTTTTTAATATTTTTGATTGTTTGAGTGATTGTTAATGTTCGAGAAATATCGGGCGGATGCCTTTGAAGAATCCTCGTAATTCCGATAGAGACTATATAAACAGATCGGCTGGACAGATTCAGTATTCAGTGTTACAGAGAGTTTCATTCATTCATCCAGTTAGTTTTCCAAGTTGAGTTCACAGAGATTATCTTTTGCGACTGTTCATAAGTGCATCTCTATATTGTATCTATGCATGTGAATATCGCTGACTTTGTTTTGAAAAGAATAAATCAGTCTTCAACATAACCTTTTTGGGGGACTTTTTTATTAATCAATATAGTAATTAAACCACCGAAGAACCTAATATAGTACAATATGGAATTATTGTCCACCATATCCTCAGGAGTTCGATCGATAAGTTACAATTTTGTGATTCGTCGCTTATTTCGCTTCTGGTATTGATGAACCTAGTTTAGAATGGGATTTGAAACACGCAACGTTCTAGTCCACTTATATGTACGAAGCAAAGACAGATTTAAAAAACGAGATAACTGGTATTAACTAAACGAAACCAGTTATGAATTTAAACTCTATTAAGTCTATTAATGACTATTTATGTATTCGTCTTTGTTGTACAGGGAATCGCCAGTTACTGTAAATGTATACAATTTTATTATAACATTGTAATGTCTATATAACCGACAAAATATACATCTTATCTACATAATGTGTCAGTTGCAATGTTAAAGTCTATTAGTATTAAAAATACACGTTGACTCTAAAAATGAATCCGGGAAAAGTTTACATTAACACTTAAATTTTCAATTATTTCGATGTAATTCACTATCTCTTTTTACTGTTACGAGTCTTTACACTGTATTGATTCTACTCTCCATATCATCATTACAATCTAAATCCTGTTACCTGCTTCTTCCTCTACAATTCTTACAACTAAGAGACCAAAAAAACTCACTTGTCTTATGCAACGATGGTGTCTTGTCTTTCGACATCCACGAATTTTAAAACCCTTAAAAATGACGTTTTCAGTTCTTTCTGGTTTAAGCTTCACTTACACAGAGCGACGTAGCTCACAAATTTGTTGCTGTGTCCTAGGTCAATGTTTCAAACAACATATCTGTTGTTGATGAAGGTTTTAATAAATAACGCTATTCTCATTTCCATCTCTCAGTTCTTCGGCTGACAATCATAACTTTCGATCCTAAATATTTGAATCATATTACTGTATTTCTGCAATTGCATCTGATCTTATTGTACTGTAAGTGTACGGTTTACTAGTGCACTGTAATATTCTACCCACCTGCCTGCACCGTTAATTTCCTTATCCTGATTTCTGTTAACTTCTCCTTAATTCTTTATCTTAATTACCGATAATAATTTATCGGACTCGTTAGCAAAGATTGTTTACGTTCATTTGGGAGACAGACTGTATCAATAAAATCAATAGCAGGTTACATTATAGAGCAATCTATTACAAA
The DNA here is from genome assembly GCA_031002005.1 of Vandiemenella viatica. Classification (NCBI taxonomy): domain Eukaryota; kingdom Metazoa; phylum Arthropoda; class Insecta; order Orthoptera; family Morabidae; genus Vandiemenella; species Vandiemenella viatica. The sequence continues at coordinate 60,862,286 of CM061914.1, forward strand.
TAATTTATTATAAAATTCATCTTGCACTATAGCACAGTTAAACGTCACTCAAAGATACTGTACAACTTAACTTAAAAAGTCATATACACTTGCAAAAATTCTCTTTAATAATTATTGTTCATGAAATTTCAGTTTATCCTTGTATGAGAGAGAGAGATGGAGATAAAACTGTTCAACTCAGTAGTCACATTATGCTGTAGTGTCTTGCTGGCCACCACGTAGACTGGTCACTTCAACCGCTACGAACCGAAATAAGAATAATAATCTCCCTACATAGCCGTCTTTCTCCTTCCTCTATCAATTTCTACTTTAAATTCTTTCACTGTTTTTGGTAAATTATTCATAATTTCTCTTGGTAATTTATTCCAATTCCTCACACCCTTTCCTACGAAAGAAAATCAAATACCAGCTTGTGTTCACGGTCATCTTTACCCTTCCATGCACCTCTGTTAATTCTCACCACCGTTATATCTCTTGTACACTCCCATGACTCTCTTCACCTTCCTTCTATCTTCCAACATATCCCACTCCAGCTCCTTTATCATATTAGTTACCGATTTGTTTTGCCGTAATTTCCAAAGACAAATATAGCAGCCCTTCTCTGCACTCCTTACAACTCCTGTATTTGATTTCAAAAATATGGATTCAATACCAGCATATTCCAGCAGTGGTCTGACCAAAGTTTTGTACCCCAATTCCCTTATTTCTCTAGTGCATCCCTTCATCATTCTTTCCAACAGTGACAGGATTTTGAAAACTTTCCCTACTACCTGTTCAGTGTGTCCTGCCCAGTTAAGTCTGCTATTAAATGTTATGCAGAGGTATTTACATTTCGAGTCTTCAAGAAGCAGCCCCTTCCTCACTTTATAATCACAATCAACCTTTAGCTTTTTATCTGTGCACGTAATAAGCTGGCTCTTCTTTGCGTTTATCTTCATCCCATGTTAACTCTCCCAGTTGTTATCCTATCTAGATCACCCTGTAGCTGTTTTACAGTCTTCTATTGTTTTGATCCTTTTATATAACATTATGTCATCTGCAAACAATCTAAACCTCTGACAGTAAACCATTAACACATTTATTGAGATAATGAATAGCAATGATTTTTCACGTACTTTCGTGACTGCTTCCTCTATACAGTGTTGGAAGACGTTATTACGTCTACTACAATTTTAATAGTTAATATTTTATATTTTACATTTTTCTTAATTAATTTTTTATATATATAATCAGATCTATAAATTGATTTAATTCTTTAATCTCGGGGCCAGCCAAAGACTATATGTGTTGTAATGAATGCCAAGTTATTCAGGGAGTGTACGGAAAATAAGCGAGGATTGATTTCTGGCAAGGAGCGGACAGCTGAGACTACGTATCCTGGGGCGGAAACAGTACCGTTACCCAGCCCGCCACGCTGTCGCCTACAGGCCAGCGGACTTTGCCCTGACGCTGGGGGGTGCAATAGCGAAGGTCGGTGAGTTTTCTCCCGCCACGCCAAGAGACGCGTGAGCGCGAATCCACGTATCTGAATGCGTGAGTGGGAACACGTGATTTCAAGAAGCTCCATTTCCTCACAATGAGAAGTGGTATTCGGTTTTTTTTATATATAGATTTCTTTGTGTCCACATGTGACTTCGGAGAGGAAGAAGGGGACTCTTTCTCCGACAGCGGAGAGGAACGGTCGACTCTTTCTCCGACAGTGGAGAGGAACGGTCGACTCTTTCTACGGCAGTGGGGAGTGGCGGTTATGTTTTTGGAGAAGACGAGGACGGTTCGACAGAGCTGATGTCGTAATGGTAGTCGTCTTATAAGATCGCAGACTGTCGATCCTGGAGTGACGGTAGACCGTCATGTCACGCAGATAGGCTGTGACACAACTTGCAGAGTCGCTGTCAGCAAATTGGTAAAGTACTCCGACAGGCATGACGAGTTCACGAGACTGTTGAATTCCGTAAGCGTCCTGAGATTACGAGACTTGCTCTTTTACAAAACCCTGTGTTAGCTGGCAAAGATTTGTGAAACGTGATAGCACGAATTTTATTGTGACTATTAAACTATTAAAGGCGCCCGAGATTCAAGTTGTAACTATCTAATGTCACAATTGTTAACGTCGTTCATTTTCAATATCATTTGTTAATTTTGATATTTAAATTTGCAGTAGGTGATTCATGACTTACATTTAAAAAAAAAATCAAATATTGTTTGCTTGAAATAACGGCGTATTGTAACGTCTAGGCTTGTTGTTTGAGTGATGTTAACGGTAAATGTAAAGTGGCCTAGCGATGTAGAAGCCATAGCAATTAAATAAAAACAATCAATGTCAGTTCTTTTAAGACCTGACCGATGTTGGAAGATTTTTAATTTTGATAATTAATTTTTAATAAAAATTAATAAACCCCCCTCCCTTTTGAACCACCCCTACCTGTTACAACAGGTAATGAATATTAACTGGAATCAATAAAAGCCTTGCCTCACACCATTTTTAACTGACGGTTGTTCTTCATAATTATCTATTCTAATGACAAGTCATCTGAGTCTTACGTAGGTTGTAAATTATCCTTCTATATCATTACTGTACAAATGACTCATTTAAGACTTAAAAAAAAAAAAAATTCTCCCAACTAACATTGACAGAAGATTTTTCTAAATGCACATAATCCAATACAACAATCTTAATTTTTCTTTCAGTCGTAAGCTTAATATAAGGATTGATTATATTGTTCCCTGATTTATCCAAAACCATACTGATTTTCGTCCAACATCTCTTCTTCTTTACTTTCAGTTATTTTGTATGTTTGAAGCACGGTCAACTAATCTTTAGTTGACCGTGGTTTGAAGCATGTGACGTCATATAGTAAGTAACAGTTTTCACGTTTCTCAGATTGTGAAAATGATGCTTTCATTAAAATCTGTTGGAAACAATTTTAATTGATTTTAATTTATTTTCATCATAGAGATTTTAACAACAGTTCTTGGCATTATAACGCGTTCAAAAGGTAAAAAAGAATTACAAAAAACATCTGTACCTATTAATGATTTAGAAACTTAGAGGAAGCAGAAAGCTTGATTGTGACATATTCAGGCAAAGGAGTAAAGTGTAGTGCAGGTTTTTCCATAGGTAAATCAGCCAGTTTGCCAACGAAAATACGAATAAAGTCATATCAGTTTCTCGCTACAATGTAAGACTGTAAATTTCCGTATTTGGGGTGCTGATTCCAGGATATGATGGAAATAGTGTCCGGCCAGGAGTAAGGTATACATCAATACCCACCAAGCCCGCCGTCTAGGAGATGATTACATTCCACTCAGTTCCTTTACTAATAAGTTCGCCTCGAGATATCGGTTTTCCATTCCAGTCTGAAATACTTGATGGAACGTGGATCAATGGTTCTGTCGTTACGGATGATTTCTTTCCCGTTACTAATCTCTCGCTTTAATGGCCTTCATATTGACTGTTTCAAAGCTGCTTACCCAATATCCCTTACCAGAAATAACTGCTTTAATAATTAATGTTCCTAATTGCTTGATGGGGGAGTACTTCGTCATATCCTCAATTAACCATGAACGCCAACTTTGGCAATAAAAGAGAAAATACGATGATTTTTTATTTACTTATGGCTTTACGCCTCGTCGACGTCGAGGTAATTAGAGGCGGGATGGTATTGGGGACAAGGAACGGCGAGGAATTCGGCCATGGCATTTTGAAGTAAGCATCCCGGCATTCACCTTGTAACGTCTACCTTGGGGACGTTTATATTTGGGTCACACTGTTTTATCATTAACAAAATTATCAATTTGGAATATCAAAAGTCATACTTAATCTTCAGCTTATCACATGAAATATTATTGTAATGAATGGAAAACTGAAAATTGGGTGTACAATTTATTATTGTGAAATTAGGCAAACATTTTGTTTTTATTCTGAGGTTAACAATTACATATCATTGAATATCAAACAGCTAGAGCAAAATCTCAGGGTCATTACTGGGTGGAACGATTGCATGAGTTTCCGTCCGGGTCGTAGCTTTTACCATTATTCACAGCCCAGGTCAGCGACCAGGCAAGACCCGCCACATGGGGTCGTGCAGCTTTCTCGGCCCAGCGTGATGGCAGCGTCCCCAGTGCCGACTCGTACTCAGCAAAGGTCACTTCGGCCGTACTAGATGAAGATCTGCACCAGAGTGTCCCGTCGTCCGTTCTTCTCCTCCGAGCAAGACTCTGTACTTGTCGTAATGCGATGTCGGGTGCGGGCTCTTGGCGAATCACCGCAATCCGCGCCAAAGGACCAGCGCCACATTGGCCCCAGAACAGACAAGAAAAAACACCAACACGGCAATAAATTGAGGCGGCTTCTCTATTGGCTGGATCGTCTTCCCCTACTCTCATAAAGCACTCATTTACTAGGAAACGTCACTAAGGTTTATTTTTGCTAGTCTGCGCCAGTTTTCGGCGGGAACTTTCCGAAACGTGCGAAAATAGAAAGCGGGTCTCAGTTATTTATGGGGGTTATAAATCCGCTTAATGTCCACGTTGAGTGAGACGTTGTCAGCACCCCCCAAGGTGCGTGTAAATCTGGACGCTTTAGTTCCGTCACGTTTCTGTTCGTTGACACGACGCATCGGCAATATTCACACATACCGTGGGATCACTTAGTGCCTAATGGCACTGTACCTTTTAATTCATTACAACCTGGAGTGATTTGGGGAAACCATGGAAAACCCAAATCTGGATGCCCGGATGGGGATTCGAACCGGCAACCTCCCGAATACGAGGCCAGAGCGTTATATATTTATTCTGCTAGCAAACTGAAAATAATTGATAACAGTCTATTCGCCGTTTCATTTTGATACGAAAGGAATATATGTAAGTTTATGTTGTAAGCGGATTTTCTCGTTATTTTTTGAAAGCTTGCTTGAGCTTTACGCCTCGTCGACAGCGAGGCTATTAGAGGCGGGATGGGATTGGGGCAAGGAACGGGACGGAATTTGGCCATGGCCTTTTTGAAGGAAGTATCCCGGTATTCGCCTGGTGTGATTTGGGGAAACCATGGATGACCCAAATCTGGATGCCCGGATGATGATTCGAACCCGCGTCCTCCCGAATGCGAGGCCAGAACGTTAACCGTTCACCCACCACGCTCGGTTTTTTGAACGCACCTTGTACTATATAAATATATATATTTTCGAAAAGGTGACGAACCACCTTTTTACCTCCATACTTAAGCAAAATCGATAAATGAGGTTGTAACGGTATAAGTGAAAAAAATCCATTCATTAATTAAAATTGTTCCTTTGTTCTGAGGCCGTTACCATACAAGTTCGTTACAACATTCGGTGCTGTTCAACTTCAAATGTTTGCAGATTCGGTTTGAACACGGCCGCCACGGTTAATTACCCGAAGTTAAATACTGAAGTCACTCAAAGGAACCACAACTACACAAATGAAACAATCTTTCATGAACACAGTTACCCCTTATTTATTACGCTAAAGTTCACAAAGATGATACAGTACGCCGTCGTAAACCACCAGAACTGTAATCGGACTTCGTGGATCTGAAGATTGTAAAGTTCGATTAAGTAGAGAACAAGTCTATTTGCGATCGTAACAACCGCCACACTGCACACAATTTACTGTCTACAGTTCTTACTTATCAGTTATTACTGTATGGCACTTAAACTATCGCTGACACTACTATAAAAGCTGTTGTCACGCTTATAAAGTTACTTTTAACTAACATACTGTCCACTCGTACATGGCACAGTCAATTACAACCACGCGCGACCAGATTCCTTTTCGCCATCTTATCTTCCTCTAAGATACTCCGCTCTGCGTCAAGAATCGATGTATCGACTGTATCGTTACAAGATATCACTTTAAAGATCTCCGCTTTTGTAATACCATTATCCAATATTTTTTTTTTCGAAATTTAACCCGTAAATGGCAAAACTATGAACAATCAAGGTAACGTGTGCGCTATAATTCAGAGTCTAGCTGCTAGGCTTCGCTGACGTCGATAAGGAGTGATCGCATTACCACTAGATAGCAGCACCATACATTGAAATTTTCGCACTGGCCTTGATCGCATTACCGCTAAGTTCAGCTGGACTCTGTCCATCTGCTACAGTAGGCCCATTTTGCTTTAAATTACATGTGCAAGTGTTGTATATTAACAAGAATTTGTGTCGTAAATGTGTTTAACGTGACAAAAAATGTTTTCCAAGTGTTGCGCAAAACGTACAAATAAACAGTAAACCGGTTTGTCTTTCATCCTGCTACGAACTACCAATCTCGCTCTACATCGTATTTCATTCGCGTGGTTTTCTGATGGACCACCCGCTTAATCAACAAAAAAACTTTTGTTTGTAAGCTATTAGAGTTATAAATATCTTTCTTTCATTTCGTCACAAGGTGATATTAAATTGCCTCAGATTTCCAGCGATATTCAGAAGTGTGGTTTCACTTTTTTTTCTCCTCTCCTTTCGTCGACCTGTCTCGGGGGAAATATTCGTGTATATAGCGACGTCTCAAAATTTTCCGGCTTTAATAAAGTCGGCAGAGCGGTCAAAGCACAGTCACCGAGCGGTCTTCTTTTTATCAAAGTTTTTTCCCCCGGGAGAGCAGAGTCGGATTAGCGCTTCAGAACGAAATAAGAGGATTTGGATGCGTCGAGCTGTCGCAGAGAGAAGAAGCCTTAAATTGTCTCCGACCTCTGTGAAGCTCTAGAAAGGCTGAAAGGCTCTCTGACTGGCTGCAAACGACACAATGGACCAGTGGTAACGATGAGCAAGAGCCATCATCACATGAAAGTATACCCCATCACGTCCCTGTCATTGCACCACGGTCATGGTTTACTATCTTTGTAATATTATTGAATTAAGAAGGTCACAACCACAGTATGAATGAAGTGAAAGATACTTTGTTACTCATTTTGTAATACTGCATTTTCAGGCAGTGATAAACCACGCGGAACTTCGTTGGTACAGAATCGCTGCTAATTAGTAAGCCAGTCCGAAGATTTACAAGCTTTGTTAGGTCACCAGATGATTTTTAACATTCACTATAGCATGGTACTAACTTCTCAATGATAGGTAGTTGCTGGAAAAACAACACCGTCGCTAAACATTTTACTTCAATTTTTATTCCAAAGAAATACTCGTAAAACATACAGGAATGTGGTATCAGCCTCCTTCACTGATTTTAAGAACGTTACAAACAAATATTGGTCGAAATATTAGGAATAGCGCATGGAAAGGAAAAGATGACCATGGGTACAAGCTGGCACTCGATTTCATGCACAAGAGAGTGGATAAGTTTTGTGGATAAGGGTGTTAGAGTTTGGAATAAATTACCACGGGGAGTAATTAATAATGAACCAAACATGCTGAATTAATTTAAAGTTAAAATTCGTAAATGGCAAATGTAGCTGGGTGGTCAAATTTAACACTTTAGGTATATAAGATATTAATAAAAAACAATAAGAAAGGGGAAAATTAGATGAGTGAGGAAATTGACACCGGAGTAGCGCTCCATCGCAATTAAATGAAATTGACATATTGTGTTGTTAGCACCGTTCCAATCATACTTGTCCCAGGAGCTAAAATAGGCGTTGCAGAATATTCTAGACAACATTAAACAGGCTGAAAGTACTCACAATCGATTCAGTAATAAAAATCGTACAAAAACGTTTAGAATACATACGAAATTACTTACAATAATCAAGAAATATGATTTAAAGATATTAGAATATATAAAAATGAATGTTTGTTTGTTTGTATGTTCGTTTTCTATGCGTCCTTTACCATTCATTCGATTGCGATGAAACTTTAGTGAGGTTTCTGACCAAAAAATCACCCCCTCTCCCCCTTTACAACCCTTCATTTTATACGAACCCACATTTTTTATTCGATTTCGATGGAACTTTGCATACGTGTACTTTAAAATAAATAGAAAACTACTGTCAACATTTAGTTTTCAGAAGCACAACCCCTTCCCCCTCCCATAATATTTGCCAATGTTTTTATACACACCCAGAATTTAAAGTCCGATATCGGCGGAACTTTTCACACGTATATTTTAAAACAACCAGAATAATACTGTATACATTTGATTTGCGAAAACCCAAATCCTCTCCCCTTTTCCACCCTCTTAATTTTTTTAATGATCTTTAGACATACCAACAGTTTTTATGCACTATCGACGGATCTTTGCACACGTATTCTTTAAAATAAATGAAAAATGCTTTCAGTTAACTGGTACATATTAATGTGTCTGTTTTATTTATGCGTACCCTCTTATAAGAAATAAAAGTTGGCATTGCAACGCATGCCGGGCAAAGCTAGTTAGAATATATTTACAAGCCTTTTGAACATCAAACTGACAAAATTAAACAATTATAACCATTCATATTCGCATTTAGAGATTTATAGTTTAAACAACATTCTGAATTACAGTTATTTAATAGACATTTCGGATACCGTATTGCCTAAGGGGAACGTAGCCTAATTCTTGTCACTGACCTCTAGCTCGCAAATAGTTACAAACTTCAAATTTGCTGAAGTCATGTAAGAATATGATCGAATGCGATAGAAGATGTAATTGAATTCTGCTATTTAGGAAGTAAAATTAAATAGCCCGAGCAGGAATGATGTCAAAAGCAGAATAGCAATAGAAAAAGATCCTTTATGAAAAATAGATTTTTTTTGTTTCAAATATTAAACTCAGAAACAACATTTTAAAGCTCTGTGTGTGGACCACTGCACTTTATGGAAGCGAAACTTGGACTACCAGAAAGTAGGAAAATCGAAGCGTTTGAAATTTGGTGCGGTAAAAGGATGCTGAAGATTAAGTGGACAGTTAACGTACAAAATGAACGTGTTTTGGAAATGGTGGATGAGCAAAGAAGTTTGTCGAAAAATCTAGCTGAAAGAAGGGACAACATGGAAGGAACAGTCGAAGGTAAGAACTGTAAGGAAGACAGAGATTAGAATATATGAAGCAGATAATTGAGGACGTGGGTTGTCAGGATTACATTGAGATAAAGAGGTTAGCACAAGATAGGAAGGGTCGAAGGGATGGATGATGGCATAATATCAATTGAGATACTGATGACAGCAAAAAAAAGATAAGTGTATTTCGTTGGAGCAAATCTGAATATCATACTACAAATATCTGAACTCAAAGATAATTAATTCGACTAGGACATATACAGTAGGGTTTTTTTTTTTTTTTTTTTTTTTTTTTACATTTCATTCCTCCCAGCAGTAACTTGGTTTTCTTGATATTGTAGGGTGTACAAATTTTGGCTGTGAGAAGCAACTTACGTTTCACTGAACGCGATTCTGACTTTCGATGAACGGGTGTCACCGAAAATCTACAGCTTGGATTTTTATGCGATTTCTAATAATGGTTCAGGGGTTCAAACATGAAATGTTTCATTTTGATGTGAAGTCTGAGAGCTATGAAATTTAACATAAAAGTCTCCACAAGTTAGTATTCATTTTTCGTTGAACGTTATTTACATGATTACTACTGCTGGAATGTAGTAACTTCTGCCAGGCGAAATTTGAATCGTAATTTAAGCATATTAGTTGAATCATATTAGTTTTTTTCCTCTTGCTTGTGGTGTTACTTGTGACATAATCGATTAAAGGGAAATGTCCATAATTCAACACTGAAGTTCCGGGCAACATCTAGTTAAACAAAAAGTATAAAAATTGTTTACATCATAATTTGTTTTGCAAACAAGCTAAATTTTTATTCTATTTTATTAATGCATTTAATTAATTATTTATTTCATGTTAATATATAGGGTTGGTACTATCTACAATAAATTTGACTGGAATTGAACGATTAGACTGCCGCCGTGAACGGCAAACGCAATGTCAATGAAGGGACGTGGAACAGAATTATTGACAGTGAAACTTGGTGCAGAATTGTTTCTGAATGTTTCTCCAGCCACCACTTATTGCCGACAGCAATTGTCTTGTGACTGGAAAAATGACATAAAAAACTAATGCGGTGTTTGTATACTCTCGAGATACACTTCACATCATATCTGCCACATATACGGCTAATTTTATATATTAATTGACATTTATTTTTAACAGAATTATGTTCATTAGATTTATGTCTGATATATATATATATATATATTTGGCTACCAGGTCACACAGCCAGTGCTATTTAATTTTGTAGTTTGCAAGTGTGTTTTGGGTCACCTAAGGCCTCGTATCCACTTGAGTGCGCTCAGGCGAATGAGTCACTCAGTGAAGCGAGCCGATCAAGTGTGGACGCCTGAGCACGCTCGTAGCGAATGACGGCGACCGCGCTCAGGGCGAGCCGATCGAGTGTCGTTATTTTAGAATGCTCAAAGGCGAGCCAGTGTGTGTTCGGCGCTCAGTGTGGACGCTAGTTTGGCGGTTTTTACAATGAGCGAGAGCATGCGGGACGACACTTGCTTGACAACAATTAATCGGTATGCATCAAAGAAGTTATTACGGGAGAGCTCATACGAACAGTATTTATAATCCGAAGTAAATGAGAGGATGCATAGGCGCTGAAATCAACGAGGTATTAAACCATGGTATTGATGACGAAAAGAAAAGAAAAAAAACATAAAACAATATTTGAATACAATTGGTAGTAAAAGTCTATAAAAATAATAAATAGGATACTAACCTAAATATAATTTTGGAGCGACTGAACAGTATCATCACAGACTACCGGTACTAAAACGGGTTGCTGATGTAAGGATACTTTGGGCATATGCTGCAGTATTGGAATAGGAATCTCATGAAAGGCAGGGATCTTAAAAGTTATCATTAATTTATTTCCTGGTGGGGTCGCCTGACGCATAGGTGTACAGAGCTATTTAATATGAGGTTCAACTAAACACAGAAAATGTTCGAAATCGATCTTTTCATGCTCGTAAAGTTTTGAAAACGCTCGTTGTCTCCTTCAAAAGTCAAATCGCGAATTAAATTACTAATATAATTTCTTCACCGACGATAAAGTTGTCTAATCCTTTATGCGAGCACCTAGCAATAGAGTTTCTCGTGTATGCGAATTCTGCTTCGCATTTCAGAAGGTACATACCTTTGGAGATTCTTGGACAACCCCACCCCAAGGCTTTTGGGTATTACCACTCCACGGCCCACTCCTGCGGGAGTGGAACCCCCGAGTGAGAGCGCAGGTCGCACTTGGGTTGGAAACCCAACGGTGACAACGAAGGCTCAAGTGTGACACCCCTCCCCTACGCTAAAATGGCGGCTACCAGCTCCAACAGCGGCTTCCTGGGCTTGGAGAGCGATTCGTCTGATGGCTACCAGGCCACCGACAACGAGCAAGACCACGTCGGGCGATTAGGGCAAACTGATACTGATTTAGACTCTGAAGACAACACACCGCCGCAGCAGAATTCGGCAGCCTTCAGAAAGAGAGGATCATCCATCCCGACTGGTAATCAATTTAATAAACGGGTCACTGCCCTTGTTCAAATAACAAACAAAAAGAAGAAGAACCAGTGGACAATCCGCGCTGTAACATCATTCCCAGCTCCGCATAGTCGACCTGAGTACAGTCGGCTTATCTCCGCAGGCCCGAATGCCACCACTGAACCAAACTCTGGCACGGGTAATGAAGAAAAAGTCACCGCACATGCACCGGAAACTGCATCGGAAGATGACGGACGCCTCGCAGCACAAAGGATTAGACAAATTCACTAAAAATGGTATCCCCTATTTCACCTTCCCCTCAGGGGCAGTCAAGTTACTAAAGGTCGTCCTGTAGGACTACCACTCACCTTTCCAACGCAGGACCTCAAAGATGATCTCCTGGACATGGGTTATTATGAGCAAACAGTAGCACAATTAAAGAGACCCGGAACCAACATAGCAATGCCACTGTATCTGGTGGTGGCTCCAGACACGCCAGATAACTGGAGACTGTTCGAGGTGGAGTACTTATGTCATATAAAGATCAAAACTGAGACTCTCAAGGCGACTTTTGGCCCCCCTCAATGTTTCAACTGCCAATTGTATGGCCACGTCGCCAGAAACTGTAAAATGAACCCAGTATGTGTTAAATGTGCACGAGCCCATGACTCAACGAATGTACAACACAGAAAAATCGTGATGCAGCTAAATGTGGTAACTGCGGAGGTAATCAAGTAGCTACAAAGGCTGCATTGCTTATAAGCTAGCTCGAGATTACTCAGAGGAACAACTCAGCAGAAACTAGTGAACAAGGAAACCCCGTCCAACAGTTTAACTGCTGTGGAACAATCACAGACATCAAATCAACAGCAACATAGCCAAGAGAAAATGAAGGCTACAGCCGACAAGAAAAAGAACTGGAGTGAGGAAAAATCAACCGTTGCCACCAGAAGAGCTGGAAAAAGCAACTCCCCCAAACATACTATCACTAAACAAACAGCGGAATCTGCAGGGGAAGCTGTTCCTACACCCCCAGTCGAAACCGCAAACTCCTCAGCTCCGGCATTGCGCCCGGCCGCATCCAGGAATCGCACTCGCCGCCGCAACCATCCCCCTGGTGAACACACGCGCAGAATGCAGGCCCTGATGAACATGCGCAGAATGCTGGCCTCGACAGGCTCTACAATATGATTGATAAAATCCTCAACACCCTAATGGGCCTCAATCGAAAAGATGAACCGCTTGCCTGCAGAAATCCAGGCAGCAGTTACGTCAGCCTCAGCTATCACCTCAAACGTTAACCTACCTAACAATGGATAGAAGGCACCACATGCACTGCGTCTCCATATGCGTATGGAATGCAAATGGACTTTATCCACAACTCACAGAATTTAGACAATTCATCGCAGAGAACAATATTGACTTATGCATCGTCAGCGAGACACACCTTAACCCAGGACTACGTGCGTCGATTGCTAACTACGACTGCTATAGAACAGACAGACTCACAGCAGGAGGCTGTGTTGCAATCTACATAAAAAAGGGGCTTACCTCACCATGAAACTCCTCTCCCAGCGCTGCAAAATATCGAAGCAGTCGCCATAGAATTAAGTCCTTGCCAATCAGACCATCAACGTCATTTATGCCTACCGACCTCCCAGACGAATGCCACTGGATGCCGACTTAGAGGCACTGGCTGCACTGCGAGGCAAACTACTCTTAGGAGGAGACTTTAACGCAAAACATACCGACTGGCTCTGCCAGGACTCTAACCAGGCGGGACTTGTCATGAGAAGAATTATAATTCGACATAACATGTGTGTACGGGCTCCAGACGAACCAACGCACTATCCATACAATGGCGGCCGACCTGATATCCTTGATGTGCTCATTACAAAGAACTTCATCGGGTTCATCTCAGCATCCACTGTGGATAAACTATCATCTGACCACTTGCCAGTTATATTTCAAGTCAACATAGGCCAGTGGCAGCCAGATGATAGGCTAAATTCCATTTTCGACCATAAGTCCACCAACTGGAGGACGTATAAGAACCTAATAACTGAAGCGCTGGCGGACCATCCTGCAGATAACAATCCTGAAACAGCACTGGAGGCTTTAGAAAGCGCCGTCTTAAACGCCATCACAAGCCTCCACGTTGAAGCATAAAGAAAAGGCAAATCCCTCCAGCTCCCACCTCACCTGATAGCAGCGATCCGACATAAAAATCGGGTCGCCGAGGAGCGGAGGATCACTAGGAACCCCAATACCAGAAAATTACTTAATCGGCTCCAAAGGGAATTGAAAGCGACTTTAACCGAACATCTAAATCGTGAATGGGAGGCCCGACTATCAATGCTGCGACCGGACGATGTCTCGCTGTGGTCACAGACCAGATGGTTTATTAAAAAGAAAAGTAATCCCACCTCTAATTGGAGATCATGGATATATATATCGCCCTGAAGACAAAGCCAATGCTCTGGCTAAAGCTTTCGAACGAAACTTTCAACCAGCACCCGGTGACCCTGATCTAGTAAAAGCAGTCAACAATCGTGTTAGTGTTTTCCTTGGAGCAGATGACGAAGACGAACACAACATCGAGCACTTCACTCCTCAAGAAGTCTTCACATGTGTGGCCAGCTTAAACCCAAGGAAAGCTCCAGGATACGACAGAATTAGTAACATCTGTTTGAGAAACTGAACCAACGCGATGCCTCAACGGTAACGAAAATATTTTTGGATATAGTCGTTACAAATAGGCCTGAATTTATCATTGATATTTCTACCACCGCGGGAATAAGTTATCACAAAGCTGTAATTGCTACAGTAAAACTAACAACCACGCGCAAAAACAGAAAAGAAAGGATCGTTTACAGATTCGAAAAGGCTTCAAAAGAGTGTTTTAGAGCGTATTTGAGGCATAATTACCATACCTTCTTAGTAGCAGGAGGCACCGTTGAAGAGAGGTGGCTTCGATTCTTACGTATAGTTGGGGAAGGTATCAACATGCATATACCGAAACGGACAATCAGGGAAGGGAACGATTCCCCATGGTACACACGGGAGGTTAGAAGGTTACTCAAAAAGCAAAGGAAGTTACATGCACGATCAAAAAGGACGATGCTTCGGACTGAATTAGATAAGTTAGAGGAGATAAGGAGACATGTTAAGAAAGCGATGCGGGAGGCCTTTAATGACTTTCGTGCCAATTCTCTCTCTAAGAGCCTCACTGAAAACCCGAAGAAATTTTGGTCGTATGTAAAAAACGTTAGTTGTAGTGGGAACAATAAGCCAGTTTTAATAATAGACGGACGGGAAGTTGAAGACAGCAACGACAAGGCTACCGTATTTAACACCGAATTCAAAAATTCATTCACGCGTGAAAACATGGAAAACGTCCCCACTTTACCACTTCGTGTGGAATTAGAGATGGATCCGATAGAAATTGATAGCGTAGGTATTGTAACGCAATTAAAACTCCTGAAGTGGGATAAAGCACCGGGTCCCGATGGTATACCGGTAAGAGTATTTTCTGAATACGCGGAGGAAATTGAACCATTTCTGTCAGATATATTTCGTAAATCTTTAGAAAAATAGCCCAGGTAATTCCCGTTTTCACGAAAGGAGATTGGAGTGATCCTAGGAATTATCGACCCATATTTCTAACATCTGTCTGCAGCAGAATTCTGGAGCATGTCATATGCTCGAACATTATAAAGTTTCTAGATGAGCACAAGTTACTTACATCCTGTCAACACGGATTTCGGAAGAAGAGATCGTGTGAAACACAATTAGCCCTATTTTCCCATGACGTAATGAAAGTTATCGATGCAGGTTCGCAAATTGATGCAGTTTTCTTGGATTTTCAGAAAGCTTTTGATTCTGTACCACACAACCGACTTTTAGCGAAGATTTGCGAGTGGATACGTGATTTTCTAACTGATCGATCACAGTATGTCGTTGTCAACGAGGAAGCCTCTTCTAAGATAAATGTTACTTCGTGCGTTCCTCAAGGAAGTGTAATAGGACCATTTCTTTTCTTAATATTTATATACGATCTAGGTGATAACGTCAAATGATGGTTGCGATTGTTTGCCGACGATGCAGTTATCTATAGGGAAATAAGGCGCTCCGATAATCGCTTAGAAATTCAGCGCGATTTGGATACTATTTTCGATTGGTGCCGTAAATGGCAGCTTACACTTAATTTCAAAAAGTGCAAGGCAATGCGGATTAGTAACAAAAAGAATCAGTTTGTTCACGAGTACAAAATAAACATACAGCTGTTGACACGGTTGATTCCCTGAAGTATCTGGGGGTGGTAGTACAAAGCAACATGAAATGGGACATGCACATAACTTCCGTCGTAGGCAAGGCGAATTCTAAATTGCGATTCATAGGTCGTATTTTGAGGAATTGTAATGCTCATACAAAGGAGATAGCGTATAGAATACTAGTGCGTCCGCATCTGGATTACTATTGTGGAGTTTGGGAACCATATCGCAAGGTTCTGATTGACTCAGTCGAGAGGGTGAAGAGGAGAGCCGCTCGACTGGTTGCTACGGCCCTTATGAAAGCGTCACAGAATTGATACATAGATTGGGCTGGGATAGTTTGGAAGGCAGACGACTTAGCTTGCGTTCGAATTTATTGGAGAATATGCGGAAAAATTTAAATTTCGAGTGCAATGAAATACTTCTTCCGCCAACCTATTTAGGTCGTAATGACCGGAGGGATAAGATTAGAGAAATAAGATGCCGTACTGATACTTATATGTATTCCTTCTTTCCTCGCACTATTCGGGATTGGAATGCGCGGGTTTAGGATTGGTGCTTAGCACCCTCTGCCACCCACAATATTTGTCACTTGCAGAGTATGGATGCAGATGTAGATGTAGAAATCTGCCTCCAGCGGCAATAAACCACCTCACGATGCTGTTCAACACGATTGTCGACATGAAGAACTTTCCCACCCGTTGGAAACAGGCAGTAGTCGTAGCAATTCACAAGAGTGGGAAAAACCCCTCTCTACCGCAAAACTACCGGCCCATAAGTCTGTTACCATCAATCAGCAAGGTGTTTGAACGCCGACCCCGGTAGCGCGGGGCTAGCGAGCTGGCTTCACGTTGCAGGGGTCGTCGGTTCGAGTCCGGCCCAGGGCATGGGTGGTTTTAATTAAGTGTTGTGTTTGTCCTGTGTTGTCCTGTCACTTGTAATCCTCAATAACACAAGAAGAATGTACAGACACAATTGAGAAACAAAGAAAAAAAGTTGCTGGCTGAATGACTAAATGGCCGAATGCCACTTTTACAAAACAAAACAAAACAAAAACAAAACAACAAAAAAACGTGTTTGAGCGTCTTCTTCTCAAACGCCTAAACCATTACATCGAGCGACAGAGGATTCTCCCAGACCATCAATTTGGGTTCCGCCAGGGACACTCCACCACCCAGCAACTGATGAGTGTGGTCGAGACTGCTACGACGGCCTTCAACCATTAAGAATACTGTGGACTAGTGCTACTAGACATCTCCCGGGCATTCGACTCGGTATGGCACGCCAGACTCCCGGGCCAGCTTGTCAAACTGATAAAATCATACTTGGAAAACCGCACCTTCGATATCAAAATTGGAAACGTCTACTCCACCAGGCGAGGCATCCAGGCATGAGTACGACAAGGCTCGACCCTGGGGCCTCTGCTGTACTCCCTATTTACAGCTAATGTACCCTCTCAAAACGGAATTCACACCGCCACATATATAGATGATACAGTTTACTTCACGCGCAGCCTCAGCAAAGCAATCGTCACCCGTCGTCTTCAGGAGGTATTGCAAAATACCGAGGCCTGGGCGAGGAGGTGGCGCATTGGAATCAACCCACCGAAGACCCAAGCTATCTTACTAACTAAAAGGATAGGACCTCGCCTAAGACCTCAGTTGGATCCACAATTCAAAATTCATAACAACTCAATCCGATGGTCAAATACAGTTCGCTACCTTGGAGTCCTACTTGACTCCAGATTGACGCAGAAATGTCGCAAGACAAACACTCCACCCTGCTCTGCCCAAGGAGGAAATGGGCAGCTAATGGCGAAATGGATGGACTTTTCCTTTCTTCTTTGACAACGTATGGGTGATTATGAAGGTCGTAGCTGCCGCACCCACACGTGACGACACGTCAATACCGAGCTTTTTCTGAGCACTGGCACCAGACTCTTTCGACCAAAATTTCCTACGAGCGCGCTAAAAGAATGAGCGGCTCTTTCGCCTGAGCGAGCTCAAGTGGATACGAGGCTTAATGTATTATAGTATCCGCATGGTATAGACGATACAAGACAAACACACCACTTATTAAAACCACCCATGCCTTAGGCCGGACTCGAACCGGCGCCCCCTTCAAGGCGAGGCCAACACGCTGCTGGGGTCTGCAATTGATTTTGTATTACTGTATTATTGATGTTAAAAACACCCACCAATCGCACACTGGATACAGCAGCGATTCGGCGCAGCATGGATTCTGCAAGCCCTTGGTAGGCTTCCAGAGATATCTGACTCCAGATTTCTTCTCACAGGTCACGAAATTCCCTTAAATTACGGGCCAGCGGTTTGTGGGCGCGGCCACTGGGAACGAGCATCTCTGAAACGGAGAGGCTGGTCGGCTGTTCCATAGACTGTAGTGAGCGTCTATGGAAACCGTTTGAAGGACGGTGAAACCACAAGTAGGCGATATTATGGTAGACACCTACTCCAAATCCCAGAATGTGGAGTTCGGAGGCATGCCCGCTTTGTAAAGCATGATAGGGGGTGAACTGTGGCAGATCTCACGGAAGAGTACAATTATGGTGCTTCCAGACGGATTTGAGAGCACAACAATCGGGAATCTGCCACAGATCACCCCCTATGCTGCTTTATAATGCTGGCAAGCCTTCGACCTCCACGTTCTGTGATGTGGCGTGGGTGTTCACCACATTGTCACCTACTCGTGGTTTCACCGTCCTTCAAACGCTTTCCATAGATGCTCGCTACAGTAGCACCAAAACAGCCGACCAGCCTCTCCATTTCAGAGATGCTCGTTCCCAGTGCCGCGCCCATAAATCGCTGACCTGTAGTTTAAGGGAATTTCATGACCTGTGCATAGAAATCTGATGTCAGATACCTCTGGAAGACTACCAACGACTTTTATAATCCATACTTCGCCGAATCGCTGCTGTATAGCGTTCGATAGGTGGACCAATATGCTAGTAAGTAGGTGGTTTTTTTTTTTTTTTTTTTTTTTTTTTTTAATCAGAATAAACATGCTATCCGTCTGTTTGTCACGGTTCCGCTAGTTTTCTAAATTTCGTGACAAAATGTGTTACTTATCTCAACAAAAAAAAAAAAAGTATCCTATGTGTTTGCCAATGATTAGTAGTACTTCCTTCTCAAATTTGGTTAAGATTATATGAATAGAGTTTAGTAGTATCTTAGTAACAGTTGTGCTTTCTTGAATCAGACCATTATAAAACTTGATAAATTAATCAGCATACAAGTTCAATGAATTCAGGAATGACGTTATGTTATAAACTACTATACACTTTTAACATTTTTTAGAAGTAGATTGTAATAAAATAAATTAATTTCATAATACAATTAATCTTAAAAATATGCATTTAGACGCCGTATTCTTTTATTTATATACTTATTTACTTTTTACTATTTAAAGCAAAGAAATAGATTGGAACTAAGTAAAAATATACCGCAGTAGAATAGACTGATTAAAACACGAATTACAAACGTCGGAAGTTAATTAACAGTAAAAATAAATAAAATTGACTTATTCCTATGAAAAAATGAATTGCTATCTAACGCGATTATAAATTGTATCTTTCGATTAATCAGTTGCTTTGAGAAAATTTTGCTTTATTCAGATCTGATTAGTTACGTTTAAATGTAAACTATATTTGATAAATACCAGAAGAATTATTAAATAGAATGCCCCGAACAATGAGGCAAAATAAGTTGTCGATGACCAAAAAAAAAATTAATTTAACAGAAACAGTTCGTGTTGAATTACCGTGTACATAAAAAAAAAATGTTACGGACAAATAGCTGCATGTAGACACTGTTTAAACTAGCTAAGTGTTTCCAAATGTCGAATATGAGGAGAAATTTGTTGAAATAATAGTTTCTGCAGACATGCACTGTTAGTACCAGCAGTATTGCCGACTGGTGATTTTTTAGATCGTTACAGTAGCCACCGTATTGTATTGATGAACGGAGCAGATGCGTTTGATTGATGTTCATTGTTCTTCGCCGCCCATCTGCATTGCTAATATACAAACACCGTCCGGTCTAGACTGAAGTTATCCGCTACAGATAAATCCACGACAGGGCGCTATCGACAGCAGTGGCTGCAATACTTCACACGGTCTACAGTCTTTCTATAGGAATAAAACATTTTTATTCACATAAAAGATTTCTTAAATTTTACTGTTCGTAGCTCCAAAAATCTGACAGAATTGTCATACGTCGTGTTGTAAGTTTACAATCAGTTAATAGTGTAATTAGAGGATTCAGTCCCGGTATCAAGAAATTCGGGATCCCGGCCCATTCCCAGTCCTGAAAATTTCGATATTTAATTTTTCATCCCGGAATTTTCGTGATAGACAAAACATATGAAAAATTGCTCTGAAACATACATCATAAAACGTAAAATTTCCGAACGAAACACAATAATTTTATCTGTCACTTTGATTTTCTTGTTCGTCACATTGTTTTAACAGCTGATTTCAGTCGCGGTTGCGCTGGAAAACTGGAAAGTTGTGAGTGAAAATGTGTCTAAAAAGCTGCGCTTTGTATCGCGTACGTTGAAGTATTTTTGATTAATTAGCAAAAATTACTTAAAATAATGGTTACGCACAAAGTTTTGAAATCATTTTATGACTATGGGCGAATACTGCGCGATGAAATAAGGGATTCGTTTACTGTCACCAGTAAGATTCTTATATAAAAAAAACTGATAATTTCGCTTACGGAGAGATTAAACATTAAGATTAACTTGTCAGACCATGAAATGCAAATAATGCAAACCAAACCCACAATGGAAAGCAAAAGAGATTTAAATCTCAAGGTAAAACTTTATGCCGTTATTGATAAAAGTATGAAAATACTGTTTCCATAATCGTACACAGAATAGAATTTTTCAAAAATCGTCAAGAAGGAAATGAATCTTTTTTGATACCTCAAGTTCCAGTCGGGGCTATAATCTGGAACGAGCGTATAAGTATTTATTAACAATCCCTCCAATGTAATCGTAGGCTTCCGCGGCCAGAGTCAGTTGATTCTTGGCTATCCGGATGGCGCCGCGTCATGTTTCTTGAAACTGTTCTGCCCTGGAAGAAGACCCCAGAGTGAGGGTCGACACGTCGGTTTCAAGAAACATGACGCGGCGCCACCCGGACAGCCAAGAATCAATCCCTCCAACTTGAATCAGTCCCGAACTAGCTTCCTCGGCAGCAGAATACGTATGCAATAAATTAAAAAACAGGCTGAGTGATCAAACATTGAACACATTGTTATTTGTTCAATCGTATTCACAGAAAAATTAAATTCAAAATATTGTGTTGTTAACTGTAAGAAATGTGAACTTGACTGATTCATATTTTAATATGTGAAACTTTTTTTTTACTTCGTGCCTTCTAATTATGCCATTTACTTATATATATATATATATATATATATATAACTGTTATCACAATTGTGAGTGGCCCGAACGCTCAAAGGTTTCTATTGTACAATTAATGTGTTGTTGGTTAACTGAAGAAAAAATATATATTAAAATTACACCAAAAGCTAAGTACTAATCATATGACACAACGTATGTTGGAAATAAACCTGTTATTGCTATTATGTCGAAAGATGGTTAACTGATAAAATCAAAGAAACCAATACCATGAAGTGAAATATATAAAATAATTGCAGTTTATGCGGTTTTACGCAATCATCTAGGCGCATGCCGGGATGGTCTTCGTTCTCCGTCTCTTAAACTACACATTAAGAAAATAAAAGTTATACTTAGGCCACACACAACATAGTTACACGATTCACAGATAGATGGCAACACAACTTTCCTCCATGGATGGCGTCGGGCTCAGCGACAAGTCGGCCAAATCCGAACACGTCGCATCCTGAATAAGGCGACCCTGCAAAAGCGCGATAAGTGAAGGAAGAAGAAGAATTCATATTACCCCCAGTTCAACAACAACTACGTACCAGAAAGGAAAGGGGTGGCACGTTATAATAGTCCAAGACCCGGCTACATCATTTCTTCATCCATCTGTTATTGGATTTAAATACAATTTTTATGCATAATTATTTGTAGCAGAATATGATTCTGCCGTGTTGCCTATTAAAATATGGCCGCAACTATTTTTAACTAAATTTTCCAAAAAATAAAAAAAATTCTTTCTCTTGTTTTTTTAAATAAATTATATTTCATTTCAAACAGATATGCAAAGAACATAAAAAGTTTGGATTGCCTGTGTAAAACTGGCCGCAAGCGGGGATTGCCAGCTGTTAAAGATATTTAAGACCGAGAGAGAGTTAGCGCACCACACCGTCTGTCAGACAGCTGGTAGCCTCTACTTGCGACCACTTTTATTATGTAGGTAACCTAAACTTTTTATGATATTTACATGTCTATCTTTGAAATAAATTATAATTTATTTAAAAAAAAACCAAATGAACGGATTTTTTTAAAAAAATTTAATTAGAAATACTTGCAACAATATTTTGACAGGCGATCCGGCAGAATTGTATTCTGCTACTAATAATTATACATAAAGACTGCATTTCAATCAAATAACAGATGGACATAGAAATCAAGTGAAGACAGAGTTACCTGTAAACGTGACCACTGATTTTCGAAGTGTACAGGTAGTCAAACAATCAAGTGTTACTGAAATATACATCATCATATGTCCACCTCAGTCACTCAATTCATTTATCTCAGAGGTTCGGTCGCTGTGCAACATCGTGTAGCACTCATTAACGACAGAACATTTTTCAAACTTATTCTTACCAAGTCCGGAAGAATCTATCACGTAACGATAATTCGTATAGCATAAGCAGCTGACAGCCCTCGAAGAGTAATTCGGCAGCGTGATTGACAGACAGTGTTTCAACTTCCAGCGCAATCAACCTCCGTCAGGGTGCTAAAACCTAACCTGCTAATGCACTATCTGCCAAAAAGTAATTGGACTCCTGTGAAGATAGCTAATTCAGTACAAGAGTTAATTTGTGCGGTCACCATTTGTTGCAGGCCAGTATAAAACAAACTGACAAGGAGATGGCACGATGTACAGAGATATCGGAGTTCGACAAGGGCGTTTTTTTGGGCTGCAATTTCAGTGGTATAATGTGACGCTTGACGCCACATCCTGACGTGGTTTATTATATTAGTGACAATGTATTAGATTAATTTTAGTCAGCAGGAAGGTCGCTGCGCCTAGCGGGAAAATACGCGCCCGTTCGAAGATAGCGACTCCCACGATGATTTCCGAATCGTTCTGAACGTCGCAGTCCACACGCGAGATGAGGATGGGTGAATAAAATATCAGCGATATCACGTGACATCAGGTTGCCTAGCGCACGAGCCTATCAAAATGGACTGAAATTCTGTGATTTTTCTGTTCCACATTTATCTACGAAACCACAAGGGTGGAGCCAAAGTTTACGTTAGAGGTGGAAGGAGCGAAGAGCTTTATTCTGTTACGGCACTCTGTTCCCGGTGCTTGAGTCTGGTTCTGACTTTGGATGAAGTCTGAATTCTATCTCTGGCTACTGATCCTGACTTGCGTTCTGAGTAGAATGCTGAGGTGACATTCGATGATATGAGCATTACCTGGTCGAGCTTGACTGCTGCTGCCTTGTGAGGCACCGGTCTCACATACTGTAGATCCACCTTCAATCATCGTCAACTACAGACGCAACTATTATGGTGACGTCTTATATATCCGAGTCCAGTGTTTGTGCACTTCATGAAAGATCTAGCGACCCTTAAGCTCCCCCGATATAAGAAGTTTCTGGTCTAACTTTCAAATTAAATCCCTCCTGAGCTAGTGTCAGAACGGTACGAGTTGTTAGACAAGCACTTTACTTTTGGTACCTACTCGTACAATTTTGAATCGTATATTTGTTTCATTCATGGCGCCAAAGTTTATTATCAATATGCAAAGTCACATCATCATTTATAACGTTGTCTGCTGTCATAAATTGTTATGTACTTTAATATTGCATATCGTTCCTCCACATGTATTCATCAAATTTTAAAGTGAATTTCATTCTGTTTGTCTTCTCAACGACTGATTGTACCAATAGGCGTTGCATTGTTATTTTTTACATCTATGTATTCAAATTAAAAATAAATTTATTTAGAGATGTAATTGCCATATGAATTAAATAAATGTTATATTGTGACAATTTTCCTGTATATCCCGACAGCGTCTAGATTCTTGCCAATTTTAGATTTGCATAACCTCTTTAAAATTAAAATATCTTTTATTAATTATCAATTATTAAATGATAAACTAGAAATTCCTTCCCATCAGGAGCTCCCCGCTCTTTAGCCGGGTAATTGCAGTGAAACTTAAGAGGCCCAGATCAACTGTAGCATTCGTCCTACATAAGTTAAAATTAATGTTTGTTGTGTCTATGCTGCACGTTCTTGCTGACCTTTAATGTTGACCGACAGAAATCGCAGAACCTTGAAATATATAGTTTGTCAAAAGTATGGCACAAACGAGCCTACAATCCAACAAGAGTTTCATGCAGCAACAGGAGTATCGGTTTTCACTGGAAAATTGAGCAGAGAGGCCCACCATCATGGATACTTCGGAAGAGCAGCTGTACATAAGCGCCCCATCGCAAGCAATAAAACTCGGCGACATCTGTGGGGTTTGCGCCATCGTAACTGAACACTGAAGCAGTGGAAATCAGTTCTGTGGGGTGATAAGTCGAGGTTTGCATTATTCTCATCGCATTGGATGTGGCGTCAACCCAGGGAACGGCTTCTGTCGGAGGGTATAGAGGTAACTAAGAAATTCGGTGGTGGTGTAATGATGGTGCGGCACTGTTTCATGGCCTTCGTCATAGGACCGCTGGTGTTTGTCTATACTATAGTCGGCGTCATGAAATTAGGCCTGCCAAGGTCACGTAGTCTCCACTGCCTCCCCTGCCCGCACCAACCCCTCTGTCCGTTGGTTGGGCCGGCGACATTGCCACATTAGCTTTTGCGGGTCGTCCATGCGTATCTTTACACGCGGTCGCCTTATTTCCTTAGTTTAAGGCCTATTCGAGTAATGTTAATGGTGGTGATGTTCAGGAACATAATCATGCAATTAGTGTATTAACAGACAGAAATAATATTCGCGAACCCGTAGGCCGCCTGGGCATTGGAAACCTAATTAAAATCATTGTGGCAGATATTTTAAAGTATTTTTAAGGAATATTACCAATAACTAATACGCAAAAAAAAAATACTTCCATAAATTACAAACACTGACATGGAGGTATTTGTGGCAGTCATTTCTATGTATAATCGGTCCCTTATATTTGATAAATTAATTTTCGTTTTGTCTTTACTTTTGAAGATTTCTCGCGAAATTTGTCATGTATGGTCCATTGTGTACAATGACTATAATAATTCTTACAGAAGCTGAAAATAGGTTTTCTGTGGAGGACAGGAAATATGTTTCTCAGTCGTAAACGAACCGACCGACCAGCCGGCACTGGAGCATGCGTTGCGCGCAATCATTCGCGCAAATATAAACTGTGAAACAATCCAAAAGGGGTTGTCTGAAGGGGCTTTGCCTGCTACCAGATTTAATTTCAGTATTTTCTTAGAAACTTTCTCGCTGGAAGTTATTACGTAAACAAATAAAACGGTAGTTAGTCAGCGACAACATTTTACATTACACAGTCGAAACAACTGAGCGCTTCGTGTAACATTTTTTTTTTTTTTTTTTTATTCACATGCTTCCATATTTAATGAATAGAATGTTAACTTTCAGGAAGGTGCATAATTTTTTTGTCATTTTTTATTGCTTTTCTATCCTAGCATGAACACCGAGGCTTATTGTTACATTCTGGTTAGTTAAATGCTTCCAACACTGTGGCGTTCTTTACGGAATGGACGCGTGTTACTTCCTGGATGACAATGCCAGGTGCCTATTTTTAAGGGCTACTAAGCAGTCGTACGCTATCACAATGTTCGCCAATTGGACTGGCCTGCCCAGAACCCCAATGGTTGAGCGATTTCTTATTTTTCTTTCCGTCGGCCGCGGGCATCTATGTTCGCGGCGAAATAAAGGTCAGCTGGCGTAATTCAGATATCCACTGGCCTATGCAATATTTGCGTGCCTTGTTCCACAAGGAAATTATATATGTGTGACTTTTCTTTTTTATGAGTTACTATTGTTGTACGCTCACGTCCGCGACGGTTAAGTTTGCGTGCATAAACATCGTAGCGAATTAAGCTACTTATTCGACTGTCGGCGATTAATGCCAAGTTTCAGAGGAAAGAGTGTTTTACAGCTCAGATTTCGGTGCATCCTGGTTGCACCTTGCTGGAAATAATAGCTGGTGTCACGTTATAACCTGAACATGCAAATCGACGCTACAATCATAAGGTGAGTGGATCTCTGTTTTTTGCGCTATTACTGGTCGAATCGCTGCTGCCGAATTTCGGATGCCTGTGGTCGGCGGGAGTGAGGAGAGAAATCGCTCACCAATTAATTAACCACGAATACGTTCCCTGCGGGAAGTCACTATTTATACGTGGCTTTCCCAAAATAGATTATCCATCATCTACCCAATATCAACACTATAGAACATCTCATCTTTGGGACGAATTGGATCCTCGGATGAGGATTTGTCAGGATAGACTAAAATACACTGTTCAACTCATGGAATGGTTACAAGAGCAATGCCAACAAATTCTTTTGAAAGTCCTAAAAACACTCGTAGGAGCATGCAAAACAGGTTATCTGCTGTAATTGCCGGAAGAGGTGACCCCATGAGATTCTAAGTTTTTTTTAATTATGCCTTTACGCCTCGTCGACGTCGAGGTCATTAGAGGCGGGAAAGGCTGCAGACAAAGAATGGGAATGAATTCAGCTAGTCTTTTAATTGAACCATCCCGGCATTTCACTGGAGTGATTTGGGGAAACCATGTAGGCTAAAACCCAACTCTGGATGGCCGGAAGGACGTTCATGGAGTACATACCTTATGCAAAACTAGCTTTGACAGAAGTGAAGGTCAGGTTTAGAATCCGACAAAAACACGGCTCAGACTGGATTCGAATCTGAGACCTTTTATCCCGCAATTATATACTTTTCTGAGGAGAAAGAGATGTTTGATAAAGAGAAAAAAATTGCCAAATAAATCATGCCCATTTTATGCATCATTCCAAACATACCGGTCTTAAAATGCATACTTGGAGAAAAAGAAATAAACTACAGACTCGTCTCTAGCAACAGGTGTTTGGGAGTGGAGAGTGGCAGCTAATGTAACTGGAGATGCGACTCTGGGAAGCAGACAGCTGATCTTGAGAAACAGCAAGGAAACGGCCGGAGTGCTGTGAAAGCTTTCTGTGTCTCAGCCCACGCAAAGCGGGGCCGCGATACTTTGCAACAGGCCCGATAAAGAAATCTTCAAATAATGACACGGAAGTTTTCATTCACTGTATACTATAAAATTTGACTTTTGGTTTTTTCCTTTAAAACTGAAAGAAAAAGATCACTCATCTGTTATATAGTGGGATAATAAGATGGGATTCTCATTTCAGTACTTTTAATATCAAATTCCTAAACAGTTCAATTTTTTTTTATACTAACGATCGGTGAATCAAATTTCGTATAAAAAATCCAAAATTTTATGATGAGATTGTAACGTTTGGCGTGTTGATGCAAGAAAGAAATTTGTAATTTAATTTAATTGCGGTGAAGCCCTTGATCCGGTGGCAACTTATTTTCTTAAGCATCTATTTTTACCAATTTTTTTTTTTTAATTTAACTACTGTTGCCTTTTACAAATTTTAATTTTAAATTATTTCACAGATTTAATAAATTATTCGTCATTTATTCCAATACCTGGTTCCTAATGAAACCATATCCAGCTCCTTTATTACATCAGAGTGTTCTGCAGTAATTTCCTTAGCCATCTCAACTATATGTAATAATTAAATATTTATCTGAAAACATCATGATCCTAACGACAGACAAGAAATACTTGTCAGCCATCACTCGTTAATAACATGCAAATTCACTATCAAATTGTGTTAACTTATGTAGCACGAGAACAGTGATTAATGAAGGGGTATATACCTAGAACGTTTCTGGTTTCTATATTATAGGAAATATTTACAATAATTCCCATCAACAGAACTCCCTTTCATGCTGTTGTCATGACCCTCCTTCCCTTCAGCCTACATGCACACACCGCCAAACCACTTTTATTCATGTCTATCAAAGAAATTCTCAGATTTTAATTCAGTTGGTTACATTTAAACACAAGATGCTAGAAATAGCATAGAATAAAACGATCCTAATAAATGTATTAGTAGATTAAATGTAAAAATAGCATCGGAGGCAATAAGAGTACTAAGTTAACTCTGCTACCTAGGAAGTAAAATTACGACTGATGGCCGAAGTAGGAGTGATGGTACAAGCTTAGCATTAGGAAAAAGAACTTTAATGAATAAGAGAAATCTTTTAGTTTCAAAAATAGGCCTAGGACTCAGAAAGAACTTTTTAAAACTATATGTTTGGAACACAGCACTTTATAGTAGCCCAGCATGGACTTCAGCAATACCCGAAAGAGGGATAACTGAAGTAATTGAAATCTGATGCTGGTGAAAATTTAAGTGGGCATATAAAGTACGAAATGAACAAGTTTTTGAAATGGTAGGTGGGGAAAAAAGATTGTGGAAAAGACTTACTGAAAGAAGAGACAGGATGGTAGGTCATATTTAGAGACATGCAGGATTGATTAATTTTTTAGTGGATGGAACAGTCGAAGGTAAGAACTGTAGAGGAAGACAGAGATTACAATATATGAAGCAGATAAGAGGATGCGGATTGTGAGGGTTATGTTGAGATGAAGTTAGGAAGGGATGGAAGATTGCATCAAACCAGTCAAGAGAATGATGATAGCAAAAAAACAAAAAAATCAATAATTTGAAAATCGAATTATGGGTTATTGTAGGATAAATAGTAAATACTATCCTATTTCCTCAAAATAAAGCCATGTTAATCATAGAAGGCACAATATTGTTTAAACCAGTGGCTCTAAAATAATATTAGGGCCATCAGAGGGAGAATTTATAAAATAAACACAAATGATCAATATTAACAACATAGTCGTGGAAAACTTGAAAATTTATTGTGAATGAAACTTATGAACCTCAGTCTAGGTTTGGCCATACTTATTTTTAGCTGTTAGTTTGCAGCTGCAACATCTAAGGGCTGCTATTAATAAGGCTGACAAAACGTTCCGCGAACCACGAGTTTGAAATTACTATCTCTGGAACTTACACGTTGGAACTTGTTGGCAAGAGTCATAACTTAAACTGTCGTCCGTGATCTGCATACAGATCGTTCATACTCGTTTTTTCCATTTTCTCTACTGTTTTGAAATAATTTGTGAGAAAATTGTTCACACAATCTTTTAAGTCAGAAAAACTGCTTCTCCAAATTATCAGTGGTTTGAGTCCATGGAGATCATACAAATGAAGTTTTTGAAAGCTTAAATATTATAAAAAATATAATACGTAATTTGTATACCGCTTCAGTAGAATCACAATATCCCTTTAACGACCACATAGTATTCACACTGTCAACATATTATTCATGTGTTCATTACAACGTTAGGTTTATTGCAACGTGAATAAAAGATTTTATAGTTCCTCTTATACCAATAACAACTTTGACCGTGTGTAGAAATATTCTTGAACTAAGATCGTTCCAAAAGATTAGCAGGTTCACTTTCTACGCAAGAACTATCAAATTTTCTCTTCGCGACTTTCTCACTACGCAACTATTATTTCACAACTTCTCAATACTATGCTGGATTATCATAAGTTTTTCTCGCTGGCCATCTCTAACAACAACCCCTTCACTTCTTCTTTTTTCAGAGATACTATATTTTTCAACATATCAAAGCAAATAATCTCTATTAAACCTGCTATTCTTTTTATTTTTTATTAATTCAATAAACTTTTGTTTTCCTAGTATTATGGACTTCATCTGTCTAAATGCGTAATTTTATTTTATTTTAAGGAATTGGTATGCTAGAATACGAAATGATTTACAAAACATAAGGTTACAGAATGATAGATCACAGACGAAATATATAGTTGAAACGTTCACTAAAATATAAAAAAATGTAAAAAAGCGACCAGTAATGATGCTGTAGATTATTAATAACTGTAGAAACAACTCAAGTAAATAAAAGTATACGTAGACACAACGGTCTGCTGGGAGGGGTAATAACGGGTAATAACGGGAACTTGAGATAGCAACAAAAAAATTCCTATATTCACAGGTGAAAGGTTAGAATCGAAACAAACAAAAAAAACTACGAATAACAATTGGATGTTTAGCGCTATGTTTCTAAATTGCACTTATATGTGTAAGAGGTTAAACTGTAAAGCAATTCATTTCTAGTTGGTTTAGTCAACTTAATTTTCGTTTTAGACATTACATATATTACTGAAATAATGCGAAGTCATATATTAAGTTTGCATTCTGGCCGTGAGAGAAAAACATTTGCAGACTTGCTCTGTAGTGTGGGCTATGTGCGGGGCTCAGTTTACAGGTTTGAATCTGGAATGGATTCGTAGCACTCTGGATAGGGGTCAGTTCTCCAAACTGAGTTACCGTACTTAATTATCCTATATTGTATGCTTATCCTGCGTTATTTGGTAAAATAATATTCAGTGCAGTATAAACGAAGATTTTCCCGACGCGTCTGTACATGCTACATTGCAACAACGACGCTGTTGGGTCTTTCCAGAGGGTTCTTTTTCATTTCCTGTCTTCGTCCCAAAGGACAAGAATGCAATGTACAACTATTTGCGCTAATGGTCCCGGGAGGAAACTGCTACCTGAAGACAAAAGGCCACACAACCCTACAGGTGGTACAAAAAGCAAGAATATAGGAGGATTCGCAGATATCCATGCTGTGATGGCACGTGAAGAGAAATATTAAATTGAAATCTGGTATCAGCACTAATAGAGTTTGGAATCCTCTACTAGTTAATTGCTTCTTGTGACGGTATTTCATCTATCTGAGGGTAGATATTTATTTCTTTACGAATCTGTTTGTTTTTGTATGATCAGCCCGGACGTATCCTTTAACAGCTCTCAGAAAATGTATGTTTCTGGTTTAGGTCACTTTCTTTATTCTTGCATACTGTACATCACATATAACAGTGAGGGAATGCTGTAAGTTTTATGTTATTATATTTGCATCTCATCTTATTTTCTCTGGAAAGATGTTAGTTTATTGTTAAAATCACTATCATGGCCATACGATATGTCATAACGCAATAATTGTAATAATTAAAATTTTATTCTTGCTCGATACTAACGATGACAGTACTTATTTTGTTCTGATTATATTGCTGCTTTAAATGTTACTTTTTATTTTGCTATTCTTCAACTGTATTCCATAATTCTGCAATTTAGACGTTTGATCATTGCTCTCAGAGTTTCCTATCTGCAAATAAAATTATGTTCAGAAACTTGTTTTGAACAGCCTTTATTGCTTGAGGATCTCTTCCCGTCGAGTGTTTACTTGATCATCTGCATATGTCATTTATAAATAGTAAAAAGATAATAAACTTGTCAGAATCCTTGACTACCAAATAGGGGGCTCAGAAACCTCGTCATTTATTGAAGTACTAACTCTTGTATCTCTGCATACGCTAATCTTCACCAGAATCACGTGAAAGGTAAACTTTACAAAAAAATATATTCCGTAGTTTATCACTACTCACACTGTCAAATGCCTTGGTGTAGTCTGTCAAACAGTTTTCGACATTCAAATCTCACAGCTTCTCAGTGAGTATGTTTATTGTTGGTACTGTATCCAGTGGCGTAGCTATCGGAGGGCTAGGCGGTGCCCTTGTTAACCTACGTAGCTACGCCACTGTATCTTTTTTTTTTTTTTTTTTTGCTGTCGTCAGTCTTTAGACTGGTTTGATGCAATCCTCCATCCCTTTCTATCCTGTGCTAACCTTTTCGTTTCTACATACCCCTTACAACCTACGTCCTCATATATCTGCTTCATATATTCTAATCTCTGTCTACCTCTACAGTTCTTACCTTCGACTGTTCCCTCCACTAACAAATTAACCAATCCAGCATGTCTCAAAATATGACCTACCAGCCTGTCTCTTCTTTCTGTAAGCTTGTTCCATAAACTTCTTTTCTCACCCATCATTTCCAAAACTCGTTCATTTCTTACTTTGTCTGTCCACCTAATTTTTAGCATTCTTCTGTAGCACCACATTTCAAATGCTTCAAGTTTCTTTCTTTCCGGTATTCCTAAAGTCCATGTTTCGCTACCGTAAAGTGCTGTGCTCCACACATAGAGTTTTAAAAAGTTCTTTCTAATTCCTAGATCAATGTTTGAAACTAAAAGGTTTCTCTTTTTCATGAAGGCTCTTCTTGCTAGTGCTATTCTGCTTTTAACATCCTTCCTACTTCGGACCATCGGTTGTAATTTTGCTTCCCAAGTAACAGAACTCACTCACTTCTCCTATAGCATCCGATCCTATTTTTATATTTAATCTACTACTATTGGTATCATTTCTGCTACATTTCATCGCTTTTGTCTTACTTTGATTTATATTCAGTCCAAAATCTTCCTTCAGTATTTTGTTCATGCCATTCAATAACTTCTCAATATCCTCAGCTCTCTCTGCTAACAAGACAATGTCATCAGCAAATCATAGCATACTGATTTTTTCTCCCTGAAACCTTATGCCACATGGAAATTTTTCTTTGACTTTCTTCATTGCTTCTTCTACATACAAGTTGAATATTAACGGGGATAGACTACAACCTTGCCTCACACCCTTTTTAACCGATGCATGTCTCTCGTGATTCTCTACTTTTATTACAGCCACTTGATTCTTATATAGTTTATAGAGTATTCTTCTATCTCGATACTTCAGACCTGACTTCTTTAAAATTTTGAACATGTCTGTCCCACCTAACATTATCAAAAGCTTTTTCTAAATCAACAAATGCCATAAAAGTATCTTTGTTTTTCTTGATCCGCCCTTCAAGTATTAATCTTAAAGACAGAATTGCTTCCCTTGTACCGCGATTTTTCCTAAACCCAAACTGATCTTCACCTACTATCTCTTCTACTACCCTTTCCATCCTTCTGTATATTATTCTGGTAAGTAATTTTGAAGCATGTGATGTTAGACTAATTGTGCGATAATTCTCACATTTGTCGGCTTGTGCTTTCTTTGGAAGTGTGAAGATGATATTTTTATTAAAATCAGTTGGAATTTCTCCTGTTTCATAACTTTTTGATATCAGCTTGAATAATCTTTCGATTCCTTCCTCTCCTAGAGATTTAAGAAGTTCTGCAGGGATCTCATCAATTCCAACTGCCTTATTTGCTTTCAAGTCATTCAGAGCTTTATTAAATTCTGTTCTCAAAACAGGATCTCCTAAGTCATCAATGTCGACATCGCCTTCCTTTTCCAATACACTATTGTTCAAGTCGTCCCCATCATACAGTTTCTCAATGTATTCCTTCCATCGATTAGCTCTATCTTCTGAGCTTAAAAGAGGTTTCCCATCGGCAGCTTTAATGTTCATACCTCTTTTCTTCATTTCTCCAAAATTCTGTTTGATCTTTCTATATGCAACATCTACTTTTCCTACGACCATTTCCTTTTCTACTTCTTCACACTTTTCTTGTAGCCATTTTTCTTTTGCTATTTTGCATTTCCTATTTATTTGATTTCTAAATTGCCTGTACTGCTCTCTTCCTGCTTCATCCTGAGCATTTTTGTACCTTCTCCTCTGATCCATCAGCTCCAAAATTTCTTCTGTGATCCAAGGTTTTCGGGCAGCTTGTTCCCTAAAGCCTAATGTTTCTTTGCCAGCTTTCATTATTTCGGTCTTTAATGCATTCCATTCGTCCTCGGTTGAGCTCCTTTCACAGTTACTTCTTAGACCTAAGTCTACCATTTCTGCAAATTTTTCTCTTGTGCTAGATTGTTTCAGCTTATTCACTTCCAGTCTGTTCTGCTTATGCTGCTTCCTTATTCGCTTGAATTTCAGCCTGCACTTCATTACTATCAAATTATGGTCCGAGTCTATGTCTGCTCCTGGGTACGCTTTACAGTCTAGAACTTGATTCCTGAATCTCTGTTTGACCATGATATAATCTAGCTGATATCTGCCTGTATCCCC
Organism: Vandiemenella viatica; assembly: GCA_031002005.1. Lineage (NCBI taxonomy): Eukaryota > Metazoa > Arthropoda > Insecta > Orthoptera > Morabidae > Vandiemenella > Vandiemenella viatica. The sequence goes on from CM061914.1 coordinate 60,896,195, forward strand.
AGGACGTTTCCAGGTGTATATTCTTCTTGCATGGTTCTTAAACAGTGTGTTCGCCACTACTAGCTTATATCTTTCACAAAATTCTAGCAACCTGCTTCCTCGCTCATTTCTTTCTCCTAGACCAAAACTTCCTACAGTATTCCCCTCTTTTCCTTCTCCCACTATTGCATTCCAATCACCCATGATTATTAGATTTTCCTCCCCTTTCACATATTGGATTAATTCTTCAATTTCAGCGTATATTTTTTCTATTTCTTCGTCATCTTCCTGTGACGTTGGCATATATACTTGTACTAATGTGGTTGGGACGGGCTTAGTTTCTAACCTCATCAAAATAATCCTGTCACTAAACTGTTCATAATAACTCACCCGTTTCCCTACTTTCTTGTTCATTACAAATCCTACACCAGTGACTCCATTGACAGCTTGTGTGCTAATTATCCTGTGTTCCCCAGACCAGAAATCCTGTGCGTCCTTCCATTTAATCTCACTAATCCCAACAACATCTAACTTAAGTTGTTCCATCTCCCTTTTTAAGTTTTCTAACCTACCTGCCCTATTCAGACTTCTAACATTCCACGCTCCGACTCGTAGAATGTTTCTATCCATTCTGATGACTCCTCCCTGAGCAGTCCCCACCCGGAGATCCGATTGGGGGACTATTTTACCTCCGGAATATTTTACCCAGGAAGAAGCCATCATGATATATGTAATTTGAGAGGATTACATGTCCTCGGGATACCCTTTGGGTCTTTAATGCAGTGGTTTCCCGTTGCCTTCTGCATCCCCATGCCGTTGATCATTTCTGATTCATCCGCCTTTAGGGGCCGTTTCCAACCCCAAGGGCAAGAGGGTGCCCTGAACCACTCCCCGCTCTTCCGCCCTCCTTTCGGAGGCCGTTGGCAAGCAGTGGGTGACTCCTTATACCGGGAATCTTTCAGTCGCCAGAGCCTCGTCCGTGCAAACAGGGTGCACCACGTGAAGGAGAGGTTGACATTTGGTTGGAAAAGACTAGTATTGTCTCTCCCAAACCCTTACACCCCCCACTGTATCTATACAGTATATTCCTTTAACGAAACTGTTATGTTCCACTTTTAATCAAGTTTCTAAAATTGTATACACCCTTTTATTTACATTGCATGTATATACTTTATAACTTGTATTGATCTTATCGCGCCTCAATAATTATCGCAATCCTCTTTTTCGTCTTGGAATTCTGTACAAAAGTCGTCTGTTACCATTACGTATCCTCCTTCAAGTGAAAAAGCAGCCTCTGTGCTTCTGGGAATAAACGTAAAATAAGCACGTTTTTTTCAGTAATTTTCACATATCTTCTGTTTACTAATTTCCTTATGGAATAAAGTATACAGAATATTTTTTATTGCGGAGATTAAGAAAGGAGAAATATGTTATTTTTCTCGAATGCAGAGACGTGACTGCATGCCAGCCAATTCAAAATTTTTAACTGGTTCATAAATTATTATTTTTAACTGCTTAACGTCTCTTAACAGCGAGGTCTTCAGAGACGGGAAAGGATGGCGGCCAAGTAATGGGAAAGAATTCGGACATGGCCTTTTGAAGGAAGCATCCCGGCATTTGCCTGGAGTGATTTGGGAAACCATGGAAAACCCAAATCTGGATGCCCGGACGGGGATTCGAACCGCCGTCGTTCCGAATGCGAGGCCAGAACGCTAACCGTTACACCACGACGCTCGGTGAAGAAAAAAAAAAACAGATGCGAGCTAGTAACATTCAGATTCACTTTTCAACTAATTTTTCTGTCAATACTGATGACGAAAACAGTTATTGTGCTCATACATCCCTCAACTTCTTCTTCGCTTCCGGCGTCCGTTACTGATTTAGACGTTAGTAGTTAAATAAATCTATACTATAGGAAATACAATCACTGTTTTACTTTTACTCATTGTCTGCTTCAGTAGCTGATCATTAAGAATCACTATGTAGTTTACATTGCACTATACCTAGACTGAATTATATACTTATATAAGCATAAAATAATTTTAAATTGTTTGAATAACCAAACAGATTATCCATTTTAATAAAATGCGTTGAACATGGAGATTGGACGTAAATTGAACAGTCCGGTAACCTGTGAGTCTCGATATGGTTCTAAGTGTTAATGATACTGTCTGCCACCACAACGCAGCTTAGTTAAACAGGAAATTTCTAATTAATAATTGCATTTGATTTATTCTCACTTATATTCGTTAAAGGAAATGGGATGCCAGCTAAGAGGCAATTGTCTTGAGAGGGAGGAATTGTCTTGAGAGGGAGGAATTGTCAACAAATACGAAGGCAGAGATTAAAAAAAAAAAAAAATGATAATGCTAGGCACAGATATATTCGAAGTTCTTTTAAATTTTCATGTTATTATCTCTTTATTTACTACAGTTAAATACATACATTCCTGTGATTTGAATAGCATCGGAAGTTTACTATCGATGTTCTCTATCCACGACTAGAACCCGGTTACAACATAACCTAAGAATTTTTAGTCAAAAGATAAGAATCAGGAAAGATTATTAGAAACTCAGAAGAAGTTTATACGATATATACATATCAAACAAAGCAATAATCATTATTCATATTTGAAATTATTTTTTTCGTAGAAACTTTACCATAATAATAAAAAAATTTGTCATTTTTTACTGGCTTTTTGAAAGTATTTGCAAGTAGTATAAAAACTGAGACCAGAGATAAAAAATATTACAATGCCAGACAGAGATGCGATGTTCTTTTCCTTATTAATGGTCTGCTTTATTTATTATGTATTTTGTTTATCTCTCAGTGTCTGGTATTGAAGAAGTAGCAAAAAAAAATTGAAGGAGAGAGCGATATTTTACTATACAGAAAAATCTCTTTTTTATCAAAACTCATGAGATGATTATCGGTAAACAATTTAAAAATTTGTGAGTTACTAGTTATATAAGAATGTTTCTCGGTTTTATATGAGAATAAAACTTTCTCACGAAGTTAGATGATTGACTCCGTTGGTAAAACACAACGCTTCGGCGAGCAGTACTCTGCCGCCATTGTCAAGTGACCGCTGCCAGCTAATAGTAATCAGAGGCCAACCAGCGACGAGTGACGTAGTGCATATACCGCATGGTATATGAGGAGGTCCTACGCCTACAGGCAGCGGTGACTTGAAAATGGCGACAGAGTTTGTGATCGCGAAACGTCGTGTTTTATGAACGAACTCATTCGGCTACATTTCCAAGGAAAGTTTTTTTTCTGTATTATCTTTTAGTTGTACTTATGGTTTCAAACACCTGTTTCAAGGTGGATAAATCTGTAAGTGATTAAAAATATCCGTGCCTGAGAGGGGATTGAGACACTTGTCCCTCAGCACTTGGAGAGGTTAACGTTACAGCCACTGCGCTGAAGCTAGCGGACTTCAACTATTTAAGCTATACCGTTTCAAGCAATGGTTAATGTAGGTCGGCAGACAAAGGAGATTCCGTTCCGTGTGTTATAGGGCCGGGATGCACATAACAGTATACCAGTAGTCCGTTGGCCATTGTTCGCCCCGAATTTCACAGTCGGGAAGCGGCCTGCAGAGAGCACAATGGATGCTAAACGCGTCGGAAGAGCACTCCGCTCTAATCAAGGCCTCCAAGCAAACACCACCCACCCTCCTCTACAGCTAACACTCACGCCCTTCTTAAACGCAGCCACCTTGCCAGCCAGTTTTTAGACGGCATCAGAACTCTGAAGTAAATGTACAGGATTATAAATGCGTAGCTCATCTGCATATACGTTAGAGTGCTCTGTTATTATTAAATATCTACTACCTGCGCTTTCTTTTTTGTAATTATGCCTTTATAGCTCGTCGTCAGGTAGGTCATTAAAGCCACGAAAGGAAACGGGAAGGAAATTGGTTATTGTCTCTATTAAGTAATCATCCTAGCATTCACCTGGAATGATTTCAGGAACCCATGGAAAACTGAATACTTGGATCGACTGTTACTCCTAGTAAACAGACTCTTCTGCCTTCTTCACCACCTTTTCCCGTCATTCGGGGTCGCCTGACTTCGCTGTATTTTACTCACCACTGATGTGGTCAAATTTCGAGCTTTGATTTTTCGGCCGCGTATCCTTGCTGACGCCAATCATTTTATACCTGCTGCCAGGTTGTACTAGATACTGATGGAGGAACTGAAGCGCTGCCATCTGTCTTTGAAATGTATAACTATGTTCTGTGTGTGTTAAGTTTATTTTTATTTATTTATTTTTTTTTTTAGTAAAAATGTAATTTATAAGGCGGAAATTGGAAACCGTCCTGTGGAAAACTGCCTAAAAAGTTACTAAATCCTTAGTCAGGAAGGCCGGTACGTGATGGTCTGGGTTCGTGCCCGGCCCCGTTGTAGATTTAGTAATAACAGCACAATGAATCTTGCTGACGGGTACTTAATCAAATGAAATGCCAACTACGAATAATTTTTAAATAATTTCGCGTTACGTTTTTAAACTGAAGTCGAAACGGGATTTTGGTCTTAAGTAAGTAAGTATTGTTTCATTTTGATCTATGAACTCAAATATTTTTTCCCTATCCATTACATCTATAAAACCATCATACCCAACATTCGTAATTACTTGCTATATATTCTGTAATCTTTGTTTGTCTCTTTACTTATTTCCTGCAACTATAGCATCGGCGACCAAGTTAACTAATCGCACATGTCTTAAATTGTGCTTTATTCGTATTTTAATATTTTTCACAATCTCGTTTATCCATCATTTCCAAGAGCTATTCATTTTATGGATAGAGTTTGGCGAAGAAGCATTTATTACAGACTTGATATCAATATTAATAAGACAAAAATAATGGTCACTGGCAAAAACAACAATTTCCAATGTCATATTATGAGCACCAGAAATCCATTCAATGTGTATCCAGCTATACGTATCATTTCACTGCATTAAATAGGCAATGGAATTCATCTGATGAGGTAAAGTCATGTACCGGAAAACTAGCAGTTACCTTCAGTAAAATGAGCAATATTTTTTTTAAAAGGTTTAACTTATCAGTGACCACAAAGATGAGACTTCTGAGCTGCTATGGGTTCCCTGACCTGTACGGCGATGAAACGTGAATGGTAGCGGTAACGCTTAGAAAAAATGTTAGAGGCTTGTGAAATGTGGCCCTATAGAAAGATGTTGAGGATACCATGGACAGATCTCGTCACAAACGCTGAAGTGTTTCAAACAATGAAAAAGGGTATGTGAATATTTACCACCGGTGAAAACATGGTCCCATCATGAGAAATAACAGCCTTGACCAACTCCTACAATCTAATCTACAGGGAAAATTTCGAGGAAAGAGAAGTGCTTATAGAAGAACTTCCTAGTCAAAAAATTTGAGAATATGGACCTTCAAAACAACTACTGACAGAAGACAGCCAAGATGCTGCCGACACCCGAAACGGATAGGACCAGAAAAAGAAGAATCATTCTGTTCTAAGGGCCACATAATTTTTAATGCTTCATGTCTGATTCTTTCTGGATTCACTACCTACCAAACATCATTCCCACAAAGCGCTGCGTTTCAAACATAAAGTTTCCGAACATCACAGATCAATGTTTGTCCATTTGAAGAGGGCACTTTGTTATTGTTTCTAATCTACTTTGATGACATCCTTTGCCATTCACTTTGCAAGTAGTAAAACTGTCATACTTTTTATAATACCGGTGTGTCGATTTTGATATTTACTGTAGCGTATAATTTTTTCTGCATCATTACCTGTTTGATTTGTATCTAGTCTGAACTCCTCTAAGAACAATTGGAATTTTTGTCTGTGTCTTAACTCTTACGAGCACGTGGAACAATATCTATCAACAAATTGATTCGAATCTTTATTCCAAACATTAGTTTACTTCTTTGGTTTCTTCTGCTGAGCTATGTTAAATATTAGAAGTAATAAATTACTGCCTTGCCTAGTTCTCCTGACTCTAATATCAGTGCACATTTATTTTGCTATCTTATGCTTATACACACACATGTCTATAAGTTAACGGATCTCCGAGTTCTACGGAAAAACAAAGGGCTCTGGAAGGGAGCCAGGCAATAATTTGACTCGTGTTACGCTCCGCCGGTTGCATACAGAACGTCAATACTCGCATTGCAATGAATGTCCAATGCGGAACAGTCTGTCCAGATTGGCTTGCGGTCACCCATCCCACTGCTGAACAAACAATCGTTGGGGGTGAACAGTGGTCCGCAGTGAAGGTGTTAGAACTGCAATCCTTCGGGTTGATTTATGTTCAATCGGGCTTAAGTCCGGGAACCATGGGCGTACCGAGCGAGGGGCAGGGGAAGGCTGGTGCCCCCCCCCCAACCCCCTTGAAGAAAAATTTGTTGCCTTCAGTACTCTTCAACAAGTGAAGAACTGGCTCAGGAGCACTTTGGAAGAGGAAAGATTGACTGGATTATGCCTGATGAGTATGCATCGAAATTTCGTGAAAGATCACCGTGTGATATTGTAAAACAAAGTTATTGAAAAATTTTCTGAGAATCCGAGACGATTAATGTTTACATAAAAAACTATAACTGAGTTACGACCTTAATTTACTACATAGTAGGTCCTTAGATTAAGTGGTTGGATTACTATATTAATCAATAGTAAAAATAGTGTCCTCAATAGGTTTGAGTTTCATTTTGTAAGAAATTGTCATGTTTCAGTCCCCCACCCCACGTCCTCGAAACCAATACGAGTTCCCCCCCCCCCCCCAACTCTTGTTCAAATCTTGCCCCGCTCTTGTTCTGATCCTGGATACGCCCTTGCGGGGGGCCACCTTGTAACGACAGAGGGTTTATAAGAGACGGTGACCATGCAATGATGGAGCATCACAGGGCGATAGAGAGGATTATCGCTGGACAGAGATAGTGGGTGGCAGTCAGTAACAGAAGGACGAACATGGCGGTTGTATTGTAGCAATCGCATCACAAAAGTGGTGCCGGGAGTGTTTATTTATTGACTGGTGTTGGAAGACTGCAGCCGGGTTTTGTGTGGAGAGAAAAAGAAAACGGTGTACAAGACACGCTGATGAAGGAGAACACGTTTGTATTGTGTGTGGACTGTAACCAGTGAAAACTACTTGCGAACCTGAAACTTCGGAAAAAAATCTATATAATCATTTTGTCTGATGGCTACTTCTAGAGCGATAACAATAAAGTGTTTCTAAACAAATGTTATTAACCAGACTAGACTTCGCTGTTGGCATTTGTGTATGATCCCAATCACTTCTTAGGGGACATCCATTAATTACGTGAGGTGAAATAGGTGGGGGAGGGGTCCGGTGAAATCTCACCAGATATCACCAAGGGGAAGGTGGGGGGGGGGGGTCTACGGAAATCTCACGTGAGATTTTGCGAAAATTTTTTGGACAGTAGAGCTAAAAAAAAGGTCTACAATTTGTGCCAAAGTCGATTTTAGGCGTCAAAAAGTGAGGCTGTGACCTAAAAAAAAAGCTCTACAAAAGTTCCCAGGGCGATTTCTAGGGGGGGGGGGGGGTTCTCACGGACCAGATCTCACCACAGGGGGGGGGGGGCCGGATCTCACGAAATCTCACCAGGGGGGAGGGGGTCCAGAAATCCGGAAAAACACCTCACGTAATTTGTGGATGCTCCCTTATGCTCAAGGATATTACACAGCCTTCTGACCGAAAACTGAACTTATTAATAAGACGAGGACAGACGTTGTAACATTCGAACCAAAACTTGTGTTATATGAACAGTAGGCAGGCACGAATCATTGACTTATTCACCTCTCCATATTTAGATGAATAACGTTACATGCTGGTCACTCTAGACGTGTGATGTCTCCAAGTTACATATATTAGTCCACTAGAAAGGTTCCAGCCCAGTGTGGGCGAGTATCATCATTAGGGTTCGGATCTTTATGACCAAAAAAATAGATAAATCTGCAGGCAAATATGACCTTAAAAATGTGTAAATATTACCTAAAAATGATAAAATATGACCAAACATTTAAATTTACTATACATCAAAACATGCTCAATTATTTTATCTAGTAGTGTCGCTTTCATATAGACAGTATAATTTGCCTCCGTGCAACCTCTGCACCATTGAGAAATTAAAACCGAGCGTGGTGGTGTAACAGATAGCGATCTGGCCTCGCATTCGGGAGGACGGCGGTTCGAATCCCCGTCCGGGCATCCAGATTTGGGTTTTCCATGGTTTCCCAAATCACTCCAGGCAAATGCCGGGATGTTTCCTTTAAAAGGCCATGGCCGAATTCCTTCCCGTTCCTTGCCCCCATCCTTTCCCGTCTCTAAAGACCTCGCTGTTGAGAGACGTAAAGCAGTTAAAAAAAAAGAGAGATAAATTAAATAGTTTAGTTGAAGTCACTTTAATTTCAGATAATTTACAGATTAGAACTCTTTCATATGTACTTAAACTCTCCTCTCTAAATTTCCTTACGTAAATTCACACTTTCAGAAAATTTTATTTCCGGCATAGCGGTAGGCCTACTCACTGATCCACTGCAGATTTAACGATGACTGAGGATATTTCATTGAGATATTGATTGACGAGGATCGATACATACATGCATTTGTCGCATTGTCGAGATTAAAAGGCGGGCGGAACATTACGTTTAGAGAGTGACAATAATGTATAACTTCAATTCTTAACTGATGAATTCTGACCACAGTGAAAATTTGTTTTGTTTTTTTCCACCTCCTGTATATTTCTTTTCATCTATATCTCGTGAATCCACGGTACTATTAAAAAAACTATCAGATTTTTCCTCAAAATATGACCATAAATATTATCGAAATATGACCACAACTAGGAAAAAGGTTTGAATATACATTTATATGCTATGTAAAATACATTTAAATACAATCAGAAATGTTGAATCGGTGTTTAATTCAGCATTTCAGCTCAAAAAGAAGGCATGAAAAAAATATAACTTTCCTAAATATCCGAACCCTAATCACCATCCATCAGGTGGAACCCAGGTCCATACCATGGAGGAAGGAAATATATGGAGAAGACGCAAGAGACCTTCACCACGCATTGAAGTGAAGCAGGGCGGAGGAGGAGTGGGGGGGGGGGGGGGCGTGGCCGGAGTGGAGGGGGCATGGCCGCTTCCATACAGACACGGGGAATATGTACAAAAATCTCAAGGGGACTCTAGGATAAAGGTGACGCTGCAATCTGGTGATGGATTATTATGTAACTCGATATGACAATTAAAAAATGAAAAATAAAATTTATTGATATCCTGCTTAGTTTTCGAGATTTTCTGTCCCAAATGTGAAATGGTTTTGGTTGAAATTCAGAATAAAAAATTGGTCAAAGTTAAATTTGATGATGGATTCTTATTTAAAAAGACGTGACAAATGAAAAATAAAGAATAAAAATATTCGATATCTCACCTAATTCTAAAGATATACTGTATCAAAAGTGAGGTGTCTTGAGTTGAAATGGAGAAGAAAAATTTCGCAAAAGTCAAATTTAATGATCGATTCTTATGTAACACGACGAGACAAATCGAAAATAAAGAATAAAATTTTTCGATATCTTGCTTAGTTTTCGGGATATACTGGGAACATCGCAATTGTTTGGAAGCGCAATATTGCCGCTGCAGCCACTGCGCATGCGCGAGCCTGCTTCACCAATTTAACGTCACTTCTCCTCCATATATTTCCTTCCTCCATGATCCATACACGCCACAAAAAATTTGCACATACTGTTGCAGGATGTCATTCCTATGATAACCGTCTCAGTACTCCTAGGAAACACATGGCTCCTAAAAAATTCCACCACAGACGAGAACACTTGTTCTTTCTACAATATTGGTAGGATTGCAACGTGTCCCAGAAGTCGCGCCAGATGAACAACCACTCTCCAGGAAAACCGCGACTCATCCGTCAACAGAATCAGTCAGGATGAGCAAGACACCACATTCGGGCTAGCCGCACTGTGCTTTTGTGTGAGGGGAACGCATCTGGCAGGTGACAGAACATACAGATCAACCTCTCAAAGCTGACGATACACTGCCTGTCGGGAGATGTGTGACCCGGAGGCTGCTGCAAGGTGTTTAGCCAGAGCAGGTGCTATGCTGCTTCGGGCACTTTAGACGGTGTACCGATTCAGATGCTGGGTTGGTCTATCTTGCCCCTACTTGCCTTTGAATTATTCCTCTCTCCAAGGATCTTCTGTACATCGGTGAAAATGACGCTGCGGCAACATATAACTCCTCGACCACCTGACAATGACTGTGGCCGGCCTCTAATCTGCCGATGATCCGATCGTGAGTAATGTCCATTCAGACGAGTTTTCTGTTCCACCCTGCCTCCTTTTTTTTATTGTTTTTACGCCTCGTCGACGGCTAAGGTCATTAGAGGCGGGATGGGACTGGGGACAAGGAACGGGAAGGAATTCGGCCATTGCCTTTTTTGAAGGAAGTTCCCCGGCATTCGCCTGGAGTGAATTGGGGAAACCATGGAAAACCAAAATCTGGATTGCCCGGAGGGGGATTCGAATCCTTCTTCCATATCACTCGAATACTGTATGCCAAAGGCAAGCAATACGCAGTCAGAACCGCTGCATCCGATTCTTTTGCCCACACAGACTTCTTGCAGCACGCTAAACAGTCTTGTACTGAGCTGCTTGTTGCGTGTTTAGCAGCCACTGTTTAATTCACACATTATAATAAGGACTATAAAACTTCGGTCAATTAAAACTATAAAACAATCAGGAGGGTCTAAAAATACTGTGCGTGTCCCCAGGATTAATTTCAACATTTTCTTAAAAACTTTCTGCCTGGAAGTTTTTACGTGAACAAATATAACGGAATTTGGATAGCGTAAAATTTTATAGTACACAGCTGAAATAACGAATCGATTCGAGTAACATTTTTGTTCTTCCCAAAATACTTGCCTATTTAATAAAAACAATGTATTTGGCACTAGTCTGTTAATTTTCAGGAAGTCGCATAATTTTTTTAGTTAGTTCTTATAATTTTGTTTTGCTTTTTCTGTTGGTTGAAGTGAAAAAGTAATTTGATTCCTAACACGTAAATGTTTCGAATTAAAAAACTCGCCACATAGTTCGGTAGGTATTATTTTTTTATAATTTTTCTTGACTCTTTACTGAAAGTTGAATTTTTTGCTGATTAGTAACACAGTCCGGAGACAACGTGACCTTCACAGGACTAATTTCGTGTCGGCGACTATAGCGGAAATGGGATCTGTCTGTTTGCTCATTTTTATTTGCGGTTCTATGGCAGTGAACTTCTTTTAAAGTATTTTCACTGACTGCATGTTTTTTGCTCGCAGCGCGTCTGGAATCGCAGAGCGTAAGAAATTCAGGGAAAATGTTATACGAAACACCCTTTCTGCACTGTATGTTGCATTTGCTACACATATGTAATCCCATCTCTGTTCTATTATACAATATTCCCGTCCATATATAGATTTATAAAATGTGGGCAGTAGTGATTCCATACATTTACTTTTACAGCTTAGATGTCTGTAATAAAGTTCTTAATCTTTGTAAGCTATTTTATGTTTTTCTGGATATGATTTTTTTTTGTCTGTCTTCAATAAACAGTGTTCTAGCTTGATACCAGAGTGCCTAGCAGGCTCTTAACTTTGTGGTGCAGTGAGTACCGCTAAACGATCCCTTGGGCCATCACAACGAGCTGCAATAATGAGTTTTACGACTCCGTTTTAACTTCTCTGCTCTTCCTTCCATGAAATCTCTGTTCCATACGCCAACAAAGAACTTTACTGCCGTCTTTTAATTTTTCAGTTTTTGCAGTAAAGAATTCATTGTAAGCCCCCGCGTAACTGTTTACGGAGGATATTGAGTGGCTCGGTATTTCGTACCTGTAAAGGACTTAGTGTCGGCCGCTATGGATCATGATTCCAGTATGCTAATGCTTGCAATTAACAGCAATGGCTGGCGGGATAATCGATTCGACGCCCTGAGCAAACAGTCAGTACGCCAATCTGCATTCCGGCATAATGCGGGATGCTTCAGTAATTACTTATGTGGATTCATAATGAGTTACTTTCCCTTATGCCATGATCCGCCCTAACTCCATAAGCCAGCAATAAAATACAGCGGGGGAAGTGCATTTCTGAAACGAGAGGACTGAGACGTTTCAAAGCCGAAAGTGATAATTTGCAATTTACGGTTCTTAACGCCCCTGCAACACACTATTCAAATATTCAAATATTCGATAATCGCATCTCTGCATCAGTCAAAACTTAAGCTACTGTATGAGTGCTAATATTAGTTCCTGCAAATTCTAGAATACACGGTTTCAATTCCGGGTACAGCCATCAAGATTTCGAAATGTGATAATTCCTCGAAATCAGTCGAGTCACTAAGACCAGTAATCTGAGTCTAAACGTATGACTATTACTAATGAATTCCCTTTCTTGAACAACAAACACTTGGAAAATTTTATAGAAAGATGTATACGAAACATTTTTTTAGGATATTTGTACTGTTTGGTTTAGAGAAACATTTTTCTGCGCATCCTGTCATTAGTGAATCTATACCTATAAAGCTGGGTTCCCACGGCGTGTCCCTCGGCGCCTGTTAGGGGACGCCTCTCATCTTTGCCGCATAAGCTAGCAGGTACAGCGCTTCTCGACCCACCACCAGGCGGTAGAAGAGGAAAGGCGCGTCCTGCCTACCACGCGCCGTGGGAACGAACCTTTAGACCGGGCGCACATTGACGCTGTCGCGAAATAATCGCGGAAGTACTTAGTGTTGCGAAAGAACCGTAGAAGTACTTAGGTGCGACAGGTTGTGCAATACAGTGTAGGGTTTACGTGCTCGGAGGCGCGTGGGATGTTGCGGAGAAAACCAGAAGGTCGAGCGAGGGGAGATAAGTGCCGCGCGAGAGCTTGATAACACGGCCAGACCCAGCTGCTACGTGACGGGAGACTGAAAATTTCCAGAAGGGCAACCAGGGCTGATGCAAGAACGAAGGATGTGTGACCGACGCTACAGAATGTTCTGGAAGGTTGAGAGGACACAAGTAATGTCGTCACCGGACGATATAAAAAGAGGTGGCTGGGCCACCGAGAGCCAGACTAGAGAGTAGAGTAGGGCGGAGCAGTAGCGGAGCAGCAGCAGCAGCAGCAGCAGCAGAGAGAAGGGCGGAGAGACAGACTAGTGCAGGGCACAGTAGTCGCCGTCAGTGGTTCAACTCTCAGTAGCAGTCTTCGACGCTGATGTAGGGCATAGCTGTCATTGTCAGGAGGTTATGGACTCTAGCAAGAAGGGTGTCATACTAATTAATCCTGTGGGAAAGTACTTCTCTTATAGAACGTATCTCAGCTTGAAGCGTTGGAGACGTTTCTGCGAAAAGTATATGCTGAAGCAGGCATGGACACTATCAGCATTTTATGGTAGCCCTTGAAGTCGTGCACCTCCCATAGGGCCTTCTATGAATTAAGTCGGGCTTCGTGAGCTGTAACATTGTAACTTTAATTTGTTGCAGTTCAATTATTTTTCCAGTACCTTTTCCACACCGAGTTCCCTTATTTGAAGAATTTTTCCCACTTTGAGTTGAGTCTTTTAATTTCACATTAGACTCACTTCAAGCTCCCAACTTCCGAACCGCTCGCGGAAGTAAAATAGCCAATCAGACGCAACAACGCGCAGCTGACGCAGGCGGCGCAGCACAGTTTCTGTGTGTCTATCTTTTGGGGCGAAACAGCGCGTATTGAGACGCAGAGCAGGGCAGCGCAGTACTGCGCCGCACGTGGCCTGCGCCACGTTGTGTTCACGACACAGAAACTGTGCCACGCAACTCACTCGTGCCGGGTTTTGCCGTAACACTTCTCGCGCTATTTGTAATCTTGCTTTGCTTTAAAATCATTTTCAACTATGGAATAAAAACAATTGATTAATCTGGTGAGTAACCAACCTACGATTCACTATATCAGTCATAATAAATACATAAAAATTAAATTTAAACATAAAATTTGGACAATGTGCCCAACAAGTGGCAAGTAAATTCAGCATTTACTTATCATACAATCGTCCATTTACAATTTTCTCTTTTTGAACTCATTTTTAATAACACCTTTAAAAAAGATTGATATATAAGCAATTATTACATTATTTGTTTTCTTATTATTTGTACTACATCATTCAATAGTATCTCCGAGAAACGGTTTTTTTCTTGTGGCAACGTCCGACTGAATTGAGCTTTTCTGCTTCTTCTCACTCTTCAAGGCAACCACCGTCCAACTCTTAACGAGAGAGAGATGATTCTTGTGAAGACAATTTCCCGAATAATTTGTTGAACATTGCTTTTTTAGTTTCAAGTGGTTCTTATGTTCTGTTATGTAGTTTTCTCAAAAATATAATATGAAATAAAAGAGAAATACATTCTTATAAATGTCATGTACCGTCAAACGCTAAATAATTAAATAAATAACCACGAAAATACTGCGAGATTTTCTTCAGTTCTAATAGGTATTTGAGCGTTGTCGAGAAAATAACAGGTTAGATTATGCTGTGAATCTCCGCTCGAGTCATCCGGAAATAATATATTGAGAATTCTCTGGTCACTGCAAAAGCCAGATGAGAGTTTCTTCTTTTCATAAACTCACTTTTGCATAGTTTTATCTAACTCAGCTTCTGTTAAAGTAATAACAATTTTCCAAGTTATCCCAGTCTGATTCAGAAATAAAAAATCGAGTTTTTCAATCGACATGTTTTTGGTTACGCTTTTTTGTCGGTTTCTCACACAACAAAACAATGCTTTGTAAACTGCCGCACGAAACTGCGCTCTAATATGCGCGGGCAACTGCCCGACACAAGTTTCTGTTTCCGTGCTGCCCTGCCCTGCTCCGCGCTGCCGCTACTGCGCCCCGGGCTAAATGCGTGTCTTGGTCACGATGTAGCGATGTCTGTCACACTCTGACGTCACGCTTCTCGCCTTCGCTGCCCAACCAACAACGACCGGAGATGTTCGAGATTATACGCGTCATTTGATAACAGTTCTACAGGGCGTTCGCCGGGAAACGCAACCCACTGTTAGCGCTACAAGGAAGAAACTGCTCCCGGCGAGCGAGCGCTCAGTTTCCGGCATTGTTCGACCGTCGGCCGCGGACTATTTCATAATAATTACGATTCATAAACTTCATAAACTTGTGTGCTAAGCATTTAAATGTGAAGTAATTCATTAGCTTACCTTATAAAAGATGCTGGAAGTGTTGACCCTCTTGTGTAATGCACATTTCACATCTTCTGAACATATTTCGAGAAACACGCTGCCCTAACTGACTTAATATTTTTTGGGTGACTGTTCTAGTCGAAAAGCGATATCGTCAATTTCCTCCTCTGTGAGAATACGGTTGACCAACAGTCTCTTTTTGTTAAAAAAATGAACCCGTTTCTCTTACTTTTTTAACCAGACGCAGAATTGTTGATTTAGCTGGCAGTAAAGCGTCAGGAAATTCGCGACGAAATTTACTGCGACACTTTTTAAACGACTTCTTCTTCACATATGTATCGTAGAGAAATATTCTTTGTTGCAAACTGTAACGTACCATAATTTTACTCACACTCAAACACGGTACAGATTAATAAGAGTATGAAGCCCCAAACCAGCCAAACCGCAAAGAAACGTTTATTCACAACACTGATTAATAAGAGACTGAAGTCACAAACTATCTACAATGCAAAGAAACCGTTCTTAACAATGTAAGGGTCACTGCACTGCACTGTTGGGGCAGCGGAGGTGTTAAACAGTGCGGTGATTCACGGTGCCGCGTGGCGGAAACTGCTGGCACGACTGACCGAGCAAGTTGCCGACGGCAACAGACTGGGAGGGTAGCGTTTTCCGGCGAACGCCCTGTATTTAGCTATGCATCCACATGTAAATGACCTGCCAGTACACTACAGGAAAAGTAGTATGTATTTCGTAAAAATCGACATATTAATTCTTAATTGCTTCTTCTTAATTAAAATTAGTTTCGTGTAAAGTTTTCTTATACTCTCTATTCAGCGATACCGTTCTTACTGTAAGCTAAGAAATATCTGCACTGGATGATTTTCAAGATTATGAGCGTTATTTGATGAAAATTGTACTTAGTTAGCGAAGAAACGTATGGCTAAAATACTGCGTACAACACGTCATTTTTGACCACCATATTCCATATAGATATTTTAAGTCACTATTATAATATACTCGAAGAAACACTGAAATAGAAGTATATACTGCATTTAAATTAATATATTAATTATTACTTGGTTTTATTACTGATGTCACTACATCAGACGTATGTAAATATTTCCAGTAGGTCAAATTTAGGTCGCAATATATGTAGTGAATGTATACGTACATGGGTAATACTTTTGAGCAGCAATGTCAGTAGAAGTTGTAGTTATATCGAAATGCACTCAGGACCAGAATGATAACTAACACAATTTTTTACAGAATAATTCACAATCAATTCAGTTTTGTAAATAATTTAAGCTGCTTTTCACAATCTCGGAGTTATTATTATACGGATGGAAGTAATTCTTTATTTATCGTGCTAAATGAGACCTGGACCAGGAATAAAACGAATATCACGCGCTATAGCATGAGGTTTTTGGATTCCTAACTTATTTTTGATTTAATTGGTTTCCTGATTCTGACATAATTAATTCAGTAAAAGTTCCAACTGTATCGCTGCGTAACTACAACCTGTTGCGTCTGGTTGGCTATTTTACTTCCGCGAGCAGTTCGGAAGTTGGGAGCTTGGAGTGAGTCTAATGTAAAATTAAAAGACTCAACTCAAAGTGGGACAAATTCTTCAAATAAGGGAAGGAACTGGAAAAATAACTGAACTGCAACAAATTAAGGTTACAATGTTACAGCTCACGAAGCCCGACTTAATTCATAGAAGGACCTATGGGAGGTGCATGACTTCAAGGTCTACCATAAAATGCTGATAGTGTCCATGCCTGCTTCAGCATATACTTTTCGCAGAAACCGTCTCCAACGCTTCAAGCGGAGATACTTTCTATAAGAGAAGTACTTTCCCACAGGATTGATTAGTATGACACCCTTCTTGCTAGAGTCCATAACCTCCTGACAGTGACGGCTATGCCCTACATCAGCATCAAAGACTGTTACTGAGAGTTGAACCACTGACGGCGACTACTGTGCCCTGCACTAGTCTGTCTCTCCGCCCTACTCTCTTCTCCTGCTGCTGCTCCGAATCTGTTACTGCTCCGCCCTACTCTCGCCTAATCTGGCTCTAGTCTCTAGCTGCCGTGCCCCGCACTGGTCAGCTCCGACCCCACACTCTGGCGGTCGGTCCTACTCTGGCTCTCGGTGGCCCAGCCACCTCTTTTTATATCGTCCGGTGACGACGTTACTTGTGTCCTCTCAACCTTCCAGAACATTCTGTAGCGTCGGTCACACATCCTTCGTTCTTGCATCAGCCCTGGTTGCCCTTCTGGAAATTTCAGAGTCTTTCGTCACGTAGCTGCTGGGTATGGCCGTGTTATCAGGCTCTCCCGCGGCACTTATCTCCCCTCGCTCGACCTTCTGGCTTCTCCCCTCGCTCGACCTTCTGGCTTTCTCCGCAACATCCCACGCGCCTCCGAACACGTAAACCCTACACTATATTGCACAACCTGTCGCACCTAAGTACTTCTACGGTTCTTTCGCGACACTAAGTACTTCCGCGATTATTTCGCGACAAACCGAAATATGTACAAACTACAAAATAAGGTTATGAGCATTAGATAACAACAATTCTATTTATTTAGGCAACCACAGAGAAGTGAATTGCCAGAAAATTGCTTTCACCCGTCATTTTTGACGGGCTTAGAGACTAATGTAGTAATAATAAACTCCTTGAGTTTGTTCCGTATCGAAGGTAAATAGTTTTAATTTGTTGTAAATAGTATGACTGTTTGCAAAATGTTACTAGGACAATACGCACTTTTTAGCAATTCATCACGCTGGTTTAAATCGTACCAGGAACTTCGGAAGTACACATTTATTTCCTAGGCATGCACAAAACGCTGACGCTCTTAAGTTGCAATTGGAATCAAATCTTGATTCTCCCGAACTTAAATAATTAATATTTCATTTTACCCAGCACCAGAAAGAGTAAATTTCTTAATTTTTAAAACACCCGATTAAACATTAGCATGAGATTTTTCACAACTATCTGATTAACAGATTATAAGATAGGGTTACCAGAATTTTTTCTTCAAATCCGGGGACGCTTCACAACTTTTTCACCAAAATGCGGGGACGCTTTCGGCATTTGTCCTAATTACGCGTTGTACTTTTATAAGTTATATGATTAAAGGTTGGGTTAACTTAAAAGCCACATATTGTTTATATTGTTTATATTGTGTATTTTAAATGAGCATCACAGACAGCCATGTTGCACGCAACAAGGAGACTTGATTTTCCAAAGCTGTTGTGTCCAAAACGCAGTATCCTTGTAATTTTCTTCATATCTCTAGCTTTAAACGAATGCTTTAGCAAATCAGGGCTTTTAAAGAATCCTCGCTTGATAAAAAAAAAAAATCTGAGGAAAACAGTAAAAATCCGAGGAAATCTGTCCGGGGACAGAGAGCTAAATACGGGGACTGTCCCCGGCAAACGGGGACGTCTGTTAACCCTATTATAAGAGTGCCTTGCAGACCGACTAAATAAACTAAATCTCGCAATGGAGAAAAGAGAAAATAAAATTTACTGACAAAGGCTGAATGTACTGTAAAGATTTTAAACGTAAAATATGTCATTGTGGCCTTTACGAAACCTATAGGGTTCAGCGGTACGTGGAAAAACACAACAAGAAATTAGAACCGGGATTATAGGAACCCTGTCGGTAGCAAGTGAACTCGGGGAGCAAGCTTTCAAGGAGACCCGTTTATTGCCAGCAATTAACAGCTTAGCTGACCGGAAGATTTGTCACGTTTTCAGAAATAGAAAGGAGATTTACCGGTCCGCATGTTGACGCTATTGTTTTAAATGAAAAAGATAAGTATTTTCTTTGTTTATTCTTCGTACTAGTGTGTATAGCAAGTCGTAGAAATAGACCAGTCTATTTTAGCTTTGGCTAGCAACATTATTAACATTTGTGACATTTATTTCTGCCGAGTCTACTTGCAGGAAGGGGGGAGTGAGATCTCCAGCTTCGAATACAGCAGTTTCTTCTCTGGAAGGGAACTTACGGAGCGTCCGTGGCGTGGTCAGAGGAGGAGGGGTTAGGTGGAAAGGTACGCTGGAGTATGTAAGGTAGGAGCAGAGCAAAGCTACATAGTTTTAATAAGTAAATGTCACAATTAAGATAGGATACAGAATACATAACAGCATGTGGATATTTACTTCCGTCATTTAATTATCTCTGTATCTTATACAGGGCGTTCGCCGGGAAACGCAACCCACTGTTAGCGCTACAAGGAAGAAACTGCTCCCGGCGAGCGAGCGCTCATCTTCCGGCATTGTTCGACCGTCGGCCGCGGACTATTTCATAATAATTACGCTTCATAAACTTCATAAACTTGTATGTGCTAAGCATTTAAATGTGACGTAATTCATTAGCTTACCTTATAAAAGATGCTGGAAGTGTTGAACCTCTTGTGTAATGCACATTTCACATCTTCTGAACATTTTTCGAGACACACGCTGCCCTAACTGACTTAATGATTTTTTGGGTGACTGTTCTAGTCGAAAAGCGATATCGTCAATTTTCTCCTCTGTGAGAATACGGTTGACCGACAGTCTCTTTTTGTTAAAAAATGAACCCGTTTCTCTTACTTTTTTAACCAGACGCAGAATTGTTGATTTAGCTGGCAGTAAAGCGCCAGGAAATTCGCGACGAAATTTACTGCGACAATTTTTAAACGACTTCTTCTTCACATATGTATCGTAGAGAAATATTCTTTGTTGCAAACTGTAACGTACCATAATTTTACTCACACTCAAACACGGTACAGATTAGTAAGAGTATGAAGCCCCAAACCAGCCAAACCGCGAAGAAACGTTTATTCACAACACTGATTAATAAGAGACTGATGTCACAAACTAGCTACAATGCAAAGAAACCGTTCTTAACAATATAAGGGTCCCAATATACTGCGTCACTGCACTGTTGGGGCAGCGGAGGTGTTAAACAGTGCGGTGATTCACGGTGCCGTGTGGCGGGAGCTGCTGGCGCGACTGACCGAGCAAGTTGCCGACGGCAACAGACTGGGAGGGTAGCGTTTTCCGGCGAACGCCCTGTATATTCTGTATACTGACAGTGCCGCGCATGCGTGTGACTTGAAGTCATAGCGTTCGAGTCGTACGACGTCGGCGCATTTTAACTAACCGACGGCGCATTACCCACCGAAAAAGTCACGTAGTATACAAAATCACATTCGTTTACAGATATCGCACTGGATTTTTCCCGCTAGTGACGCTTCGTATTGTTTCGAATCGGATCGGTCGCGTGTGGCCACACTGCTCGTTCATAAAATAATTCTAATTTTGTTCTTTGAACTGAATTTCAATGCATCTTTAGTGCTCGTATTATTTCAAGTCCAGAGGGTGGTGTGAATGGCGCTGTGCAGTAAATTTTGCAAAGATTATCGGAAATGTTGTTCCAGCGCGTTTTCACTATCGGAAACGGTGGAATTTAAGCAGGATAAATAACCGTTCCCAGTTAATGTAAAAAGAAAGGTAGCAGAAAACAAAAAATGAATCTCTTCTTTCTTTTTGTGCGGCAGGTATTCTTTGTTCTATTTTATCTTTTTGTAAGGGATGGCAAATGAGATAAGGATAATGTTTTTTTTTTAGAAATATTCTTAGAAGAAAAGGGTCGCTGACTGACCTGAGAAGGAGGTTTTACTAATAATTAATAATTCGCAACGTATATAGTCACACCATTTCATTCAGAATATTTATAACCATAGAAAAGTGTGTATATAATGCATATATCGGTAGTGTTCGTTATATCGCAATCATTTTAACGATAGATAATCTGTTAAGAGAAATCAGCACAAAATGTCTTCTGGCATTAATATGGAATAAGCCCTACGTTCCAAATGGTGGTAGGGAGAGGAAAGGGGGGGGGGAGGCGGGGCAAAAACCACCTCAGGCAACGTAGGGGAAGGGGTTGTACAAAAGAGGCGAAATTGAGCCACGTAGTTTATGGATGCTCCCTTACGGATTACACTCTTTGATGGTACTTCCACATATACAGGGTGTTACAAAAAAGGTACGGCCAAACTTTCAGGAAACATTCCTCACACACAAACAAAGAAAATATGTTATGTGGACATGTGTCCGGAAACGCTTACTTTCCATGTTAGAGCTCATTTTAGTTTCGTTAGTATGTACTGTACTTCCTCGATTCACCGCTCGTATTGTGGACGGCTGTGATACAATACGCCATTCTCCAGGGCTGCATCAGCGCATCAGGGATTCCATGCGACGGAGGGTGGATGCAGGGCCGCCGTAAGCGGGCGTGCACGGCGTGCACCGCACGCGGGCGGCACATCGAGGGGGGCGGCAAAACGAGCGATCGACAGTCGCCGCCCTGCGATAGTTACCACTCGATTGTCGCCGCGACGAAATTTGCGGCGTATTATGTAGCCGGCGACCTTTTTTTTTTTTTTTTTTTTTTTTTAGGTCAACAGCTGCTTCGGGCGGCCGGCGACCGGCGACACTTGGAATGGCAACAATGGGGGCGGCAAATAATGTTCAAAGGGGCGGCAATCTCACAGTTTTTTGATCCGGTTCGGAAATTTCCTAAATCCACCACTGGCTGTAGTTAGACAAGGGGCGGCATAATCGGTATTGCACGCGGGCGCTCAAACAGCTAGCGGCGGGCCTGGGTGGAGTGGATGCATGTATCCTCGCTAACGGAGGACATGTTGAACATTTCCTGTAACAAAGTGTTTGAAGTCACGTTGGTACGTTCTGTTGCTGTGTGTTTCCATTCCATGTTTAATGTGATTTGAAGAGAAGTAATAAAATGAGCTCTAACATGGAAAGGAAGCGTTTCCGGACAAATGTCCACATAACATATTTTCTTTGTTTGTGTGTGAGGAATGTTTCCTGAAAGTTTGGCCGCACCTTTTTGTAACACCCTGTATGTCGTGTATTGTCGTGAATTCTTATCCCATAAATCCGGACGTTTTTTTTCCATATTGATTCAAGGTAATATTTCTTATTGACCATACGACCTTGTGGGAAAAACTTATGATGCAATACGTCACGGTAATCGAAGAAAACAGGGAGCAAAACCTTGACACTGGATCGAGCTTGGCGTGCTTTTTTCGGTCTTGGCTCTTCTGGACGCTTCCATTGTGATGACCGGTCATTAGTTTCGACGTCATAACCACATGCCCATGATTCGTCTCCAGTTACGACCATTTTGAGCAAATCAGGATTATCTTTGATGTCATTCAACAGTTCCTGAGCGATGCTCATGCGACGGTTCTTCTGGTCAAAATTCAGCAGTTTTGGAATAAACTTAGTTGACACACATCTCATACCCAAAACATTCGAAAAAACTGCATGGCACGGGCCAACCGAGATGCCGACTTCATCAGCAACTTCTCTAATGGTGATTCGACGAATCTCCATCACCATTTCCTTCACTTCTTCAACGTTTTCTTCAGTTGTTGACGTGCTAGGACATCCTGAGCTAGGTTCGTCATTAACATCTTCTCGGCCACCTTGTAACAGCTTGTACCACTTATAAACTTTTTTTTACTCAAAATAGATGCCAGTGACAACATTTCAAGTGTTTTGGAGCTGTTAACTCCATTTTTTACGCGAAATTGATGCAAACCCTTTGAGCAATTTTTTTCGACTGCAGAAAATCGCCGAGCACACAAAACACTTCTAACAATTATGCCTCTCACAAACAGCGCAAAGAATGCTATACAGTTGAAACTGTGAAGATATGTGCGGGACGAGTGTACCAAAATTAGAAAAACAAAAAGCGAAAATCGACTACGTATCTGACGAAATTCAAATAGATACCTTACTTTTTGAACAAACCTCGTACACTTTATCTCCAAGACTTGTTCTCACTTTCTGATACCGTAGTGGACAGAGGGAAAATTTATCGAGCAACACCAGCTTACGTCGCTGAACGAAACGGTAAAGATTTTATGATTTATAATTTTATGATAGTAAAATCATTCATATAATGTTCACTAAACAAAGGCAAGTCCATATTTAATAACCTCAATCCCTTCCGGAAGGAGTGGCAAAGTACCGATTATAAATTAGTGAACACATCCCCAGAAAGAAAGAACTTGTACTACGCTTCACGTGCACTTAAGTGATGATAAATATTTTTATTGCCAGAAGTAAATAAATCCGATGGACGTGTAGTTTTTGCGTGACTCGCATTCAACGAAAAACTGACACTAAATACATAAAATTTTATCTTAAATTTATTAGCTTTCAGACATATCAAAATGAAACATGTCCTATATTAACCTTGGTACTTTTAGCTGTACATTATTATCAAAATCCGCAAATCACGTACACTCAAAAATAAATACTAACTTGGAGATCTTAAATCTCTCAGCTTTACGACTTGATATCAAAATGAAACACACCCTATTTTACCCCCAGCTCTATGGGGTGAACATTATTCGAAAATGAGTGAAAAACCAACCAATAGTTTTTCCATGGGTTGCGATAAACGAAAAAAAGGGTACAAATTTGTGAAATTTCTTGGCTTTCTGGTATGATACAAAAATCAAACATACTGTAATTTGAACCCATCGGACCATTGGGCTGTATATTATTCAAAAGTCCATCTAAAACCGAGCGATAGTGTTTCCGTGAATGCCATGGATTCTGACAGACAGAATCACGGCCAGTAAAACGAAAATTGCTTCTCACAGTCAAATTGTATACGCTCTAGCTCATAAAAGAACCAGGTAACATTTTATCCTTCTCTCCTGCCCTCTGGACTTCAAGGCAGTCACCAAGATGCTACAGGAAGGATCCATCACCCTCAAAGTCACGCTTCCTGATCAAACCAAGCCGCCTCCAGATACAGAAAAAGCAAAGACAGTACACAACAAGCAGAAAACCACGCCAGGGCCGTCTTCCCGCAAGCTCGTCCAGTGCTACAATTGCCAAAATTTTTGGCATTGTGCACGGGAGTGCACCAACCCAGTCAGGTGCGTTCGTTGCGGGAGAGGTCATCGCGCGGCTGAATGCAACCTGCGCCGCGAAGACGCCTTCTGCTGCAATTGCGGCCGCAATCACGCGGCAGCATACCAGGGCTGCAGCGCATGGAAGAAGGAGCGCGACAAGAAGAAGAAGCACCCACCACGGCAGCGCCAAGGACTCAATAAGAGGGCCGCTGCGGGTGATCACCACACCGGTGCCCCTGGCACCAGCAAGGTCACACATGCAAAGTTGTCGTCAGCGCGAGAAGATGCCTCGACTAGCAGCGCCACATGCGCGCCGACGGCTACCCAGAAGAAACCACGCCATCAAGAAAAGAAGAAGAACAAGATTCAAGACACGGGAGAGACAAGGCTCGGAAGGGAGGCTTGCTGTCAACACACCTGCGTTGGCCAGGATGACCGACTGCAGCCTCTCATCCACCTCCTCACAGAGCTCCTCACGCGACTCCTGCCAAGGGAAGTCGCACCAGCAGCCATGACTCCCACCTAAGACCCTACCACCATGCGCGAGGACCACCGGTCACCGCCATATGAAGATTCATCTTCAGCCTAACAGCACCGACAAACCGACAGTTAAGAACTACACCGTCACCAAAGAATGAGGAGTAAATGCCGAAAGGCAACACACTCCAACATACTCTGCTCCAATGGCGGAGCAGTGACTGGCTACTCTGCTCTGCTCGTTGTCTATATGCCTTACTATAGTATCGGTTGAAGCAGGACGATTTTGAAGAGGTTGGGTCTAGGGCTGTTGATATTTTAAAAAATATCGGATTTTCGATATATCGATATTGTAAAAAATATTTATATCGGGTTCGATATATCGAAGAAAAAGTATCGATATATCGACCCCATTATATAAAAACAATATTACAAAAACAAATCATTTTAAAAAAGTCTTGTGGCTATTTAATGATGAAGAGTTGTGAGATATTTTTCTGAATCAAGTTTTGATTTTCTCAACAAAAAAAAATAGTTTTTCATGACGTCACGGATAAATATTTTTTTAAAAAATTGTGATTTAGCCATTATACTACTACTTTACTAAAAGGAAAGGCAGAATGTTTATGATTTACTCGAAGACTTGTGAATCCAGAAAGAGCATCGAGGGAAATCTTGGCTTTTGTTAGTTTAAAAGCTCAATAATACAACATTGTAGAGGCATTTATTTATGTTGATGTTCTATTATCAGAGTTTGCATAATGACCAAGTCACTTTTTTACAAGTATTGTTTTATGTGGAATTTAATTTCTTTTTGTAGGTTGATAGCTTATTCTGAGTCTTCTTACTTTTTTGGACCAAATGTTTGCACCTTAGCATAGATTGTGTATCCGAATTTATCAATATTCCTGCTTGCATCCAATTTCCATATCAAAATACTTTCCTCGACAACGCACGCTCATGTAAAACAATGGGCTGGAGTCCGATTCGTTCTGTGCGAGCTTCGCCGTGTCTGCATTGTTACCATCGGTGGAGGACTATCCAATAACTTCCAAATTAAATGTAGCAACAAAGTAAAATTAATTGTTTTTTTATGCTCCTGATCTTTGTGCAAGACTGAAATTACAAGGCATATAGCCTCATCAAGAAGAAAGCAATTAACCTACAAATTTTCTCTAAGACGTTTCAGCTTTTAGATTGGCATTGAAAAAACACAGGAACTTTTCTTATACTATGGGGATGAAACCAAGTATGTGTACCAAATTACCATTTTCTAGGACAACTGGATGTTGCATAGAATTATGATGAGAGAACGTCATAGTTATTTAAAAGAGTTTCAGATCCAAAAAAAAAATTCCAAACTAAGGTGGTGAATGAAGTAAAATTTTGCACCAAAACTTATGTCAGAAACTTCATTGGACATACTTTTCAAGAGCATGAACTCATGTTTTTCCCGTTGTTTCTTCTACTATGAATGGAGAACTCCCTACATTAATTGAAAATTTCCCCTTCTTTGATATTGCTTCGCAAATGGGTAACGCTTTACCATAATACAATTTTTTAAAGCTGAGATTCTAGGTGGAATGCAGGATTTAGGGCGAGGGGTGGGGGCAAACTGGGGTACTTGCTCTGGGCCGATAATATCGTGTCCAACAATGCGTTTGGCAAACAGTTAAAGTGGCGACATCAATGCGTTTGGCCAACAATCAAGGAGGCGATTCTCCGGGTCAGGCTGGCAACAATGTTTGAAGAGGCTGCAATCTCAGTTTTTCCCCGGCTTGGAAAAATCCTAGAACCGCTACTGTCAAGGTAGTTCCCTTGACGTTAATGTTTTTTAAAGGCACCAATCTATGATAATAAGTTTTTAGCATAGCGCTTTGTAAAGGCAATCCAAAAGTGGTAGATTCTTTTTTTCAGTTTCTTATCTTAATAAATTCGTTAGTGATATAACAAAACAGTGGCTGGCCGTCCAGTGGACGCGAATTCGCGCGAAAAATCTTCGCGCGAATACACGCGAATAGCGCGAAGAGATCGCTCCAATCCAAACAAAGGTAATTTAATGTGACTCCGTCCACTGCGAGCGCCTGAATCGCGCGAACTTACGCGAGGGCGACGAGATCCAAAATTTTTTGGATTTGTTCGCGCGAACACAGAGTTCGCGCGAAAGATATAGACAAACTGGTTGCTCTTGTTCTAGAAAGAAGACCATTAGTACGATCAAAAATTATCTTATACTACCAAAGAAATGTCCAAATGAGGACGTGAGAAGAAATTGGAACAGAAATGAATTCACCAGGTAATTAATTATATTACTTATTCATTTATATAAACAAAATGCAATGTTACAATATCTATTATTTTCACACATTATAGGCTTTATTTTTTTTGCTTGCTGTCATCAGTATCTCTACTGGTTTGGTGTGATGATGGTTAAATAGAAACTTCCTGGCAACAATTACGGAAACAATACAAATCGCACAAAAACAAAAATTATTGGAAATCATCAGTAAACGTTTTAAGTGAAAATATAAAATATAAAGAAGCATTCAGCAGCATATTTACAAAATAAAACGCTTTCAAACATTCAAAATCTAACTCATAACATCATAGGTCACATAATATTCTTAATTGCATTCCTTTAACCAATATTCCTTGCACTGTACTGCTTTTAATACAAGTCATTCAGTTCATTTAAAACACTTCATCCATTCACAATGTATTTAAATTTACTATTTTATATGTTTTTCATTTCTTTACTTTACACTGGTTTTTACTGAGTGTTTCGTTGAAGAGAAGCCGATCTAGGACGTATACTTGGATATTTACATTTATTCTTTCTCCATTAAAAAAACTAAACAAGTAAGTACTAAGGAGTTTTTGTTCTTATTTCTTTTGTTATAGTCGCTGACATTAAGAAGAAATGGAAAGGGTTGAGGGATACATTTAGAGTTAAGAAAATATTTGGAGAGAAAAATCCGGAAAAGGCGGAAAAGTCTCAAAACAGTGGCCCTATTTCAATCAAATGGAAAACTCCTTTCTTTTGGCAAAAATATTACTCATCCATCCCTTTCCCCTTTCTGCAGTTCTTCTTCTTGCTATAATTGTTGATTCCAATGCGTATAATTCCAACAATTGAGAGAATGGCATTGCTACTGTTCTTTCTGGCACAAACAACAACAGAGAACTGGCGACAGAATCGCGCGAATCTGCTTTCAGTGGACGCCAACACTGTTCGCGCGAATACAAGCGTATTCGCGCGAACATTTTTCGCGCGAGTACGCGTCCACTGGACGGCCAGCCTATCCAATTCGCGCGAAATATTTAACTGTGGAGTGCCAGATACAGGCTTATAATTTCCGGGGCATTTCTGGGTCTAAAAAGTATTTTAGCGGTATGTTTAAAGAGTGAACAAAAATGCAAATTAATAAAAAATTCTATTTTAGGTAAATATGTTATCTAACGTATATATAGCACCTCTTTTAACTTTATTAATTAAACTATGGTAGAAAGTCAACATCAGGTATTATGAATCAAAAGGAAAAATACTAAACTTAAAACAAAAATTGATTACCTCGTTAGGAATTTTTTACTTTGGTACAAAATCAACATCGGGTATTATTAATCAAAATCTCAAAAATATTAAACCAAAACTGAACACTTCTGTTAGGCTCATTAATTAAAATTAGGCAGAAAATCAACATCAGGTTTTATCAACAAATAAAAAATTAGCATCTATCTTTTGCTAAATCAAAATCAACATCAATCCAAATAGATCTTAATCATCTACTTTTAAAACATTTAATACTAGATTTTGCCATTTTCATAAATATTTCTCCGTCACTGCTTTGCAAAACTCATAAAATTTCTCAGCAAGAGTCTTCAAAATTGATTGAGTTTGCAGTTCAGCTTTGATCGAATCCATGAACGTTCTGTTTCACTCTTATTTCATAAATTATTCAACGGACTAAAACTTGTCTCGTAAAAGTCATTGCTTGTTGGAATTGACAAAACAAAACCAACTATTTTTTTAAAATATTCAAAATCATTAAAAACGCTTGTTCTAAAGAAATTGGCCCAGATTTTATCGTTTGGAAAGTCTTTTGGAAGGACCTGAAAAACACGTTTCAGACATGTGAACTCTGTATAAAGGAAGTTAATGTTAACTGCATCTAAAATTTTCAAATTCCCAGAAAATTCAGAGTATTTTCCTTTCAGTTTCAATTCCTCTGATTTAAGGGACATTCCATCCTCGCGCTGCAAGCATGGGATACTTGGCTTGGCCTCATGGCCACCGTGGTGAACTGAGTTTGAGAAAAAAACTAGTACACTGGAAATTCCGGGACAGTAACGCATAATTCCTGAACACGAGATCAGACACAAATTCCGGGACATTCCCGGATTTTCCGGCTATCTGGCAACCCTACCCATACCTGGTACATTACGATTAGTTTCTTAATGCTAATACTTTTGCATTGATTGAAGACAAATTTTAAAAACTTTTCAAAATGTCCAGACAAGAATTCTAATGAATATTGAATGAGTTATTTTACCTTTGTTTTTTACTTCTCCACAGGCCCGCCGCTAGCTGTTTGAGCGCCCGCGTGCAATAGCGATTATGCCGCCCCCTGTCCAACTACAGCCAGTGGTGGATCTAGGAAATTTCCGAAACGGGTCAAAAAACTGTGAGATTGCCGCCCCCATTGTTGCCATCCCCAGTGTCGCCGCCGACCGCCCGTAGCAGCTGTTGAGCTAAAAAAAAAGGAGGTCGCCCGCTAAATAATATGCTGCCTGGCACGCCCCCTTACGGCGGACCTGCTTCTCCATGTGCTCGTATCGTTCATTGTTTCTTAAAATTCTATCTATGAAAATGTATTGCATGTGCAACACAGGTAATCGTTTTCCCTCCAATAATAACTTGGAATATTCTACCAGGAAAACGGAAAATAACCACTTATTTTTAAAAAATATCGGACTCCAATATCCAGATTTCAATATCGATATATCGATATATCGTCCTAAAAAATATCACTCATAAATATCGATATTTTTTTAAAAAAATATCGATATATCGATATATCGATATTTTATCAACAGCCCTAGTTGGGTCTAGAATATTGAGGTAGACGAATATGTACTTTAAAAACTGTAAAATAAATTTGCCATGATAAAAGTAGAAAATCATGAGATATATGCATCAGTTAAAACGAGTGTGGTACAAGTTTGTAGTCTATCCCTATTAATGTTCAATATGTTTCTAGAGGAAGTAATAAAGGAAGGGAAAGAAAAATTTGCATGTGGCACAAGTGTTCAAGGAGGAAAAAGATCAGTATTCTACGATTTGCTGATGACATTCTCTTAACAACAGAACAGGCAGATTGTATTGAGAATCTACTGTATGACATTAACAAAATACTGAAGGAAGAGTTTGGACTAAATGTAAATCAATGCAAGACAAATGGATGAAACGTAGCAGAAATGATACCAACATTAGTAGGTTAAATATAAAAATAGCACAGAACTTGATGGTAGTAAACTGGAAATACATGAATATATATCAGTGCAATTATACAATAAGAAATGACGATTATATTATAAAGAAATATAAAATGATGCAAAAAGAATAAATATTATAAACATATATGCAAATACCTAAATGTTAAAAAGAACTTCAGCTCTATAACAGCCCTGACCCTGAGCCAAGGGAATATGCATTTTTTTAAAGTATCTTCTCGAAAGCTTAATTCTACAATACTTAGTTGGAAAAATATAATGTTTCTTCATTTCACAAATATTGTTCTCTACTAAGTTTTCTCTTATCTTATGACAAATGTGTTCCAAAAAAGCTATCCGAAAAATAAATAGTTAATCCCGCACCATCTTTTAGAAATCTCAATATCAAAGTATAAACAGTATCAACAAAAACTAAACATCTGTCGATAATACCAAAAACAAACCAATAAAGCTTTTTACTAAGTACATAAAGCACTGTGTCAATGAACGGGGGACACAAATAGAGCAACTAAAGTAATTCAAAAAGCACAGCAGACTTCAGGAAATTTTCCAGTTAGGTATAGAAGAAATATAATAACTATCTGTTGTAAAAATCACACTATGTATATTCCCTACAACATAGTAAAATGGTGCTAACAAGTGAATAACCATATTTACACTCAAAGAAAACTAGGATGTGAAAGAAGTAGCAACAGATGAAGAAGCAATATCAAAAAAACAAGGCCCAGAATTAAATACTTTTCAAATTACAGAACTATAAAATCAAAAACGGACACACAAAACCAAAAATATGTCACAATTGCTATAAAAACGTTCTACAATTGCTGATGATATCATGAATCAAAAACACCAAAAGAACTTCTTTAATAAAAGAAAAAATGTGCGGATTTAGAATAGGATGTATCTCAGCTATCTTCCTCATATTTTCAGCGGTGATACATCGGCATCCTGAGGTGAATGCCTCAACAAGTAAGTTCACTTACAAACATGTTTGCCTCAATCTTATATGGAGAACAGCTACAAACCTTAGTCCGCAATAAGGTAGCTGCATTTGTAACGTGCCACATATGGAACCGGAAATTACGACTCTACCAGACGTATCGCTTCACCATTACTGAACTCAACAACGGTGGCATTGTCACCTCAGCAGTCCATCAAATTCGCCACCCGGGCACTGAAAAACGCCTGCCACTGTCCACGTTTCAACCTGCGGAACGTGTACCGTGGCATCAACGGACAAGGCAGCTCCTGGGACATAAGGTTCAACTGGTGATAAGAAGAGACCGTCAAACGCCCTTGCTCAATGTTTCCGATGTCAGGGTCATGGCCACCTGACACGGGACTGCCCCGGATAGGAGCACTGCGTTAGGTGCACGGGGAGTCACAAGATATCAGACTACAGCATCGCACGAGACTGTAATGGCAGCCACTCTGCTTGTTACAGCGGTTGTCCAATAAAGAAGAATCTTCGAGCCAGTAAGCAGAAACCGAGCACCGACAAGCCGGCACCGTCACAGGACAAGCTGCGACAAAACCGACGTCGATCCTCAAGAACCCCTGCAATCGGGCTCGAGCACTTCGTGGCGGCTAATAGGCAGTCCATCTACCATCACCAGCGCGATGATGAGGACGCAAAGGACTACAACTACTTCGTTTCAATGCAGATCTTGAAACAGCTAACACAGTTACTGACTGAAGTCGTAACTACTCAAGCCAGCACTCCGCGTTTGACACTCCCCAAAATGAAACACGGATAATGAACGCGATATTGAAGATCTGGAATGAGTTGCGACTAACGTTGCAATAACTTCACCACACTCTAGGTCTGATGTCATCTTAGAAAACTAGTGTCTTGGACCATCACTGATTTGAAATTAGAAATCTGAGAAATTAAAGATTAAATGGTATCCATTTTCCGTTGCACGCGATATATGCCCCCCATGACTGTCCTCATGAACGATATTTCGCTTAAACTAATCAGAAATTCTTCAAATTTTGCCTAGCGAATTCTTTGAACAAAATATAGGTCGAGTTCGTAAATCAGCAAGATCTGATCAGAAGGTCAAGACTTCAGATCCTTTACTGTCGCTTCCATAATGAGCCATTGACAGTGCAAAACTGTATTTGAAACTAAAGACAGATTCTTCAAATTTTGCAGAGCGAACGATAGCACATATTTCAGCTAGACTGTTTACTACATACTGCGTAATCTATAAAACGCGAAGTCTCTGCCTTTATGTATTCCAGCACCATTCCAGCTCAACCTAGTCTCTGTCCAGGCGAAATCTTTATCGCTTCTAAGACTCTTCATTCAAATTTTTCAGAGCGAAGGAATGCAGGCCAATTTTGTATTTCAGCCATATTGGGTCACGTGGTCATGACTTTTGACTCTTGTACGTTATAATGTATGGACTCGATCTACCCAAAACCTCTGTCTTTACTACTGCTAAGTACCACCAGACACAAATCTTCAAATTTTGCTGAGTGAACCCTTAGGATGAAACGTAAATCGTATTAGCCAAATCAGGTCGAAATGTCTGATCTTTGACCCGAAAACTATACTAGTCCCGTGACCACACGCAAAATATGATCACAGGTTGATACATGATATATATTTATTGACGCGGCGTCAGTTCAAGCACACGCTGACGTCTTTTAAGGCTTACCTAAAATATTAATTATTAATAGCCGTTCATGTCAACAGCACTCACGATGCTTTTATATATATATATATATATATATATATATATATACAGGGGAATCACTAAAATTCATAACCTTGAGAAACGAGAAGAAAAGATTCTTAGGAAAATTTATGGTGTGGTCTTTCGAGGCGGAACTTGGGTCAGACGACCTATAAAAAGAACAATACGAAAACGCAGACAAGTTTAGGAAAAAACGTCTACAGTTATACGAACACCTATGCAACATGAGTGGAGACAGACTCGAGAAGAAAATTTTCAGTATCGTCAATGCAAGCAAGTAAATTACAATAGAGCGTCGATAACCCGGACTAACTGGGGCCGAGGGTGGTTTGAATTATCTATTTGTATAGTTTCGGTTTGTATAATTTTTATTTTGCCTTTAAAATTACATTAAGTATTTTAAATCTTTACATATCCCAACAGAAAGAAGTCTCTTACACTTCATTTTGGAGACACTTATATTTCCTTTTAGAAGATGAACACGAAGCCTTTGTATGCGTATTATACTGGAAGGATATACTAAAGTCAACAGACTCCCCAACACTGCAAATCAGTAAAAACATGGCGGATTTCAAATGTTTAAAAGAAACTCAAAACTACCGGCACCCTGAAAGAATTGTTGTCGCGTCACGGTTACAACATACATTCAACATCAAAACCAGGGTGCGGTTGGTCACGAGAGGATATTGCGGTGATAATACAATAACAAACGCAGGGAGTATAATAGAGATGAAACGGAAGCTGTATGGCCGGATACCGGTTATCCGTCCATCCTACAGGCCGGATAGCCGGATATCCGGCAGCCGAATATCCGGCTGAACGTTGTTATTTGAGGTTAGGCAAAATAAAAATGTCGTCAGTAAAGAAATGATCGCCTATTTGGGAATATTTTGATATAAATAATTGACAATAAGTTTCCGATTTTGAATTACTTTTCGTCAAGCACGTTTTGATGCGAAATTTGGATCATTTATTCTTTTCTCTTTGTGGACTTAAAGAAAACGCAATGACATTAGATGTAAACGACACAAAAGCAAAAAAATATCATTATCTGAAATCAAACTAGAATATGGAGTTTTTGCCTGGTTCTCACACTGGAGAAAATATACCTAGGGAGCTTAATAGTACCGCAAAACGTTGGACAATTGACCAAAACAAATTACATTTACTCAATCATGACAGTGGCAGGAGTGATCGCTAGTGGTAGACGTCTCGTTACGCACTTTAATCGTTCGTGCTTAGCTCAAGAAAAATTACTGACGTTTTAAAAAGAAAAATGTAAACGACCGTCAGCTGCTGCCAGATATCAGCACGAGATTGATTTCTACCTTTTAAATGATAGAGTTCCTGTTTGAACAAAAAAAAAAAGGCTATATCGCTATATGTGGCTGATCGCCGTAAACATACTAATTTTGACACGTCAACAGTGGTGTTTGTTGGTAAATATTTAAGATTTAATTAAAATTGAAATAGAGTGCACGCTGTGGTGGCAATTTCCCTGCACACCCATATTCCCCCTTTCCTGTACCCACCTACATTTGCCCTCTACAGATTTTAACTTTAAATTCTTTTAACGCTTTCGGTAAATTACTCATCATTTCCCTTGGTAACTTATTCCAAACCCTGACACCCTTACCTAAAAAAGTTAATCTTCCCATACCCTTGTGCCTGAAAACGAGTGCCAGCTTTTGGTCATGGTCATCCTTTCCCTTCCATTAATTACTTTTAATTCTTACACCAATATCTTTCCATGCCTCATCACCAATATACGCCTTGTACATTCCCATGACCCTCTTCGCCCTCCTCCTGTCTTCCAATGAGTCCCATTCCAGCTCTTTTATCATATCTGTTACTGATTGCATTCTACGATAATTTCCAGAAACAAATCTAGCAGCCCTTTCTTGCACCCTCGCCAACTGCTGTATTTGATACACAAAATGTGGGTCCCATACTACACTACCATATTCGAGCAATGGTCTGAACCAAAATTTTGTAACCCAATTCCTTTACTTCTCTCCAACAAATGCAGAATTTTGAAACCTTTTCCTACCACCTGACCAATGTATCCTACCCAGTTAAGCTTTTATCAAATGTAATGCCACGATATTTAAATTTCAAGTCTTCAATAAGCAATTCTTTCGTCACCTTATAATGATAATCAACCTTTTGTTTTTTATTTGTGTATCTAATAAGCCGACCCTTATTGGCGTTAAGCTAATGAAACCCTTGGAAGAAGTAACAAAACTAAAAATTTCTGGTCTCTATTGCAATTCCGAAGTAAAACAACAAGTTTCTGCACTAAAAAATATATTTAGATAACGATGACAAAGCACTAAGAACTCCTGACTTACCACATATGAGAGCCTCTTTGAAAACTGAATTAAAAAGTCGTTTCGGCTCTTTAAGTGAAGATTCAAACTACTTGGTTGCTACCTTCCTACAGCCAAGATTCAAGATAAACTATCTGGGGTTTGCTGAAGCACGTCAGAAGATTCTATTGGAATCTATAAAAATGTCTTCCACCAGTAGCAGTTCTTACTCAATGGCTGTTGAAGGGAGTAGAAGAGACCAGACAGGATCAACTGTGACTCACAAAGCTCACGACACGTTTTGGAACTGTTTTAACGAGATAGCCAGTATCACGATCAAGAAAAAAACGTGACTGCTAGCAAGTTTGACTTTTATTTAAAGTCATGTCAAATTGATCGGAAGCGTGGCCCATATATTTGGCGGTCAGCAAATGCGACGCAGTACGCGTAAATGCCAACATTTGCTAGAATTTATTTTTCAGCGCTTTGCAGTAGCGTATATAGCGAAAGACTTTTCTTTGAACGTCTCCTTGTTTACGGGGACAAGCAAAACTGATTATTTATTACCTCCTATTACAGAGAAATTAGTGTTCATTCAGTACAAGAAGTAATTTTTAAGAAATAAATTTGAGGACACAGTGTTTTTATTTAAGTTAAGACTTATTACATACTTAACATTTGTGAATTTAAAATTGACGTTCTGATGCTACTGTAAATACAGATTTGTTGAAAGAAACACAAGACTTCTTGGAACAACTAAAAATTTCAGAAATATAATTAGAAAAGGGAAAATTGAACAAGATCTTAAAAAAGAAAGGATAGGGAAAAGATGGTCTGAGGAAGAGAAAAAAATATAGTGTGCTAATGAAGATGTTTTGGGAAGAAAGAAAAAGAAAAAAGGATGTGAAGCAGGAGGAAAGTAAGTGAAGCAATGATTGGTTCTAGTTCGCAAGCTCTCAAATAAATCAACAAATATCATAATTTCAAGCTGCTCCTTAAGTTGCGTATGCTGTTCTAAATGACTTGTATAAAGCTGTAACAAGAAAGGAAACATTATGGTATTATGAAGGGAGTTCTAAGGTTAATGATAAAGAATAACAGACAGTAATGGCTGCCAACATCAGTAACACAACGATTCTATACTGCGCGATCACGGGCGAACCAAGACTCTGGAGGGGACGCAATTTATTTTCACTTTGGTTAGTTCACGGTCGGGCAGGAGACGCGTTTGATCCGGCGCTATGCGGGCGAGTGACGTCACTGGTGACGGGGTAAAGGCCACGCAGGCCCAGGGGGTGCTGTGACGCGCCTTTCGCTCTGACGTCCTTTAAGACTTACTTCAAATATTTACAGCCATTTATGTCGGCAGCATTCACGGCTGCTTATTAGTACCAGGATATACTATGACGTTCCTATTGTTTTATAAGTGGTCCGAAAAGTTCACGATTGCAGCACACAATTTAAATACATTACGGTTGATGATTATCTTTGGTTTCTGTTGGTCCAATGCGCACGTAAAAAATGCCAAGTACGTGTACGGTATGGGGTAGGGGAGACTGGGTACGGTTGTGCTAGGTTACGGTTGTGACAGTCGTCATATTAGCCAAACTGGAGTACCGGGATGGGTAGGGGGTAGAGAGGAGCGGCGTGCCTGTTTGAACGTGTTTCACGGTATCGCGTCAGAAATCGCGTGACATTAACAATAGTAGAGGCCTACATTACTTTTTAACAGCCAAAAGGAAGTATTTTTATTAGATTTCTTTTAATAATTGTTGTTGTATGTGTACAGATAGAGTAATGAGTGTTATTCCTCGTTATAAGTTATACATTAGTAGTTAAATAGCAGTGATTACGTTGCACGTAGTTTATTTTGTATTGTCATGGCGATTGTTGTTTTGCGAAGGAGTGCGTTGGGGACGGTTGTGACATATTCTCTGGGTACGGTTGTGACAGTAATTTTTTTGTTTTTGATGCCCAGAAAATGCTTGATGAAAACCGACAGCTGTACGAGGTACATTAGTCATGGTTACTTTTGCAGAAAATGCCTTGGGAAATACCATCCCTCCTTTATTTCCACGGGTTAGTTATCACGATCATTTTGCTAGGGATCAATTGGGACTGCATATCCTTCAGGCTGGATGCAAGGTGTATTGTTCCTAGGATTTCTGGAACTTTTAAGAAATTTCCTAATGCTTCTCCAACGCATAGAGTCTTGCTAGTGCTGGATAACCATTCCTCGCTTATTTATATTAATACAATGGATTTTTGTAAAGAAAATACAATCACTTTGCTTTCATTTCCTCCACGCTGCTCGTACAACCTGCAGTCCTTGGATCGACCTGTCTTCGGACCCTTAAAAAAATCTTAAAAAACTGCTTGTGACGAATAGATGCGAAGTCACAATGACAATCTACGAAATACCAGGTATTACAAAAATGATCTATATCAAAAATTTTATAATAACTAATGATGCTAGAATGCCTTATTAGTTATAAGCTATTAAGGTGTTCCCAGATTAATTTCTATTGTCATGTAAAAATTAAATTTATCCAGAAGAAGATTATGTTACATTATGTTTGCTATTATTCGAAATAAAAGTGATTTTAGACCATTTTGTTGTATTTTTGAACCTGTCACTACTGACCCCAAGCACTGTCACAACCGCCCCTGGGGTGTGGTCGGTTGTGACATTTTTTTTTTTTCTAATTTATTGCTGTGACTTAACCTTTGTACTTAGGAACAAAACTTTAGTATTTATATGTAGGAAAATGTACATTTTACAATAAAAATCACCTTTCTTCCAGGTAACTGGCATACTAAGAAAATTATGAGCGATCAAATGAAAATTGTCACAACCGTACCCAGTCTCCCCTACTACAGGTTTCCGTAGCATATTTCAGATTCAGTATTTTTTTTATACGTTTTAAATAAATAAATTCGTGTGACCTTACGACCTGCCTCTGTTGTTACTGGACCTACAGTTTAACGTGGAATCCGAAACACGGAGAGTTGTGCTTCAAATGCAAACTTGCGCAACAGAAGATCAGGTTAAATGCCCTTAAAAATTCCTGCAAGGACAGGAATTCGAACCATTTTCTACACGGGTGCATTAATCACTAATATACCAAACCACTGATTTAAGTGAATAAAACGTATCGCTTGGACTAAATGCTTGTTTTGGATCAGAAAATAATTTTTTTGGTAACATTATTGTGTGAGAATCTAAAAAAGGTTATTAATCTATCTTATCAAAAAAAAAAAAAAATCGTACTAAATGCGATAATTTTTAAATTTTCAGTTCTTCAGCGTAATCCAGTGGCTCTCGGTTATTGGTACGTGAACCCCCAGAGATACATAAGATTGCTTCAAGAGGTACGCGCGGAATCTCTTGGCTAATTTAATGATCTTTAGGACTAGTCATATTTTTTTCCTGCCTTCTTTTTGAGCTGATATGCTGAATTAAACACTGATTCAACGTTTCTGATTGTATTTAAATGTGTTTTGTATAACATATAAATGTATATTCAGAACATTTTCCTAGTTTTGGTCATATTTCGATAATATTTATGGTCATATGGTCATATTTTGAGGAAAAATGTGGCAGTTTTTTAA
This sequence comes from Vandiemenella viatica, assembly GCA_031002005.1. Classification (NCBI taxonomy): domain Eukaryota; kingdom Metazoa; phylum Arthropoda; class Insecta; order Orthoptera; family Morabidae; genus Vandiemenella; species Vandiemenella viatica. The sequence continues at coordinate 60,934,963 of CM061914.1, forward strand.
TAGTATGGGGAATTCACAAGTTATAGACAATAATAACTTAAGATAATTATTCACAGAACAGTACTTCTGCTATACAGTTGGAGGAAAAAAACTAATTTTCACTGTGGTCAGAATTCACCACTCAAGAACTAAAGTTATGCATTATTGTCACTCTCTAAACATGATGTTCCGTCCGCCTTTTAATCTCGACAATGCAGCTGAAGCATGCCTGTCTTGATCGGAGTCAATCATATCTTAATGAAATCTTCTCAGTCATCGTTAAATCTGCAATGGATCAGTGAGTAGACCTACCGCCATACCGAATGTAAAATTTTCTGAAAGTGCGAAGTTACGTAAGAGAATTTAGAGAGGAGTATTTTAGTACAGATGAAAGAGTTCTATTTTGTAAATTATCTGAAATTTAAGTTACTTCAACAAAACGATCTAAAATTTAATTTCCCAATCATGCAACAAATGCACGGAAGTAAATTATGCTGTGTACATGAAAGCGAAACTACTAGATAAAATAAATATATATAATTGAGCATGTTTTGATGTATAGTAAATTTAAATGTTTGGCATATTTTGTATTTTTTAGGTCATATTTACCCATTTTAAAGTAATTTTTGCTTGCATATTTCTCTATTTTTTTGGTCATAAAGATCCGAACCCTAGTAAGGACTAAGATAACTGAAACCGAGCGTAGGGGGGGGGGGGGATGGGGGCCTGAACGGTTAACGTTCTGGCCTTGCATTCGGGAGGACGCCGGTTCGAAACCCGTCCGGGCATCCAGATTTAGCTTTCATGGTATCCCCAAATCATTCCAGGCGAATGCCGAGTTGCTTCCTTCAAAATACCATGACCGAATTCCTTCCCGTTCCTTGCCCCCTAGTCCTTTTCTACCTCTAATGACCTCGACGTCGACGAGGCGTAAAGCCATAAGCCAAAAAAACATAGATAATTGAAAAAAAGATTATCCTAACATTACTACCGCCAAATATATTTGTGTGTGAATTATATTAGTGGAATGCTGTTGTTGTACGAGGCCCTGTTGATACTTACTGAACTACGCTGACTGTCCAAGGCAAGAGTTATTTCGAGAATATTTGGGCTGAGACATGAAACTGAGCTGGTCGAGAAAGGGCAGATGGTTATAAACGCTTTATGGAGGTAAAAATTGGCTTACTTCTCAAATATTTTTATAAGATTGAATGAGCTGAATTTGGCACTTCAAGATCAGGATTCAACCATATTTATTGTACTATGCAGGAGAAAATTGAATCAACAATTTAAAAAAATGTTTCTCTGGACACGTTTTATTGAAAATTATGAGCAGTTTTCAAATCTGAAATTTTTATTGGAAACGACTTCATCGACTTTGAATGAAGATATAAAATCAGCCATTGAATGTCACTTGAAAAATTGTGTCGAGAGTTACCCAGCTATTTTATAAAAGTATCCCCGCAATGGTAAGCAACCCTTTCGCAAACCATTCCAACGACGATCTATCAAACCATCTCTGACCAAGAAGAATTAATAAACATTTACCTAGGATGGTGGGTGAACGGTTAACGTTCTGGCCTCGCATTCGGGAGGACGTGGGTTTGAATCCCAGTCCCATCCCGCCTCTAATGACCTTAGCCGTCGACGAGGCGTAAAGCAGTAAGTAAAAAAAGTAAAAAAAAATTGTTATGAATGGCTATGATTAGCCTAATATATTTTAGCAGGAAATACGATGGTAAGTAACCTAAAGAGATACCTGACGTTTTCAGTTATTGTTTGTAAAGTTACTTGAGTTTATTTTAGGGCTTTATTTGAAGAGTTTTGAGTCATAATTGTTACTTGAGTTTATTTTAGGGCTTTATTTGAAGAGTTTTGAGTCATAATTGGTGTACTTAGCGCATGTCAAAATCTTTGAAGATGTCGTTAGGGAAAATTATAGCAACATAAGTATTTAGTTGATGAACCATCCTTTGTAGACACGTCGGTTGGGATGCACCAGTTCGAGAAATTTTGGAAAAGGTATATATAGGAGTCAGAGTAGTATGCAGGGACCTTTCGGCGAGCGTATATGGTCGCTCCGTACAGAGCAAATCAAAGTCTTTACAGGGAATGAAATATCTACTTGCTTGGAAGGTGAATTCGTGCGTTCTTTTATGGGGAGTAAGTGTATTTTCGGCCGAGAGTTGTTTGGTGTCGTAACGTCTTTCAGAAAATTTTTCGGAGTTCAGAATATTGTCTGGCAACCCAGACTTAACATCAGTATCTTTAAGTGCTTCGACTTTAATTTTAATTTTAATTAAATTGCAATGGAGCACACGCTCCGGTGGCAATTTCCCTAAACAACCATCCCCCCTTTCCTGCACCAACCTACATTTGCCCTCTACAAATTTTAACTTTAAATTCTTTCAACGTTTTTGGTAATTATTCATCATTTCCCTTGGTAACTTATTCCAGTCCCTGACACACTTACTTAAAAAAGAGAATCTTCCCACACCCTTATGCCTGAAATCGAGTGCCAGCTTGTGGTCATGGTCATCTTTTCCCTTCCATGCTCTACTTTTCATACCTACAATATCTTTCCATGTCCCATCACCAATACAAGCATTTTACACTCCCATGACCCTCTCCACCCTCCTTCTGTCTTGCAATGAATCCCATTCCAGCTCTTTTATCATATCTGTTACTGATTTCATTCTGCGATAATTTCCATAAACAAATCTAACAGCCCATTTTTGCACCCTCTCCAACTCCTGTATTTGATACTCAAAATGTGGGTCCCATACTACACTACCATATTCGAGCAGTGGTCTGACCAATGTTTTATAACCTAATTCCTTTACTTCTCTCGTACATCGCCTCATCACTCTCTCCAACAAGTGCAGAATTTTGAATCCTTTTCCTACCACCTCTCAAATGTGTCCTGCCCAGTTAAGCTTGTTATCAAATGTAATTCCAAGATATTTACATTTCAAGTCTTCAGCAAGTAGTTCTTTCCCCACCTTATAATCATAATCAACCTTTTGTTTTCTATTTGTGTATCTAATCAGCTGACTCTTCTTTTGCATGTATAGTAGAGATCCGGTTAAAATTCAGCTGTACTGAGATTTGATTCAACTGACCTTTATTTAAGTTTAATGTGCGCTTTATAAACAGAAAGATAGATTCGAGTGGAGGATTGAAAACTGAATGACTGCATAATATTTAATATCGAAGTTTAAGAGCGTTTGTTATCGCTAAAAGAAGCGACTTTTATTATTCAGAAAAATGAAGATAGTTAAATGCGTTAAACTTTGTGAGAAACATAGATAGATGGAGCTCCTTTAACTACACTACGATCTGTAAGCAGTTAAGAGACTTGCGGATTAAGAAGAGTGTTACATATTATTATATTATTTTTATCTTCTTTACGTCTCTCAACAGCGAGGTCTTTAGAGACGGGAAAGGATGGGGGCAAGGAATGGTAAGGAATTCGACCATGGCCTTTTTAAGGAAGCATCCCGGCAGTTGCCTGGAGTGATTCGGGAAACCATCGAAAACCTAAATCTGGATGCCCGGACGGGGATTCGAACCGCCGTCTTCCCGAATGTGAGGCCAGAACGCTAGCCGTTACACCACCACGCTCGGTATATTATTATCCTTATAACTTGAGAAATATTGATCTTATTCGCATCGACTTCTGTAAGCAAAGTTAACCTGTCAGGTTTATGTTTTACTGTGCTACGGTTTTGTGGAGTTTACTAAAGGAAGTCGAGAAAAGCTGAGGAAGGCTTTATTGTCATAGCTTGTCTAAAACATAGGGAGGCATTTATGCAATACAGCCAATTAAAACAACACTTGAAAATGAAAGGAGCCAACTAAAATGATTAACCGATCTAATTAGTGGCAGCATGCCGAATACGCACAGTGTTATTACTGCTACCTGGACAAACAAAGGCCATAATACGCTATTATCAAATAATTTGAGTAGTAAGATGTTAACTACTAGAATGCGTTGTGCAAATTACAGGTAAGGTACTGCGGACTTAATTAATACTACACAGCAGTAATTTGATTACAGGACATTTAGAGCGTAACTAGTAAATTAATAGTGAAGCTTTTGAAGGTAATGTTAGCGCATAGTAAAGGAAATAATTAAACACAGGTTACTTAAATAGACTAAGAGACGTGTAACGTTACTATTATTTTTAAATTTTCAGTATCCCGCAATACTTGTTCAACCATGGAAGACAAACAATGATGTGAACTTATTTCTCCAGCAAATAAACAATTATTCTATTGGCTGACGCCTCTAGGCTACGTGACCTAAGAGCAAAATTGCTACTTTGAAGAAACACTTGTACTGCACCTTAATATCGACGATAACTGTGGCACGTAGATTCTTACCAATACTTGCTTTAAATGACACAAGTCAGATAAAGCTGTGAATACAATGAATGAAAGAAATGTTACGAAATGAATCTTTGTTTAATAATAATTTAATGCAAATAGTTTTCTTGTGGCCTAAATATATTACACAGTTTATGTACTGCTCTATAAAGTCAAGTTTCGAGATTCAGTTTGTTTACCATTAAAACGTTTTCCCCTTTTCTGGTGGATGGATGTCCAGTCTGATGCAGCTTATGGACTAATACACTGATCACGCTCTGTCTACTTGACATTGCCACATCGATGATATCAGCAGGTTGTCAATATCAGGCACCCGCTGATAGGCCCAGCGCATGGATGAATTCGCCTCGGACACTTGTTCCTCTGCTATTGGGAGACTGCACGCAGTTCGGGAGACTACTTCTGGATAAGGCTATGAAAAGGAAACCACAAGGCGAGAATTCTGTCATTCATTCAAAGCTGAATGTTTTATTTGTTGCTACCCATTATAAAAAAAAATAAGCTATCTGAACGACTTATATGTTTACATATAGGCTTCAAAATATCTTTCGGTTCAGTGAAACCGGTGGAAGAATCTATACTATTACAAATCTGTAAGTAAGCTGCGTGTGTCTCTTTATTTGAACGGGAACCCCGCAAAAACTACCACATCAATTTGGACGGGGTTTTCAAATTTTTAGAGCTTATGGTCCGTATCAAAATCTGCGAACATAGCTGATGACAACTGACTCTCGGTATGTCCTTATTGGACTGTTAGCGATAATGTATCATGTAGCTTTAATTTCCTATCTTTCATATATTATATTGTGTTAAAATATAAGTATAACAAAAATTTTCGAACTATACTATGAAAACTGAATCTAAGGTAGTAATTAAAAAAACGAAAAATCTTTAAATGAAATCAAATTTTTTGCTTCTCCAAGTTAATATTTGATGTGACAATTAAGTTTTTCCCGGCGTATGGTAGACAGGAATTCTTCACGGGTCTTCTGCAGGATAAGATCTAAATCCGGCAGAAGACCCGTGAAGAATTCCTGTCTTATTATTTGATATTAAACTAAAAAAGTTTGGAGTATTTCTATACACGCCAAGACCCACGTGTGCGAAGCAACGGGTAAATGCTAGTCTCCATTAATTCTGTTCTCTCCTAGCTTGTAAACATGGATCCCTATTTACTACGTAGTTTCTTTCTACTAATTTTTCTGAACGTTAGTACATTCATGTCTAGATAAGATTTTAAAATTTATCTGATATTTCAGTTCACTATCCATACTTCCTTTAGTTAAATTATCTCCAGTTTCTTCAAAGTATTCGAAATGAGAGTGTTACTGCCCAGCGTGAGTTTTAAATTAAGTATTCTGTACATGGAAGACTACAGTCTGGAGAGTTCCATCCAGTTAATTTAACGGTTAAAAGTGGTAACTGGTTCGCATGGAGTAGGAAACCACTTTTCCCGCAGTTGTTCTTTACACCGAGTGAGACAGGGACGTATTGCTCCTCAGACAGTCGTCAAGAGTAATTTAATGGCAGTAGTTTACGCAAGGCAGTTTTGTAGGTCTATTTGTACGCTCTAAATCCTCGTGTACAGCATGTAACTTATGCACTTTACTTGAGGAATAACTTGCCTCTGAAAGCTTGTTACCAATTATGCAAAGTAGAAATCTGTCACTTCTACGAGCATTTACCGCCTTTTATATTAACAGTTAATTTATTGAAACAAACTACAGAGGTATCAGTGACACAATATACTCTCTGGGCATAAACTTAACTTAGTCCTCAACCATGAATGTTCGCTCAGTGCATACGGAGGGGTTGTTTTGAGTCAGTATGTCAGAGGTAGGATGGCCTGTCCTCCTCTGGAAACTACAGATGAACAAAACAAAATCCGTAAAAATTTCTGCCTGCACCGAGATTCAAACCCGTGATTAAAATTTGAAAGAAACTGGCTTACCCAATTAGCCGTCGGACCAATTACGCCCGAAACACTTTTTATATATATTATAAAGAAATGGTAGTCGGCCAATTATGGCATAGGCTTATACAGGTGTCCAGCAACGAATGGCTAATCCTGTAACCGCATAATTTCCTAGTATATGATAAAATTTTATTTTACTAAAAGTCTCACCATTTTCCAGATATTTTTCTTTTAAACATGTGACTTTGTTCAGTTTATTCCACGCCATTTCTACAAATTAAGATCAAACTGCGGCCATTTTGAACAATTTTGAATAATTAACGAAATAAAATATATTACTTGCATTTATTCTAGTATTTATGTGCACACCTCAGCAAAAATCTTTTTTTATATCATTAACATCATTTTTATTACGTGTTTAAAATGTACAATGGTCTCTTTAGAAGACTGAAGTACCATAAAACAATAATTTTAAAGGAAGTATAAAATAATTATACCATTTAAGACTTTTATAAGGTTTTTTAACGTTTTAAAATGAAAAGAACATTGTTTTAGATATCTTTGAGTAAATTAAGAAAAAACAGGGTTCAAAAAGTGGAAATGCTATGGAATAAATTGAAAAAAGTAACACGTTTCGAAAAAATATTTTTAAGAAATCAGTATCTCGAAAATGGCGAGAATTTACTAAAATAAAATTTTGTCATACAGTAGGTACTGATATGACCTATCTGCATTCCTGGACACCCTGTATATTGCCTGAAAAAAAAAAAAGGTCGCAAACCCCAGAAAAGGAGGAGGGAGCTAAATAAATCATCGCGCGTTGAGAGAATATGTAATATTATTTCAGTGATTCTAAAATTGAGTCAGATTTACGTTGATGCTGACAGTATGAATCCATGTATCAATAAGAATGTTGCATTCCCTCCGGCCACGGTGAATGCATTGTTTCGGTTTGGGAGGCTGTCGTAAAGCTGTTGTATCCTCTGCTGAGGCAAGCTGGACCATAATTGTTGCAAATGGTCCTTGATGATCTGGATACTGGCTCTGGGGCAGAGTTGGTCCCATTAAAGTTCTATTGGGGACTGATCTGGGGATCTTGCTGGCCCCAGGAGTACCTCACCATCAAGCAGACAATTCATAGAAACGTGTTCCGTGTGTGGACGAAAATTGTCTTATTGATAAATGCTACCACGATACTGTCGCATGAGCAGTAACACACGTGGACGAAGGATATCCATGACGTTCCGTTGTGCCATCACTACCAGCCGTCACTGCAAGTCATACCCGATGGCTTCATACACCTCGAAGTCAGTATTAACACCACTATTCCTGTCCAAAAGATTGGAAGAATGGAACCTCCCTCCAGATTACCACCATACTCGCCGACGATGGTCATCCGACGTATCACATAACCTCGATTCATCGATGAATACATTGCGACCTTCCCGGTCACATTACTACTCCAAACGCATCCGTCTGTCTTAACGGCAGCCTGCCCATAGGACAGTACTACCCTAATCCTACCGCGGCTAGAATCGCATCAGTGGTGCCGTATCACACAAAAGTTGCAGGAAATCAATTATTTGCTATCGCATCGTAGGCCAGGTGTGAAGGAGTTTACGTTGGTGCACAATACGTCGATCCTTCCTTGTGGTGGTCAGACGTGGTCGACCGGAACCTTTTTTTTTTTTTTTTTTTTTTTAATGGCATTCGGCAACGGAGGCCATACAGCCAGCTCAATGTGTATTTTCGAAGGTATGGACGCCACAGGACGGACAGGACATTCACACAGACACACAACACTTAACATCCATGCCCGCGGCCGGATTCGAACCGGCGGCCTTCGGCACGCGGAGCTAGCACTCTAGCCCCTACGCTACCGAGGCCGGCCACCGGAACCTTGACGACGAGTATGCCTGCCCTCAAGTTCCCATGCAGTCAAACATCGATACTCTATAACATCTGGATATTGCACGACTCTATCAGAAGGCAAAATAGAGTCCCACAATGAGGCTCCTTTCAAACTCTGTCAGGTGTTGATAGCCTTGTCTCACACGAGTACGTGGCATCACGGTATCGTTAACAGTGATCACTCACCATCTGACGCTGTTCACGCCCCCTTATGGTGCTACCCACGTCCCGGGGTTTATAGGCCGCTCCATGCAGTCAAATTGTACGGATCAGCACGCGCCTAATGCTAGCCCTCGCCACCTCGAAGCCACCTCCCCAACACGTTGCCTGCTGTCGTTTCAACTAACCGGGGGTTTCATGTTTAGCGGATGGTTGACGGATAGAGGCGAGCCATCAGTGCCAGGAGAGGAGACTCCCTTTCCACGGCCCGCTGTTGATAGCTTGACCGGCGCGACCGGCAAATGCACTAGCCGTGGGAAGCAACCTGTATATACCCTACCAGGCCTGCCAACGGAACTAAATACGAACAACACTATTGCGCTCTTGCAGCCGTTCTACCTGCTACAGAAAATTGCAACCCTAATCATTTACATACCAGCCAATGGTTTATGTGTGTCCGAAGTTACAGTGACATCCAATCATATTTTCTGGGTGTTTGTCGGCTAGTGTATGTGGTATAGGAATGGTAGCCAATTGTTTATGGTTCCTATATTTACCTTAGTTATCTATTTGGGTAAGAGGGAATTTAACGGCCAAGTTTAGCAACGAATGTAGCTTGACAATACATTGATACATATTTTTCAAGAAAAAATTCACTATGCTAAGAACATTTCCACACTGCACTTCTACACGTATTGCAATCTGAGACTCAATGCCTATCTTTTTTTCCTGTCTTGCTTAAAGTATGTTAGAACCTCATGACCATCCTTGGGTTTGTATCTTTTAAGTAAGGGAATCAGTATACTTTGTGAAGAAATAATTTAGGTTTTCTCGGTGAGTTAGTCGCGTAAAATCTTCTCGAGCTTTCCACCGGGATAGCACGTCAGTAAGAGGCAACGTTTCGGAGCCTGCCTCTTGCACCATCTTCAGGCGAAGATTGGTCCAGAGGCAGGTTCCGAAACGTCGCCTCTTATTGACGCGCTATCCCGGTGGAAAGCTACAGAAGATTTTACGCAGTATACTTTGCATCAGTTATCGAAACTGTATCTGCATACTAAAACGTAAGAATTTTTTAATTGTTCTGAAAGCCGTGCATATAAAACGTAATAATAAAATCCGCACTGTTAAATACGCTGGGTCAGTGATTTCAGCATTGAGTGCATATGTATAACTCTACAAATACATAACGCCAGTTTGTTCAAGTAAACAACTTTACCATTGTGTGTACATTTGAGATTAAATTGCAAGCAACACTGTAACGACAGAGCAAGGTCTGCGAAAACGAAAAAAGAAAATGTAGCAAGCAATTTTTTGTATCTTTGAGCGTAGTAATTCATATGAAGTCAGCTTGGAAACGAATCAAATGAGCTAAGCCAAGATATTTGTATTGACACGGAGTTAATCATAGACGAAGGCCTGGCTATAAATGAAATGGGTAAAAATATTTATCGACCAGAACTTAGATTCTTAACTATCATTCGAATAGCTAAGCTTGGATTAAGTAGTTTAGACATTACAAAAAGTAACAGCTATCATACAATAAGAACGTGAACAAAAGAACAAACAAGCAGAACAATGTGTAACTTTGTATTAGTAGGCCATGTGTATACGAATGAGGAATCAATATTAAACAGGATAGCTTAACAATATATATAAAAAAAATTTAAGCAACAGTAAGAACATAAATTTGCATGAACAACGCCTAATAGGAGTTTGATTTATGTAACTTGGGTTTCTTTATTCGAAACGTTATCAAAATAAAATATATATTTCTAATCATATTACTAATAAAGTATAATTGTTCAGCATCTTCAGATCGCATGTGCTAGATATTTTTTAACCTGTCACATAAATATTTCGGGCAGATTTCATAAGAAAACGCACGTATTTAAATGAACCCTAATTAAAATAAACAGTTAAATAGATCTAACAAATTAAATAAATTTTTACTAAATCTATTGAATGCTTCCAAGAAAAAAAAGTTATCCTTCTAACCCTGATTTCTAAATACACTAATTGGTACGAGCTGAAATGAAAAATCCAAAAGTGCGATGAATCAGACAGACGAGTGAGATCTATGTGACCGAGGGTGATGGTGAGCGGTAACGCTCTGGCTTCGCATTCGGGAGGACACGGGTTTGAATCCCCCTCAGGGGAAAAGATTTGTGTTTTCCACGGTTTCCGCAAATCACTCCAGGTGAATGCTCTGATGCTTCCTTCAGAAGGCCATGGCTGAATTCCTTCCCGTTCCTTGCCCCCCCCCCCACCCTTGCCCTCCGTCACGACGACAAGGCGCGAAGCTGCAAAAAAAGAGAGATAGAGATGTGTAAAACTGTCATCATAAAAAGACACCAACCAGAATTCCAGCAATAGAATCAGATAAAACAACAAAAGCTATCTACAATTCTAGATATTACTAAAACTTCTGTAAATGGTAGAAAAGCACACATAACTCTGATTAAACGAATGATTTAGTTTATCGTTTAGATCAGTGGTTCCTAGTGTTGCAAACTGAAAAAAAACAAAATGTTTTTTTTCAGCTTTGTGAAAAAAAAACATGAAAAAAACCTAGCACCCGTGTTTTTTTTTTTCTAAATTTTGTTTTTTTTTTCAGAAAACAATATATTTGATAAATTATAGTTTTATTTTAGGAACTTCCATTTTAGAAGTGTGTTTTAAGTCTTACTGAATCATATAATGTCTCACATAATGATTCATAAGTGTATATATATAGGTAACATAATTTTATTCATTCTCTATGTCAGTACCACATTCACTAGTATCAGCACTACCAACACTAGTTCGATCGGTGTCGGAATTTTCTGTCTCCTCTAGATCCATAACTTCAGAAATAGTTAAATTTTCTTTTACTGGTCAAAAGATTTTGAGATTGCAATTTTAAATTGTGAGCGAAGTACACACTGTGCATAAAGACTGCGCCGATAGTTCTGTATTACGGTCTTTTAAGTTTGAATTAAAATCCATTTTCACACAAAATAGGAGCTTTACTTCTTTTCAATCGTTTGTTTACACGAACGGTTGCAAAGAAACGATTCATAATTAGGGACCGTGCACAAACTACGTGACTCGGTCCAGAGAGAGGAGGGGTTAGCGGAAGGCTACGTGGGGAGAGCGGAGGGGGGGAGGGAGGGAGGTTCCGAGCCTGGCACGTAACTTTCCTTTCGTAACATTTTTCACAGTTAAAATGAGGAACTGAACTCACAACAGCATGTGAGTATTTATTTACCTCAGTTAATTATATCCGTATGTAATTTACAATAGTCTGACAAGAGAAAACAGTACAAAATGTCTTCTGGAATCAAAACGGAAGATAGCTACGTGCTAGGTGCTACTTGAGCGGGGGGGGGGGGGGGTGTTCACAGGAGTCCAAACTGGAGCTATGTGGTTTATGCACGCTCCCTTACTGACAATTTAATGAGTCTGTTCCACTATACTCTGAGAGTTAACAAGTATACGAATATAAGGAAAGCCCAATAAGTTATAAAAAGGGTTGGCAGCACTATTTCAAATAGCAACAATGGGGAATGGGGATTCCTTCCCGCGCAACCTAGTCTTTTCGGGAAATCCCCGTTCATAAAGAAAATTTAAAAAAACAGCAACCAGTCACAATATATTGCTGTATTTTTTACAACCCATATTTGACATCACAGTCGCGAAAGTTCCACCAATCCATCATGGATAAAATATTATTACGAAAATTTCAGTCAATTTTGCCAATATTTTCGTATTTTTTTTTTCCCCTACTGAACCAGAAAAATATAGTAGATTTTAAACTAAGATAAGTACTTAGAATAAACTCTAAAATAGTCATTTTAAACGATAACTGCCTTACAAATTCGAGATTTAGTAGTTGTGAAAAAAAAAACGTGTTCCAGAAAAAAAACATGTTTTTTTTCAAAGTTTTTTTTTCATGTTTTTTTTCAAGCCAGAAAAAAAACCGTTTTTTTTACAACACTCTGGTTCCCTACGGGGATGGTACCACCGACCGTTGTGCATTGAACCCCTGCTTTCCACTGTTATATACGGCTTTAAGGGTTGCATCAAACAAGTTAATTGCAGTCCCATGAACATTTGTTGCCAAAAGATTATTTAACGTAGTCAGCAATTTATTAACTAAGAAAACAAACAGATTTGCAATAGTGGAACGCGGTAATCTAAGATTGCTGATAACAAATAAATATCGAAAAATTAGTGTCATTACATCGAGTTCAGCCATCTAGTTAATAATATTTTTTCATGATGTGTATATCTTTATCAAACTTTAAACAGTTGTTAATACGTTTTAACAAAGTAATTCTAGATTATTTTTTTACTTATTGCTTTACGCGTCCTCGACATCGAGGTCATTAAAGGCGGTATGGGACTCGGGACAAGGAACGGGAAGAAATTCGGCCATGGCCTTTTAAAGGAAGCATCCCAGCGTTCACCTGGAGTGATCTGGAGAAACCACAGAAAACCCAGATATAGATGCATGGACGGGGATTCAAACCGCTGTCGACCCGAATGCGAGGCCTGAACGTTAACCGCTCACCCACCAAGCTCGGTTTTATAAATCTGTCCTTGTTTTTCTATATATGATAGTGAACGTTTCTCCTAAAAGGGATGCCAACTATCACTATTTCAAAAAGTGGGTTAGTAACCAAAAAAAAAAGTTGGTGCTCTATGGATTACGTTATTTAGTAAGAGAAGGGGAATCGGTGTGTTTTCTTTCTGAAAAGGGGATGGTGAGTATTTTTTTTTAAAAAAAACAGGCGGTAGAGCAAAAAAATTTGAGAACATATAGTTTCGATCAGTGGTTTCCAATTATTTTTTCCCCTAGTACAGTGCCCCTTCAAGAAAGAGCTCAATATCGCGTATGCCTTACAGCTAAAAGTGTGAATAAAAAAATGGAACCAGTTTATCACGATTTATTAAACTAGACCAATAACAAACGACACAAAAAAATCAACAAATGTCCAAACGTATGTATTGAGATAGTGATGTTTGCATGACTTGTTTAAGTATCTCAGTGATTACCCTAGCCAAGAGATTACTTCGCGTACCCCTCGCAGCAGCATTACGTACCCCTGGGGGTACGCATACCACTAATTGGGAACCACTGGTATAATTTGAACAAACAAACTTCCTCAAATTTTAACAGAAACAATTGGAGGCATGTTACAATATATATGTTAGTGTTTCAACCCATTCAGAAATGTACACAGTGTAATGTAATAACAAATGAATTTGCACCACTGTATTAAGATAAACATTTAGTTTTAATGGTTAATTTTTCAGATATGATATAATGAAGGACACTTCAGTACGTTGGAGGTTGTCTGATTCAGTGCTGTTTGTTTAAAACCCGACGGTAGCTACGGGCGATTGCCATCAGCTGGCCGTCGCGTCACCCCTCGCCAGCCAATGGCTCCATCGACCGCGCTCCACGGCCGGGCGTCGTTCTCACGCACACCACTGTGCATGACGTCACAATGGCGACGGCGCCCGCAGAAATAGAAGAGGCGACAGATCCTGCGGCGTAGGGGTGGTGGGGCCCATTGTCAGAGCTCAAACCTATAGTCTAGGACTGACTGCTATTCAATGACTTCAAATGACTGACGTCATTCAAGGGTGAAACCTGACTTCATTTACTGGAGGCAGTTCAATACGAACTGACATTCTTGTGTGCATTAACTGGTCGCATAACAGTGTCTTTAAGCTGAATTGTAGACCGAAGCCACAACTGTTCTAAAGTGAGTGGTACCTTGATGTATACCCGTCAGTGTGGGTCGGTGCTCTGAGGTACCGCACACTCCATCAGGGCTGCAACGGGATTAAGCACGAGCCCGTCCTCACTGCGGTTTTTAGGCGGTTTTCTGCGGCCACCAAGACGAATGCCGATACGGTCCGCCTTATTAACTATACATTTCGCAAACAAAAATACACTTATAGTTATCACACACAGAACACAGCAGCAAGGGCAGCGGCCGTAATATCAGAGCTTCAAATTTGACGATGTCAGTGATGTAAAATTCTTCAAAGGCAGCCGAACCCTAACGTTCGGAAAAGGTGTTGAAGAAGAGGTACCTTGACGTATTTGAAGCCTGTTTACTGTTCTGGGATGTCGGTGCTGTGATGGTCAATACGTCTTGCATTTTGGCGATTTCAGGTGGAATATCACATAGTGTCAGTGCGATTAATGTGCAAGATTGACCACCTTTATTGCTAAGTGAAAATATGGAATAATGGTTTCAAATTGTATGTATTTTCCACGTAATTTTAATTCAATTGTGTGAACTCTTCATGTGCTTTGAAAGTATTGTGTGACGAGTAGGTAGAGCAAAGCAAGGCATGCATTGCAGCGAAATGAAAGGATTTGGTTTCTTCCATCATGTGTAGATCCTGAGGTGAAGGAGTTCCTTTAGAAGTTAAATAGAGAATGGAAAAGTTGTATCTCATACCGATAATGGCTTACAGTTTAGAGAGTTGTACAATAACTATGTAAGAAAATTACATTTCTACGAAATGAATCCTCTGAGATCAGCTATACAGAAAACGAAATTGGTAAAACTCAAAAAGGAATGTATAAGAAATGATTTGAACGTGAACATGAGAATAGGAGACAGACTGAGAAATTTAAGATTATGTGGTTTGGCCAAGTGTGATAGAAACATGTGATAGACAAATGTATAAAGACGAAGACTAGTTGGATGACCTAGAAAGAGATGGGCGGACCAGATTAAGAATAATATACAGAACAAACGAGAGATTGGAAGATATATACAGAGAAAAAAACATTGCAAGTTGCTAATAAATGGAAGCATAGCGTTTTTAAAAGGCCCTGCTCGATACGCTGGAAAGATTCCAAGATTATGATGATGATGATGACGATGACTGTTAATGGTAAATAAGAATTTAAATTAATTAAAGAGAGAAATTTAGAATTTATGGTACATGAGTTTTTCTTAGAGCTAGACTGATTTGAAGGAAAACTCTACCAATGCTCTCTCTACAGCAGGGGTGGCCAACCCGCCTTGAACATTTTTCTGACCCGCGAGATTCATCACACTTTTACAAAAAGCATTTTATATTTCATTTTTAGCGTTATGTATTTCTCTACAATGCGCGTATAGCATCATTATTGTTATATTAACTATGTTTGCATGTAAGAATAATAGTAAACACAAGAATAACTCAAGTTTCAATTTTTCACTCCAAAAAAACGTCTTTAGTGGGGATATATAATATTATATGCGGCCCGCGGGGTTATGATTCACTTCCAAAGTGGCCCGCAAGGTCATTTGGGTTGGCCACGCCTGCTCTAGAGGATTGTACCGGAGTCCAAAAATAACAGAGTGAAATGGCGCGTTGACAGCCCCTTTTAACCGTACTATATTTGCGGGGAAAGTATTCCAATGGTCGTAGTTTCGCGAGGTATCTCCACGATCGATCCCGGAGCATTTGCTGCTTATACTTCTCAAGCAGTTTATTGAGAAGGGTTTGTCTGATGACATTTCCATCAGACTTTAAAACATTAGTGTCTTTACATTTGGTGTGTCTTTTTGGTTGCTCAGGTCATTTTAGTTATTTGTCAGGATTGACAGAGGCCTGTTGTGCTTGTTCTACATTGTGTTGTATTGTCCTAAGCTGGCTATGAGGGGATTGTTTGATTTGCTGGAAGCTCGGTAAAAAGATCTTGCAATTTGTACGACCCTTTCTTTGAGCATCGGTATACCTGCGGCCTCGTGCAGGTCAGCTGTAGGAAATCGGGGAGACACCTGTAGTGCTCGCCGTAGCGCATGATTCTGCATGGTCTGCATATTCCCATCACCGGCCTGATCAGGCTACAATATACTGTATGTTGACTCCAATGTTGGCTGCCAGCGAGCTGTCTGTGTTCAGAATAGGGTACAGCTCCCTCAGCCTTGCTGCGACTTTGAGTCTGGTCTCCTCAATGTGACGCTTCCATGTGAGCTTGGAGTCAAGCGTCACACCTAGGTATTTAACAGAAGTAGACCACTCGATCTCTTCTCCATGTAGTCGTAATTGTCGGTGGTAGCGAACTTTCATTGCGGGATTACGTTAACATAACAAAAATACTCTGGATTCAACTTGATGCGGGAGTGTACATGCTATTATAACGTACGCGAGCTGCTATGACCAAGTAAATGAGTCATGAAAAGGCAATTAAATCTTTCGACTACGGGGAAATAGAAGCAGAATAGGTTTGCCAACCAGGACTGAAATCAGCAATGAACTTCATTGAGAAGAAACCATACCGGCATTCACTGGGTTTGTTTTCGGAAAACCGTTAAAACCGAAATCTGTACGTCGGATCCAGGTACTTTTCTTGTGAGAATATTTTGATTTTCCGGAAGAGATTCGTGAGGATAGTCAAAAACTTTAAGAGAGAGCAGGAACAACAGACGTCGTCAAATTTTAAACTATTTTGGTGCTCTCGGGTACAACGTAGGAACATACGAATTCAAAGGACAGCAAGTGGCAACGAATTTCAGTGCCTATCCAAGAGTCTCAACTGGCCTCACTCCATAACAACTATGAAGAGAATTCGTTTATTAGATACTTGGAATTGTGCATCACTACTCTGATGAAAAAGAATCTGATGATCTGTAATGACACTGCCTGCGCACATTAAAATTATTTAATTCTAATTATGGATTGGATCGAGTGTTTTAAGAGGTCATTTATTCGCAGTTCCTTTAAACTAACAGAATTGTTATAAATTACACTCAAAGCAATTACTTTTATTGTATTAAAAAGTTTAGTTATCCTGGTCCAGGTAGCGTATTAACACAACCACAAACTCCGCTAATATTGCCGCTAGAAAATCAGAGCTAAACACGCAAATTAATACATTCACTGTATCGCATATTAGTGACATCATTCATCGCAAAATAACTTGATCCAAAATTTTCAAAAGTTCTTATATCTTCCTTTTTTGTGATTCAGATCCATTTTACGACTGAATAGTGAATGGCCTGGAGTGATTTCTGGGCTGTAGTGGTTTCCGAAATGCCTAATAAAATATTATTCTCTCATAAAAAAAACGCGATTTCTGTTGCTGAAAAATTGTAGATAAGATCTTGCTATGGTGCTTGGAATTTAAACATTTGCAGTTATCCTGTCATTTGTTCTGTTTGCATTCTGTGTACCAAAAACAGTTCCGTTTTTTTCTGTGTTGTACAGAATCATATAGAGTTTTCATGATTTATAATTTTTACAATATAGAATTTTAAAAATCAGTCATGTTGAAATTCTTACCATGAAACTCTGCGTTTCTTCTTTGACTTAGGAACAGCTAAAATAGTAGATGATTACATACGAAGGAATTATACCATTAAAAGTAAGTGTAATGAACAATCGCAAATTAACACACAAGTCTCAGCAGATACAAGTTCAGGGTTGTTGTTTCTTTTTATTTTCGTTGTGCATAACTGTCTGAAAATATTGTGTTTTCATTACACTGTTTCTGAAGAATACGATATTATATGTAACAGTTAAACACGCGCAAGTCTGGCTAGATTAAGCTCTCTTCACTTCTTCTATTGCTTCCTAGAAGTGATTACAAAGAGCTCAAGTAGGTCGGCATGCGTCTGATATAAATACTGCTTGCTTTGTGTTTTATCTTGTTTCTTGATGAGTTCAATTTGGCAAGCGTCTCTGCCAATCCGGCAGCATTCTAAACTAGGCAACCATTGACCGTCAGTCCACCAATTAGCCTATATCCACCGTAAAACTTCGACCAATAGCAAAAACGTTAATAGCTGGCGAAAAATAGATGATCGCTTAAAATGTTCTGTGCGAGCAGATAAAGAACAGGCAACAAAAATCAGTTAAAAGATCATTTTTAAAAATTTAGATTTTACCTGAAACTAAATTATACCGTTTACCATGTGTAACGTAACAGCATTTTATACTCGTACAATGGACTACAGTCCTTAAGAAAAAAAATTTTTAACTGTGCAATCACAAACAGAACAGGACAGTCTAATCCATTATGTATAACATTTTAAAGATTAACGGTAATTTCTTGCCATCAATAAACGTAACAGCGTGACCGGAAGGAATTAAATACATTTGAGATTTTTTTTCAATGAGTTTGGGGTACTACTAGTGACATACAATTTTTTTTATTACTTCCGCAAATTTATTTAAACTATCGTATGGCATCTGTGGTCTATATCTTTCATCATACAGAGCAACTAACCGTTACAAACAATCACAGAAGACGCAACGAGAGGTTTTGCCCATCACGAAGCTTCGTCCTCAAAGAACTACAGCTAGACGTGGCAGGGAAGATCGTTGTTTGATAGACGATGACGATACTACCGGCTGTTTCAAAAATGACCGGTATATTTGAAAAATCTATAAAAACTAAACGGGCAGCGATAGAAATGTTGCAATATGCTTGGGACAACAGTAAATTTACAGGCAGACAAAATTTCCGAAATAGTTACAATTTTCAACAGATGGCGCTGCAGACGATTTGAAAGATATAGAAGTAAACGCAGTCTGTGAGTTCGCCATTCTGTAAGTCGTCTTTCTGCTGTAAGCGTGTGCTGTTCACAGATTGCAAGTTTGCTGCGAAAAAATGGTTTATTCCTTAGAACAGAGGATTTTTCTGGTGATGGAATTCCACCGCCTAGACTGCAGCGCCATCTGTTGTTGAAAATTGTAACTAATTTCGAAAGTTTGCCTGAAAATTTACTGTTGTCCCAAGCATATTACAACAAGCGGTGTATTTCTATCGCTGCCCGTTTAGTTTTTATTGATTTCTCAAATATACCGGTCATTTTTGAAACACCCATATGGTTGCTTGAAGAAGATGTTGACACATCGAATGTTCCTAACAGTATCCTAATCGAGAACTAAGTGACTTCTATACCAGTCATGAATAATATAACCCAAGAAGATTAAATTTTGTATCATTTTTTTGACTTGTTATGTTTTGTCAGTTTTCCAAACTGATTTGTTGTTGATTTTATGAAAAAAATTTTTAAATAGAAATATATAAATGATTTTGGAATTGTTATTTTAATAATAATAATCTAAATTTAAAATTTAAAACTATGTGACATCACACCAGGGAAGGAGGGGGTCACACAAATGTGGCCCCCTGTGACAAGGATGGGTGAGGGCTCCAAAAATCGTTAAATTCGTGTAATTTATGGATGGCCGCTAATGGAGAAACTAGCAGCAGGCTACAATCTTCCGAACATGACCTGTAAAACATTAAATAAACTCAGAACCCGTACAACTCGATGAAAAAAAAAAAAAAAAAAAAATCTAAAGAAATGGGGTCACATCCGATAGGACGAATTCTCTGAATGCGGGGACGTGAAGGATTCACAACACCTGCAAACACGAATAAATAACTAAATTTTCCTGGAGTCATTTCTGGTAACTCTAGAAAACCGAAATTTGGATGGCCGTTCTGCAGATTGATCCCGCGACCTCCCGAATATCAGCACCGAATATTACCACACTCACAGCAATCGAATAATTTCATAAATATCACCCCTTCCAAGATTAATTTTAAGGAGAAGTAGATGTTCCGTGTAAGAAATAAATACATTTAGGAATATCACAGCAATGTGTGCTGTGGATTGCATTGAAACATACAAAAATAAAATGCTCCTGTATACAAACACATATTTTTATAGTGTTATGGGTAACTTTCTAAATAAATGCTGGAATCGTCCTTTGACCTTTGGCAACACAGAAAGGACAGAACATTTCTTATACACTTCTAATGAAGAAGAGGCCTAAAACAATATCACTCTCTATCTTTTTTTGATGTCGTCAATTTTTCGACTGGTTTGATGCAATCCTCCATCCCTTCCCTTTCCTATCTTGTGCTAACCTCTTCGTCCTTACATACTCCATATAATCCACGTCCTCAATAATCTGCTTCATATATTCTAATCTCTGTCTTCCTCTACAACTCTTACCTTCGACTGTTCCCTCCACTAACAAATTAACCAATACAGCATGTCTCAAAATATGACCTACCAGCCTGCCTCTTCTTTCTGAAAAATTTCCACAAACTTCTTTCCTCGCCCATCATTTCCAAAATTCGTTCATTTCGTACTTTGTCTGTCCACTTAATTTTCTTCTACAGTACCACATTTCAAATGCTTCAATTTTATTTATTTCTGATATTCCTAAGATCCATGCTTCGCTATCATAAAGTGCTGTGCACCACACATAGAGTTTTAGAAACTTCTTTCTAAGTTCCAGATCAATATTGAAAACCAAAAGATTTCACTTTTTCATGAAGGCTCTTTTTGCTAGTGATATTCTGCAATTAATAACATTCCTGCTTCGGTCATTGGTTATAATTTTGCTTCCCAAGTAGCAGAATGCGCTTATGTCTCCTATTACATCCGATACTATTTTTATATTTAATATACTGTGATTGGTATCATTTCAGCTACATTTAATCATTTTTGTCTTGCTTTGATTGGTATTCAGTCCAAAATCTTACTTCAGTATTTTGTTCGTGCCATTTAGTAACTTCTCAATATCCTGAGACTGTTCTGCTAACAAGACAATGTTATCAGCAAATTGTAGCATACTTATTTTTTCTCCTTGAACACTTATGCCACATGGAAATTTTTCTTTTACTTCCTTTATTGCTACTTCTACATACAAGTCGAATATAACGGGGATAGACTGCAAGCTTGTCTCACACCCTTTTTAAATGATGCATGTCTCTCATGATTTTCTACATTTATTATAGCCCCTTGATTGTTACATAGTTTAATAAAGCATTCTTATATCTCGATATTTTATACCTGACGTCTTTAATTTTTGATCATCTTGTCCCACCTAACATTATCAAAAGCTTTTTCTAAATCAACAAACGTCATAAAAATATCTTTATTTTTCTTGATCCAGCCTTCAAGTATTAATCTTAAAGCCAGAATTTCTTCCCTTGTACCTCGGTTTTTCCTAAACCCAAACTGATCTTCACCTATTCTCTCTTCTGCTACACTTTCCATTCTTCTGTATTTTATTCTGGTCAGTAATTTTGAAGCATGTGATGTTGGATTAATGGTACGATAATTCTCACATTTGTCGGCTTGTTCTTTTTTTCGGAAGTGTGGAGATGATAATCATATTCCTGATGAAAATTCTGTTTCAAAATAAACTGATTAATATTTAAAGAAGTTAGTTATACTCGAATTCAATAAATGCAGCCTAAACGTTAAGGAAGGCAGCTGGTGGCAATTTCACTAACATATTCCTAAAATTCTAATGGCAGCATACTCACCCGAAGATGCAGAGTAAAATGATAATCTGTTGCGATCATGCCTGTTCGGTAAGCGATTAACGTTAGGGCTTGGCATTCGGAAATACGCAGGTTCGAATCTCCGTGCAGCCGTCCAGATTTCCGTTTTCATGTTTTACTGATATCGCTCCAGATAAATACCAGGTTGGCCGAATTCCATTCCGTTCCTTGCACCAAACCCCTTTAGCTTGTAATGACTTCGAAGTCGATGAGGAGTAAGGTCGTTAAACACTTCACACTATCTATATACTGTGTTCAACAAGGTATCGCAAAAATTCTTTTTTTTTTTACAGTGTGCTACCGTTTTCTACCAGTCTGCGATAGAAGATCTTAATAATCATGTACTTTTTATTTGGCTGCCCAGTTAGTTATTTTCGGCTAGATTTAGTTTTGATTTTCCTTTTGAAATTTGCTTCGTGTACCTTCACCTAACTTATTTAATACTGACGTTTCCATCCTCGTGTTCGCTTCATCGTTCACGTTCCCCTGACCAGTAAACATTAAGTTAACATTATTTGTTATCATTGCCACCACCAATCCAGCTTCTTACTGAAATAGCACCCCGTTTAAAGTATCATATACATTTTAGCATATGTTGACTGTAACATAAAAATTAATCACAAAATTACAGCATTCAAAGAGTTTTACGCAAATCTGAAATTAATGAATTCTATTTGCTGCTCATTTCAATATTGATAGTCGAATGTAAATTTTTTATTGCGTGTGGTACCAGTCAGCTTACTCTGTACGTTGTTGATAGTCGCAATATACAGTTTACGACGTATTTCATTGGTTTTGAGCATAATACACTTTATTTCCATATTGCTCAGAAAATATTACAATATTATTTTTATTCATTGAAGTATTTTAGTAGTCTCATACATAATTACTTAATTAACTGCAAAAAATATAAGAGCCAACATGATTGAATGGCGCCATATGTCGGAAATGGAAATACTCTTTTGTGTTATCACCTAAAGATGCAAAAAGTTTCGTTTCAATAACGCCGATTTTGGAGACAGCGTATATACAGATACTGATATTTTCAATCGTTCAACAACGAGCGAGTGGATTTTCTTATTTACGAGTGAGGTAGAAGTACTTGTTAGGCATTCTTACAACAAGAAGAGTATGTTTAAGAGTAAACTGTAGCAGTGAGACTTATTTGTACAGATGTAAATAAAAATAAAAAGAAGTTTATGAAATTCTGTGTAACATTTTTAATCAGTAACGTCACAGCCTTCGCCCATTTACATTACGCTGCTGAATGAAATCCCTTTCTATCTAACGCAGCCAAAGAAATCGAGAGAAATTTGTAACAGATTTAAAATACATTTTGGCCAGGTAGTATTGCCAAATATAATCCGGTGTAAATAAAATAAAGCTACCAAATATGACGAAATAGGCGTCGAGACATTCAAAAAGATCGACAGCATAAATAATTTTCTTTTTCTTGTGTATTGCATCAGTTTCTGGGAAAATTCGGGATGATGATATTATATTAAGGGATTTTTAAGCCTAAAAATAAAAAGGAAAATGATAAAATGGGAAAACACGTGAATGTAGGTAAAATGTCACATGCTCCACAGAAATCAAATTAAATTGCTTTGAAAATAAACGAGGCTGTGGTGGAAACTAACAGGATGTAAATTACTTCTTTAATGATAGTTTTAAAGTAAATAATTAACCATAACTTAAATTTGAACACCGGATCGTAACTGACATGTTTTATCCTTGTCCCTAGTTTCTGAAAGTCTACGGATTTTAATGAGCAAAATCGTTGACGTAATACGGGGGCACGCAGTCACGTTAAAAAGGCCTTTGCCCGCCCCCACACGCAATGAGAGGGCGATAGCCCTGGGGGAACTAGCGTGCACGCTCAAAGCGGAAACGCATCATAAATATCGCACCCACCCTGTAGCTAGCATGTAAGCGCTTACAACCCGGCACCGGGGCTGTAGCGGCAGCAGGCAAATCTATGCAGGAGAAAATTGCAAGTCATTAAAACCGAATGTTCAAATCGGTGTAGTGGTCATAGGTCATGCCAACTTGTAAATCTTTATATATAAAGATGAATGTATGTTTGTTTGTTTGTTGGTTTGTTTGTTTGTTTGTTCTTCATACACATCCACAGTTTTTATCCGTTCTCGATGAAACTTTGCACACTTATCCTTTGAAACAAGGAGAAAAATACTGTCTACATTTGGTTGAAAAATTATCTGTATAAATAACACATTTGTCTCATAACTTCGAAATACGGCGGTAGACAGACACGTTGGATGTGGA
Source organism: Vandiemenella viatica (assembly GCA_031002005.1). Lineage (NCBI taxonomy): Eukaryota > Metazoa > Arthropoda > Insecta > Orthoptera > Morabidae > Vandiemenella > Vandiemenella viatica. The sequence continues at coordinate 60,958,917 of CM061914.1, forward strand.
CGACTCCGTACCGAGTTTCCCCGTAGTGGCCTGGCAGCTAAGTGGCTAAAGCGCTGGCTTACGAACGTGGTTGTCTCCGGTTCAAATCTCCGTCCGGGATAAGATTTTAAAAAATTGTTTTTCATCGTAAGAGTCAGTCCTGGCTCGTAGTTTATTCGGATTGAATGTTAAACTGTAGATATTAGAAAGTTAGGGGTGCAATGCGAGGCAAATCGTAGGTAGTCTTGCAATGTTGTAGGTGTACAATTTTTTACGCTATAATGATCCCTCAGGTGTTGTTCACAGTCAGTGTGTGAGTGTGAACCACAGTAATATTATTATAAATACGGAAGTAAGTCTCTGTCTTTTTGTTACGTTTTGACGACTAAATGGCTATATCGTTGTGATGTAATTTTATAAGGAAATGTGTATGAAGGGCACAGGATATTTTTTCCAGTATGATTAACAGTTGTAGTCACGAAATTTTGAGATCTTATCGAATAGTGACAGAAATATGTTGGAAATTCTCTTCAAGAGGCAGGTTCGACGGTAGAATGATATAGTGATAGCTTTCCTGTCATATTATGCCGACTCGATATTGTTTGGGACTAATCCTTCGTTACCAACAACTTACTATATTTAATTCTGGCAAAAAAATTCTTAATCCACGCGTACGAAGTCGCGGGTACGAGGCTAGTATACATATAAATATATAAAAGTGTTTAAATATGTATATTGTAATTTGTGAATATCGTTTGTTAATGGCATATTTGTGAGAATAAATCTGATGCAACAGACCAAGGAGAAAACGATGACATGTTTATAAAATGGAAAGAGAAGCATAAATAAGATGGCTTGATGTTACGGAAGCAGCTAGAAGGAAGCTGCAAAAGTTATGGAAATATTTGGACCTTAATTTAAAATGTTGTCTGTATAGAACTTACGTACTATATGTAAATGTTGCGTAGAGTAATTTCTTTTTTTTTATTTCACTTATGGCTTTACGCCTCGTCGACGTCATTAGATGCGGGATGAGACTGGGGACAAGGAACGGGAAGGAATTCAGCCGTGGCCTTTTGAAGGAAGCATCCTCGCATGCGCCTGGAGTGATGTGAGGTAACCATAGAAAACCCAAATCTGGATGCCCGGACGGGGATTCGAACCAGCGTCCTCCAGAATGCGAGGCCAGAACGCTAACCGTTCACCCACCACTCTCGGTGAGTAATTTGTAATACTAGAGAAGCTGTGGAGTGAAATTGTGTTATAGTTGACCTTGGAAACTTTGGTTGTGTTCGTACTCTTCAAGTAAAAACAACAAGAAATAAAGCAAGGTAGATTATGAGCTTATTCCATCTTTGAGGCGACATCGACGATATTATATATAATTGTAACTGGAGAGATACATTTCTAAGTCAGTAATGTCTGAAAAATGGAACAAGTTTACTAATGACGATGTTAAATGGTAAAAGTAGTAAAATTTTGAATAATCTCAGACGCGGTCAACGGTAGTAAATAGTTATTAGTACATAGAAAAGTTGCGTAGTGTTCTAACTTCCGAGGAGAATATATACAATATACATTTGAGGTGAATACTTTCTTTCAATACTGGGTAGCACTGTTGATACCTCTATGATATAAAAATCAGTGCGGATTGATTATAATGTCGTTGTATTGGTTTAAAGTTGAAAACAAACAAAAGTCAACATAATGTCGCTGAAGAAGGCAGGTTGAAAAACAGAAACTGCACACTTTTTTTAAAGAGCACTGTTAAATTATGATTGGGACACAAAAAAGTCAGAAATGTAGGCTTTACCCGTCCGTAGTCCGGCAAACTCTTCAATTTCTAATTAATGCTGACACATACAAGTGCTGCATGGTAATAATAAAAATAAAAATCAGATACAGGTTCTTTAGAACGGGAATAGAAAACGTGAGTAAAAAGTCGTCCGTAAGTCGGCCCATTCAATTCGAAATGAAGTCTTAAGATAAATTCTCCCATACCTCGATAAGACTTGACTTGTAGCAAAGTCTTTATAAAAATTCTTCTTACGCGCACAACCAAATTTTTATATTCAAACTCAGCCTCGGGCTGTCATTCTGGAGGACACAGATTAGATCTAGATCCAAATTTCGATTTTCCACCGTTTCTCGGAATCACTTCAGGTGAAATCCGATATGGTTCGTTCAGGACCATGTCCGAATTCCTTCACATTCCTTCAGGCAATGATCTTCTGGCTGTAATGACCCACATGTTGACGAACTGTCGCTCTAAATTTTCAATTTTCGAATGAAGTGAAGTGAGAAACCAAGTTCCTGTTACTTACCTGGCTGGACATTGCTTCTGAACAATAAGATTTTTGTATAGATGATGATATCATGAACCGAAGGTCTGCGTCAATATGAAAGCGAACTTCAATCATCAAAGTAATGCTTAGCTACTGTTGTCTGAAATTTAAAGTAATTGATTGTTTCCCATCAAATACAAAGCAGACTAAGCTTTCCTTCTGAATACTCACATAAAACTGTTATTAATAATTTATTCCCTATGTCGGCCCATTCAATAGGACTACATATTTTTTGCGAGGACGAATGGCGAAGACATCCTCACTAAACTTCAACGGAATCTAGGTAACGTAGTATGAATGCAATTACTTGATTAAATCCGTGACAATCTTATAATGACGGAGTAACCTAAATTTAATGCCCTTGTCTCTGGCAAAAACAAACATCGACCTCTCAAAAATGCCATAATAGCTTTCAATGCTAAGAAATATTTTAATGGTAATTGTCAGAAATCCTATAGTCTAACTGCATGTTTTTCTAAGGTTTCTTTTCCGTTGTCAGCATCTATGACAGTTTTTAATTCCGTAGTAAATATCTTAAATGAGGTGGTTTTATTAACTACCGCCGTAGTTCTTACAATAATTGAAAACAAAACAACCTTTCCCTAAAAAACGAAAAAAATAATCAAGATGGCCTCGAAATTGTCTGCAAATATTTGAAAAACAATTGTATTAAATCCAACATCAGTTTGTGCTGGTTATATAACTATGTCTTCGAACCGGAAAATAGAGTAAAACTTTTCGATATTAATCGATCATTAAGCACTGGAAATGACGAAAACGTAAGAAAATTCTTGTAGTGGTATAAGCTACAAACCTACCAAGGAATATGTAAACAGATGTGAAAATTCTTATTTTGGTAGCACTAAAAAGGAAAATATAATTCTAACAATTTTTAACAATTTACTTAACTTGGCTATATCGTAGATATTATCTAAAACCATGTTTATCGCAAGGAAGGTACACCCGTACACCAGGTTTGAGAACCACTATCTTGCATTCAACGATAAATTTCTGGGTGTTTTTTTAGATCTTCAGTGTTGATTTAACTGCACCGTACGTAAAGGAAACGAGAACCATCATAAAAACAATTGAAGATAATCCACCTTGGTAGAACCTTGTATTATAAACACAAAGATATTTCAATCTGAAATTCATACGTGTCTTAAAACAGCAAATATATGTTTGGAAGACAATTCAATGAGTTGGTAGCACTGGAATACTGCGCAAAAATTTTGACCGTTCGTGTGTACAGACTGCTTCCAAGTTCAAACGGTCTCCGACAGATGGCAGAGTACGTCAGCGCTTATTACCTACTCACAAAACGGCGCCAAACAAACTAACGAATTGATTTTCCAGTGGGAAGGAAAATAATTTTGGCGATCTGGGTTGATCAAATTACTCATCGTAGGCATCTCCTTTAATAGACAAGTCTATTATTTGTGTTTAAGAGTAAGTAAAGTCCACAATTACATAATGCGTTCTAGTTTCCAATCAGTATGGTCACTCAAAAATTGCTTAAACATCAAATGTCATCTGTGATATTTATACTAATATTATTAATACGAAAGTAACTTTGTCTGTTACGTTTTCAGGGCTAAATGGCTATTCGGATCTTGATAAAATTTGACAACGAAATAGTATTAGCAATTGGGAAGGAAATATGATACTTTTTTATGTATAAATAATATATTTTGTAATGGAATTTTGAAAACTGATTGAACGGTGATAGACGTATAACATGTGTAATGCTTTGCCGGAGACTGGGCTGATGGCCCAGTGGTTAAGGTGCTTGCTTTGAAAAGTTCGGGGTCCGGTTTCGGATTCACTTGTTTTTTGATCTTAATGTGCCACGCCTGAACATTCCATTATTCGATTCCACGTTAAACTGTAGGCGGAATGTGAGGCAAATCGAAACTCTGTCACGTAGGCTGCCGAACATCCTTCAGGACGCAACAATGCCATACTCTTTTAATTTTTTATGCCATTTCGGTCACTCAGTCTTTGTTTCTCTGGCAGTCTGTTTATGTATGAACTACACTAATAATATAAATGCGAAAGTAACTCTGTTTCTCTCTCTCTCTGCTTGTTACGTATTGACAACTAAACGGCTATACCAATATTGATGAAATTTGACAAGAAATTACTTTGTATCATTAGAAAAGGCACACAATACTTTTTTCTGGATAAATAAAAAAAAAAAGTTATTAAATTTTGAAAACTAACTGAATGTTGCCAAACAGATGGATAGCGTGTGTAAGTCTGTAAAGTTACATCGGTCGTTTAGGCTATATTTCTCTGGCAGTCTGTTACTGTATGACCTAATCATAAATTTCGTTTATAGAGAAAACATACAGTATAGTTTCTGGTACCAGTATATTATGTCTTTTTAACATGCCTTGCAGGTGTATATTGGACCTAAGGCGTAGCTCTAGCAGAGCACGAGCAGCTAAAGTTATCAGAGACCAAGAATCTGATGCTCATGCTGAAGAAAAGACCAAGCTGAAAGACAAGATGCCCTCAGCTAACCCCCCACCCATGTCTTACTTTTTTTTTAAATATGTTGCAAATTGATTCTCTTTATGAGACAGGTTCAATGGTAGAATGGAATGGCCATGGCTTCTCCGTGGTTTCTGGGACACCTTTTGTGTAATCTACTTCTTTCTATATTCAATTCTAGCAATAAAATTATCAGCCCTAAGGTACAAAGTCGCGGATAACAGCTAGTTACATAAAAAGTCGTTTAAATTTATTATTTAAGAGTAAAATATGTATTTTTAAAAAATTTCTGTAACATTGGCATTTTCAGCGTAGCTGTTGGTAAAATGATGACCTATACTGTAACTCCTTTACGAATTCACGAAAAAGGGGATTAGAGGGGGAGGCGGGGCTAGCCGAAGAATTACAAGTAGTATGTGGAAAAGAAGAGGGACCGAAATTTTTCATTTGAAGTTAGGAAATTCAGCGATTTTAATGAGTTACGAAAATTACTGCCTCAAATAGCGAAACACTTTAAACATGTGCATACATCATAAACTGGTGTATAGGAAATAGAATGGGGCCAGAAGCTCCATCGCAATGAAAACAATAAATATACGCAGATCCTTTGAAATATTTCGGACCTAGAACAACAATCTTTATTCCTTAATAGCGAGTAAAATTATAACACATACCCTGAAGAGAGGATATTGTGTTTAATCAGTGACGTTATTTTTTCTAACAATTCCTTTCCTGATGAACTTATTTGTCAAGCATTAACTGAATTCAGTATTTCTGTAAGATTCTGTAGTCCTGTAAGGTTTACTTGAAAAGAAAAACTCATTAATGTCTCACTGGTTTGCACATCAAAGTCTCCAGCCGCCTCTGAAGGCCCCATTGCCCCATCAGATTTCTCTTTTTGTCTGAGCCTGCTCCCCTACAAGTTTCACACCATTAGAGGTGATGAGCCTTTAGCCAAGACAGTAGCTTGGTGTCCCATCTGTTGAGCCTTATAAGTCTGTTCGGACCTTATCCCACAAATCTTCGTCAAAGAACTCATTTCTCTAGTTCCCTCCGTAATAACACTTACCATAATACATCTTATTTGCTCCTTTGATGGTCTTTCGTAATTCGTTTTCTCGTTAAGACTGAACGTAACATAAGTTAATCTCTGATATTTTCAATGTTGTAATGTTTACATTCATCCCTGCTCTGCTGAACATGCTGTTTGAATTTCAATTCCTTTAGAGTCTGTCTTTATGGGGGCGTCCATAAATTACGTGAGGTGAAATAGGGGTAGAGCCAAAAAAAAGGTCTACAATTTGCGCCTAAGTCGATTTTAGGAGGGTATTTCGTGAAAAAGTTAGGGTGTGACCTAAAAAAAAAAAAAAAAAAAAAAAAGGTCTACAAAAGTTTCGAGTGCGATTTGTAGGGGGGGTTCTCACGGACCTGATCTCACCAGAGGGGGGGGGGGTCCGGCCAGATCTCACGAAATCTCACCAAGGGGGAGGGGGGGGTCCAGAAATCCGGAAAAACACCTCACGTAATTTGTGGATGCCCCCTATGGCAGTCTGGGCTCCCTATCAACCAATGAAATAAGCCTGGTGCTAACAACAGAATAAAAAGAACTCCACAAATGTGTTCTCTGTACTTCTTTTTGCTGTGAAAAACTTCCGAAAACTAATTGGGTAATATTCATAAATATTTACATGCCGTCATTAAAAGTGATTTCTCATATCAGATTGCTTAAAGGCGTTATTTTTTTGTAATGTAACTTAAGAGTAAAATCTTACCTTTTTTCTGTTTTAGTGTCTGTTTTCTGTGTCTTAGAGTCATATCACACAAAGTATACCTTGATCTAAATGAATTTGACCTGCCAAACATTGTTTAAAAAAGAGTAATACGTTTTTCGTTCTAGTAATTTATGCATATGTCTGAGCACTTCTAAAATTTTGTTGATTTATAGAACACGATGAAATACTACTTGAAATAATTATCATGTTTCAAACTGATATATTTTTTTATTAAAAAATGACAGAACTACCAAATTGCTAATGAGCTTTTCTTCTTCGGAAATCATACCGTCCTTGAAAACCTCAGTATGTTTGGAAAGAAGATTTTTCTGTTAAGCTTGAAGAACACCCTACTGAATAATATTTTGCCTGACCAATAACGCACCTGCTGCGAGCTTGGAAAATGGTAACTGTGTGACTTTAACGTAGAGGGACCCATCACATGGCTGTATAAAAAACTATCGACTTTGTGTTTCCATTGATTTAATACGTCATTATACTCGTAAAACTCAATAACATACTCTTTCCCGCAGCATAACGACTATTCTCACATTCGCAACATATTTTCTAAGAACGTTATTTTTTCGTACTTTCGTCAGTCCTAAATGCATTGTGACAAAATCGGTGTGGTGGCTCAGTGGGAGCGAAAGGTCCCCGGTTCGAATCCCGGTCTCGGCTGGAATCTTCAAAGGCCCTTCCTTAACCCGACCTTCACCACTGGCACAACAGCTTGCTGTGTTATGTGAAGAATGGCAGAATGATCAGTGGTTTTGATTCCTCGTTATAACTGTAGGTCCCCTGTACCCGGTAGGACTACCGGGTTAGGTTAAGACGGCTAGGTGCGGAATTCGCAGCCAATAGAAACCGTGTCATCAGGTCGTTACGACCACACGGAATTATCATTATTATTGTAACAAAAACGCGGAGAATAGATTTAATTTTCTTTTTAACAATAGCTCTTAAAACCTGTTTCTCAGCAACAACTATGGAACTATTTTGTCGTGAGACAACATTGTTTAGTGGCATAAGCTTTGTTAGGTACCTCACAGTCCTATGAACTTAATATAATTATAAAAACGAGAGCCCTTTATCTTTGTCCGCGAGACAAGATACGGAGTGGAAAGCTTACAAATATTTATTAATATAATTATTTGTTGCTGTCATATTATTCAATAGCTTTTCCTAACACGATAGAGTAAGGTTATTTGCATAGCAGCTCTCTCAGCATCTTTACCTGAACCAGTCACTCTGTACCTCCGATCCTACACAAATACGATGTCAATGGACACTGTCAACATAAACTCGTAGAGAAGAAACTAAAACGGTAAGGACACCCAACAAAATAGGGTAGTCTTCAAGTAGAATTGGAAACCTTCTGGAGGAACGAGGACGAGGCAGAACCATACTGCATGAAGCTATGAGTACAGAGCAACCGAAAAGAAAAAGAATGTAAGACGGAAGAACGGCGGTTTTGAAGAGCAAGTGAATGCTGTAAAAATAAACCAGTCATCATCAAACATTTTTTTCACATGCTACATTGAAGCTAAATTATTATATATATATATATATATCCAATAAGATTAATTGTCCAAACCGAAACCTGAGGATCAACGGTTAACGTTCGGGCATGAAATTCGAAAGGACAGTGGTTCGATACCCGGTCGGCTATCCGTATTTCCACAGTTTCCCGAACTCACTCCAGACGAATGCCGGGACAGTTCCTTCAATATACCATGGGCTAGATCTTTCCCGTTACTTTATTCCAATACTTTCTGGGCTCTGATAACCTCAAACTTAAGATACTTGTGCTGCCGAATGCATCTTCCTATAATTAAATATAGCTTAGCTACGATTAGGGGCAGAACATGTATCGATTAAAAAACGTATGCATTTCTCAAATTAATCATAGAATTTTTTTTATTATTACTATTTTAAATGGCTTTCGGCAGCTGAGGCCATACAGCCAACTCAATGTGATTATATTTTCGCTTCCAGTGAATCATCGTCATCCAGTGTTTATATATTGTATCTCCTAAGTATGGACACCACAGAATGGACAGGACATTCACACAGACACACAACACTTAACATCCATGCCCGCGGCCGGATTCGAACCGGTGACCTTCGGCCCCTACGCTACCGAGGCTGGCAACCATGGGAATTATAAATAATATTTACAGATTCTCCTGTAATTCGTGTTTCCTCAGAACCTATCTTACTGAATGGGTAATCAAATGCCTCCTTCCAGTATTAATAACCTTCATTGTATATTAATTCATATGTGCGTTTCCGACTGTTTACAGCCAGCCGTAATATGTCAGAGGTCTCTAATTATTTCACTCATCCTCTCCCATAATAAATTTGTGTTATTAAATATTAGCTCTAATTATTAGCTGAGACCCAATGCGAGCGACAAACTATTTACTTTAAAGTTTCCGCTACGGTAAGTAGTTGATTTTTGTTTTTTTAAATTTCGACCTCCGGCTTCATTAACAGAAAATTAAATTTTAATATTAGTTTGTTTCAATACTGCGAAATAATTACATTCAGGTACAATTATATTTTGTCATATCCGCAAAATTAAGATAAATTTAGTTCTGTTCAGTCTACTGTCTGGCGTTTCATATTCCCCAAATAAATTCTGATAATGTGAAAAATCGTTTCATTTTCCTGCTGCATTTATTTTCATTTTCCTCGCTCTATCGGAGAGCAAGAAAACGACAATATAAAGCTGTACGCTCATTTGAAAAGCAAAATAATTTTAAATGCGGTGGTTTTCTTCACCAATTACGATTGGAAGTATTTCTGTACTTGGTCTGTTTCGTTTTATCAACTGAACATCGTCTTGAATGAAGAGCTCGAGACTGACGGTAATTCTCTTAAATTTTCACACCCGAATTTGCAGATGCACAAACCCGGTAGTATGTAGTCCTATGGACTTGACCGTTCTCAAAGCCAACCTCACTGTTTTCATTCGGTGTATCAGTTTTAGTAAACTGTGCTATGAAAACCCTCCTGCTGAAATAGAATTTCAAAAAGCCAAGTGAGATCACGAAGAAGGTTTGTAAACACCGCAGCTACAACAGAGATGCCCAGTAGCTCATGATTAAACTGGAATGTTGGACAACAGTGAACCGCATTAGGACAGGTGTAGCCCCAGTAATAACCAACCTATGAATGTGGGGTCATATATTTGAAGATGATATAGACTGCAATTGCAGAGGAGCACAAACTATGCAACATCTGCTGGTATTTCGAAATTGTCCTGCTACCGGTACCCCTGACTAACTATGATACAAGAAAGAATCGTTTGTCATAGCTCAACACTGGGCTTAGAAACTTGCAGTGCTGGACACTAAGAAGTAAGTCTGTTTCAGCGGCTATCTATTCTAGGAGATTTTGCAATGGAAGTATACGATCAAACGTTACGCAGAACTTTTATGGCTCTTAATCCACTTGAGAATAATATTTCTAAACATTGCACTAATTTATTTGTCTGTTAGTTTTTTTGTTGAGGTGGAACGTTGACACATCAGTTTTACGTAGGTTTTGCGGGACTTGAAGTGAAAGTTTATTTAGTACTGCTGCAATATTATTAATTTTTGGCTGAGGTTTTTTGTCGGTGTGAAAATTTTTCTCGATTTTGCATTTGGAACAACAGTTAAACAAAAAAGAAGGTAGCATTTAACCTTGTTATAACTCTTTGTACGCCTTCTTATTTACACCACTTTTTTCCGTCAAAACTTACTTGTAACTCTCTGTTACTTGTGACAATACTCCTCTTTCAGTCATTATCTGCGAGTTTATTTCTAGAAAATTTTTACAGTCGAATGCCAAGATGGTTCCTTCATAAATGTCATGACTGATTTCCATCCAGTTCCCTGTCTGTAATCTTCTTAACATCTAATGATCTCGTCGTCAAAGAACTATGAAGGGGGAAGAGATGACCATACCGAGCGTGGTGGGTTAACGGTTAACTTTCTGGCCTCGTATTCCGAAGGACTCTAAAACTCCATATTTGGGCATGCCAATGATGAGTAAAACTCCCGACCGCTAATGTTGGAAAAACGTAGTGATGAAAAAAGATTAGTGCAAGATCATTTTCCAAGGTTGCTGAGGTCCCCACTGTAGCCCGTCGGAAGATCCAACTTCTTGTCCACGAATGTCTCTTTTTTTTGTATTAACTTTCATCATGATGTAATTTTAATTTCGTTGGCGAGGTTTCTTCAAAATAAACCCACTCCAACAAGTATAACTTCAATTCCTGCACTCTTGAAGTGAACTGAATGTTTCATTTAAGACGATGCGTCTAAACGAAACGTGAATTCAACTTCCTTTTCACTTACATTGATTCATCCGGAGTGAATACGAAAAATGAATCGTGTGAATTGGGTTTTACACAGGTCTGAATAGGTGCTGACCTTGGTAGCGTAGGTCTAGAGTGCTAGTTACGCTAGGTCCCCGGTTCGAGTCCGGCCCCGGGCATGGGTGTTTAAGTGTTGTGTCTATTAATGTCATGTCTGTCCTGTGGTGTGTCCAATGAGCAGCAAAAAATTCATCAGGCTGGCTGTATCTCCTAAGATGCCGAAAGCCATTAAAATTTAGAAAAAACTCTGAATAGCCGGACAAGTGTGAATCGAGCACTCGTAATGAGGGATTTTTACTGTATTAACCTTAATGTTAAGCGGTAATGGTCGGGCCTCGAATTTAGTAGGCCGCTGGTTCGAATCGCCATCCGGCGATCCAGATTTGGGTTTTTCACAGATTCTCCAAATCACTCCAGGCGAATGCCGCGATGCTTCCTTTAAAAGTCCATAGCCGAATTCCTTTCCGTTCTTAGTCCCCATTCCTTTCCCACCTCTATTGACCTCGACGAGGTGTACAGCCCGGATGAAAGTACATATAACTTTAGTAGATATCTGGCACGAGGCTGGTCACAAGGCAGTGTCTTTGTACAAAAAATAGTACAGAATGGATTCCAATCCACGGCTCTCAGCGTCTCG
>CM061914.1:60971511-61064619 GCA_031002005.1 Vandiemenella viatica
AATTTGTAATTTTTTACACATGCCTCAAAATTCAGAATCATCCGATAGCTTGCTGTACGATTTATTTTGAACATTGTACTGGCCCAAGTTATAGTGGCCGAGGTGTGGTAATGACAGGGGATGATCTGAATTATCAAGAAGCCCTCCTGATTTCCCAGCGGAAGGCGGCGAGGTAAGCCTGCCATGATTGGACCACTGCCTCTCCTGCCCGCCAACAGGTCGTTAGTTCTGAGGCAACAAGCCAATCTCGCAGAGGGCCAATAGACAGCAGAGTGAAGGCGGTAAAAGTCAGATGGGAACTGAGCTCAAATCATTCTGCAGAACTTGACACTCAAGGTAGTAACCCAAATAATTTCTTAGGTTTCTCATCGCTACGTTGTCTTCCGTCTGTCAGACCTCAACGTCGTAAACGGAATAAATTACAGACTAAAAATTTGTACATGTTTAGTGTTGCCTTGATTCTAAAACGAATACCATTTTAATTTTTTTAAAAGAATGCTCATTACAAGGAAAGGAGTCTAATCCTTTATTTTTGCGAAATGTTTTGCGTAGTCGTCTACGGGAATCCATAAACGAGAAGGCCTACCTATTTCCACCTAAGAATCGGAGTGGTTAAGGCTACTGACTGGAAATCGAAAGGTCCGCGGTTCGTATCTGTGTCCCGGCGGGTATTTTGAAATAGCCTTAACCCGATCTTCACGTACGGCAAAGCTTGCTGCGTAATGTGAAGTACGCTAGAACTTTTCCGGGGGTTCTGATTCTTCATTAAACTGCAGGATCTCCATATCCGGTATGGTTACCGGGTTGGGTTAAGGCTGCTACGATAGGGGTGGATTGTGCAGCCACTAAAATCCCTTTCACCAGGTCATTATGACCACATAAACCATTACCGTTTACGCAAAACTCAAGAATCTACACTTTTCGGAAAAGAAATCTACATTAATATAATATCCTGAATGCGAAAGTAGCTCTGTCCCTCAGTCTGTTTGTTACGTTTTCACGGCCAAACCATCCTTATGAAATTTGGTAAGAAAATACTATGTATCCTTAGAAAGGACATTGGATGCGTTTTTCGGGAAATTACACGTTTTGTCATGAAATTTTGAAAACCAACCGAACTGTGACAAACAGACGGATATTGTGTCTAATGCTGTTATATCAGTCGCTCAAGTTTTGTTTCTCTCGCAGTCAGTTTGTGGGACACCTTTTACATAACTTATAACTTTCTATATCCAATTCTAGCAATAAAATTCTAAGTTCACGCGAATGAAGTCGCGGGTAACGGCTAGTGACACATGAATAATGAAGTTAAAACAGTCCATATGCCGATGGTTACACTTCCGTTTCCTCAGTTGAACATCAAAATTCTTCTTTTTCTGTATGTTTCTTATGATTTTATGTCTCGTCGATGTCATCAGAGACAGGATAGGACTGTTCAACGAACGTGAAGGATGTTTCTTGATGAAAGCTTCTGATAAATTTTTCTTTTTTCCTTGACTGTGCAGTCCATAAAACATGTCAGGAACGGAACGCTGCATCTGTAAGTTGTGTGATTATCACTGGTATGATCTTAACAAATACACTATGCGTCTTAGTCTGCTTTCCAGGTTAAAAGTTTATCTTAGATAAATAGTTACGTTGCATACACGGACATAAAATCTATGTATCACGGCCATCGATTTTTTTTAATGAATCTGCCAGGTATATATATATATCTCGAACAGTGTGGATAACAAAAAACAATCTTGTCTCAATCCTCTGCCAATATTTATATCAGATATTTCACTTCCAATCCTCACACATATGGGAGCGTCCGTAAACTACATGTCTCGGTCGAGGGGTTGGGTTGAGTAGAAAGCTACGCTGGGCTACGTGGGGGGAGGGAGGTCCTGAGCCAAGCCACGTAACTTTTAATTCATATTATTTGTCAGAGTTAAAATAAGGTACAGAACGTATAGTACATAATAGCATGTGAATATTTATTTCCGTCATTTAATTACCTCTGCATCGAGGCAAATGCCATGTCTTTCCAAATGAGAGGGGAAGGGGGCAGGGATTTAGAGGAGACTAAAATAGGGCTACGTAATTTATGACGTCACACTATCTTCTGATTCCAAAAGTCTCTTTATTAATCACTTTGTTTCTTTATAATATTAATCAGCACGTTCCTTCTCACTGTATCAAAGATCTCTTCAGGGTTAATGAAATCGTGGTACACTATCCTGTATTATTCTGCTTGTCTCTCATCTATTGTTTTTAGTATTTTATGGTACTCTTGCTCCTTTCACATTTTGAAACCCAAACATTATACCGACTGGTTTATATATATATATATAAATACTTCTCTTTAGTATTCTTAGCATGAATTTTGCTGCATATGAAATAAAACTAAAGGTTTACTTTTCGTATTTCTTAGGTCTTGATTTGTTTCCGAGAGGAATCAATTATCTATAGGAATGCTGAGAACCAAAAAAAGATAAGCTTTCACTTCCTTGAGTTTTTTTTCAGCACGAGATGAATATCGCTTGTTATGCACGTCAGCGTTGGCCAGATCCCATTTTTCATTGTCGCTTGCCTGTCGTCTTTTACATCGTTCTGGTCGTTGGCACCTGGGACGCGCCCTGGAGACTCGACTAATTGGCTGTTGCCATGGCGGCGCCTTCTGCCACTCGTGTTTCTAATTTGCAGGGGCCAATCCCTGGCCCAGGTCACACGCCGCAATCTTACGAGGCGGATTCATCGCCGAAAAAGCCTAACGGAAGTTCTGCAATAAGGCGGAAATGTGAAAAATGTTCGAACTGTGGTAACTAGCTTCGTATGAATGAAACCTCGTTCATAATAATCATGAATAACCCTTTAACTGTCTAAAGGCCTTATCGTAATCTGCCAAATACAACATTTTCAGTTTATTGAAAATGTTCACATTTTTTGAAGTTTTACTTAATTCTTCACCTTCGTTCGCTTTATTTTTTTTTTATTATTATTTTATTTATTTACTAATGGCTTTACGCCTCGTCGACGTCGAGGTAATTAGTGCCTGGGAAGGATGGAAGCAAGGAACGGAAGGAATTTGACCATGGTCTTTTAAAGGAAGCATCCCGGAATACACCTGGAGTGATTTGGAGAAACCAACGAAAACCCAAATCTAGATACTTGGACCGGGATTCGGACCCAAGACCTCCCGAATGTGAGGCCAGTGCGTTACCTCTCATGCACCACGCTCAGTCGGTTTATGTCATACCGTTTCTACTAATAAATATTTTATTGGCAATTAGCATTTTTTATTTTATAAATTACATTAAATTTTCAAACTGGCGGCCTTCCCTTCTAATACACGTCCTGAACCCATTAATAAATGATAGCTTAATTCTTCTTGCATGACCAGCTGTATTAATTTGTTGAGCGGCTTATTGTATACGCGTTCACAGTTCCTTAGGTTTGATACTGGGCTTTTGTAAATAATGACTGAGACATCCTCAATAATAATAATTTAAAAAATCCATGGGATTTAAGTTAGGTGAATGGACCTAGGTGGCCTATCGTCGTGGGTAAGCTAGGTACAAACGTTACCTCACTCGTACAGCGTAATAGTCTGTGTAATCATTTTGCAGAATATTTTTACGTGCTAGATGTGCAGGTTTAAGTAGCCATCTTTGCGACAATATGACTCATCAATCTTGTTTTTTTTTTTTTTTTTTTTTTTTTTAAATTGATTACACTCCAATTCTTTTTCAACATGCCTGTACAAAATGCAATCCTTCGCGAGTAATCGGAACGTTGGAGGCTTCATGTGAAAAAGATACAGAAGAAATGTATTTAGTGATTTATGCATTTGAAAACCAAAACACCATAGACAGTAACAGGGTTATTCATTATTTAATGGACACCCTTATTTTTACATAACTGCTTACGAACTAAATTTCAGTGAATTCTTTCATCTGTCTGCTACGACCTCGGTCAAATCTTTACTAAAAATTGAAATTCTGTAAGGTATTCATTCTAAAAATTTGTAACTTCCGTTGAAATAAGTAACATTCTACAAGAGAACTTTAAACATGTATAACAAACCATAAAACCTTTTGATAGAAAATTAGCAGCTATTGAGCCGTGATAGTTTCCACTAACATTTACTGTCCTCTCTGCGTGAATGTTGTTTACGACTAATAAACCAACCACAGAGTGAAACAAATAGCCACGCAAGTTACATCTAGCGGTTGGCGGATGAGTACAGGTTTCTCGAATTTTCATAGCAGCTGAAATGGTTTTGTGACAGAGATGGCGATCTTTCGAAAACGTGTCTCAACAGTTCGGATTTATAGATGTGCTCTTAGTAACCTTGTCGACTGCTCGTAGTACGCCTCCAAGGGATGCCACCAGTTTCTTTGGTGTGCTGACCATACAAAATATGCCGGAGTAGTCTATCATCACTCGCACAGCGGACACGGCCAATAGAACTAAGCCATAACTGATGACGGCTTTCATGTGAGTCTCTCCAGAAGTGCCGTGACCACTGGTGTATTTTTTTTATGGTTTAAGCCTCGTTGACGTTGAGGCCATTAGAAGCAAGAAAGGACTGGGGGCAAGGAACGGGAAGGATTTTTGCCATGGACCTTTGAAGGAACCACCCCTGAATTTGCCTGTAGTGATTTTGAGAAACCATGGAAAACCCAAATCTGGATGGCCGTACGGGGATTCGAACCTACGTCCCCTCGAATTAGGCCAGAGCGTTACCACTCTCCCAGCACGCTCGGTGAACACTGATGTATGATGGTCCTCCCATAAGCTCTTGATCCACGCAGGAAAACGAAAAGCAAAATATAAATATAACTAGAAATCTTTTGTAGAATATTTTACAAATATAACATCCTTCACAGATGCAGAACAAAGAAGAAAGAAACATTTCTACTATAGGTGAGGATGCCGCTCTCTTTAGAACAGTTAAAAAGTTGGCATTAGTGGAGACAATCTCGCAGGTAATATCTGCAGGTTACAAGAGCCTGTGATCACTGACCACTGACAGATTATCAATTCGCTAGAGTGAGCAGATATCAGGCATCCAAGAACACTAGATCAGATTCTGAATGTGAAAATAGGGAAGGTATCCTCCCGTTGGGTGCTGGAACTTTTGACAATAGAACCACCGAGCCCAAAAGATGAGCGGTATCAGTCGGGCTCAGTATTCGGGAGGACGTGTGTTCGATTCCCCATCCTGACATAGGTTTTGCACGGTTTCCCGAATTTATTCCAGGTGAAATCTAGGACGCTTCTTGCAACTGGTCACGGCCGAAAGCCTTTCCGGTCCTTGCACGCAAACGACTCCCTCCTCTAATAACATAGATTTTAACGGATGATTTGTGTTTACAGATGAGACCAAATATCATCGCCTTTTATAGTATTCTGAGAATCTTCCTTCACCATCTTTTCCCAACATCTTGAAGTCGGCTGCCTTTGACGACTTTTACGGCTGCAGGGCGTTGCTGACGCCAAGCATATTGTACTTTTTTTTTTGCTTACGGCTTTATGCCTCGTTGACGTCGAGGTCATTAGAGGCGAGAAAGGACTGAGGGCAAGGAACGGGAAGGAATTCGTCCACGGCCTTTTGAAGGCACCATCTAAGCATTCTCCTGGAGTGATTTGAAAAAAAAAAACATGTAAAATCGAAATCTGGATGGCCGGACGGGGATTCGAACCCACGTCCTCCCGAATGCGAGTCCAGAACGGCATTTTGTACTTACTGCCAGGTCGTATAAAGAGCTAATAGGGAAAGTGAAGGACTGCCATCTGTCTGTAAACAATGTAACTTTCTGTCAGCAAGTGATAGTGTATTTTCTGTATGTGAAATGTGTAGTTTATGAGGCGTAGATTGGGGACCGGCGTGGCATTCGTCTTGATAGCTGCGGAAAACCGCCTAGAAAAATACACTGGCCTGGGATCATGCCCGGTACATTTTACCTCCCCGATTCAGTATGAGGCGCCTCATCGCAAAGGGTCTTTAATATTCTGAGAATAACTTAACTTAGTCCACAACCCGAAGGTAGGTTGGATCCTCCCGACGGAGGCATACTAAGCCGTTGTACGGTAGGTAGGTAGGACGGCCAGTTCCTTTCCTTTGGGACCTACAGTTTAACGTGGAATCCGAACCACGGAGCGTCCTGGCATAGCTCATATGATCAAACAGAGCTTTCAAAATTCCTGCGCCTGCCGGGATTCGAACCCGGGACCGGAGCAGTGAATGTTTTGAAAGATAGCGCCTTAACCACTGAGCTACCACAACGCTCATTCTGAGAATACTGCTTTCAAATTTCACGAGAAATGACGAAACCATCATAAATAATTTAATCCTACCCTTGTGAGAATACTGCTAGTAGCTGTGAAAGAAAAGAATTACAATTCCTGAGTGTGTGTTTCTTTTGGTAACGCTACTCTGCTATTTATCCAATCTGGCGCACTCACACATTCTCCGACCTTCAAACCTTAAAAGAGTTACCATACATTTATCACTAATTTTAAGTCTGATGATGGCATTGTAAGCACTATTACATAATTTCTGATTCTCTTCAGAAGCTCTTGCTGTGGTGATCACTGCTTAGTATTTTACGTATTGTCGTGGCCATTGCAGGTGGGAAAGGATCAGGTACCAGAGACTGTAAGAAATTCAGCCAGAGGTTTTGAAGATATCAGACCGGCATTCGTCTGGAGTGATTTCCGGAAACCATGGAAAACCAAAATCTGGATTATCGGACCCAAGATCAAACCCACGTCCCCCTGAATGGCAGACACAAACTTTAACAGCTCAGTATAATGTTTACCAAACTCCGGGTGAACGACACAAGAAGGTAGAACGCGAAGACAAATTTCAAAGATTCTTGATATTCCGACCCACTCTGTCGTAGACAGACTAAATCACAGAGCTCTAAAACATGTATCGCATACATAAAAACTACTTCAACAGTCAAAAAAGCCGATTGGCAATCATTGGGAACTACCGACAGAAGTGAAAACTTCAAACTATTAATATCATATGCGCAACACGTCATTCTTGTTGCTACAGATGCACTAAATTATAATTCCGTGTGGTTGTAATGACAGGATTCCTGTTGGCTGCGCTTTCCGCTCCCTGCCTTAACAGCACCTGGTAGTGCTAGCAGATACAAGGAACCTACAGTTTAACATGGATTCCAAACCACGGAAGCGTTCTGGCGTACTTCATATTACACAGCAAGTTATGCCAGGGGTGATGGTCGGGTTAATAGTATATGAAAATCCCCGTCGAATCGAACCGGGGACCTTTCGTTCGACCGAGAATGGCGGTGTAACGGTTAGCGTTCTCGCCTCGCATTCGGGAGGACGGCGGTTCGAATCCCCGTCCGGGCATCCAGATTTGGGTTTTCCATGGTTTCCCAAATCACTCCAAGCAAATGCCGGGATGCTTCCTTCAAAAGGCCATGGCCGAATTCCTTCCCATTCCTTGCCCCCATCCTTGCCCCCCATTCTTTCCCGTCTCTAAAGACCTCGCTGTTGAGAGACGTAAAGCAGTTAAAAAAAAAAAAAAAAAAAAAAAAAAAAAAAAAAAAAAAAAACCTTTCGTTCGCCAGTCAGACACCTTAACCACTGAGCCACGAGACCACTACATATACACTGTTAACATTAGCATGAAGGTAATGCAAACTCATAAGATTTTACCCTTTTAAAAATCGCCCAACGCGCCTGTCGAAGTTTTCACTTCAAAAACTAAAACTCTAACAACCAGACGGTTCGATGAATCTTCCAGAAGGAGATGTACCAAGATATTGTGTCAGAGGCTAGAAGGCTGATTCCTTCCTGCAATTTAACGTGGAATTAAATCGACGGAACGTCCCGGCGTAGCTCGTATAATCAAATACAACTCCTAAAAATACCTACTCATCGCGGGATTTGAACCCGTGACCTGAGAAAAAACTTTCGGAATTAAGTGACTTAACCGCTGAGCTACCAGGCCACCTTGTTTTGAAGTATATTTGTTCTAACTACTGTCAATAACTGTGGGATTGTATGAACAACGGTGACAGAACTGAAGGTGACAGGGGAAAGGAGGAGGGGGATTAAACTTCTGTAAATCTAACATGTATGCAAAGTTCTATCAAAATCGGATAAAGATTTTGCGAAAAGAGTCCAACGCGGAAGAGGTGGCGTGATGATGAATGTGACGTCACGTACTTCCAGATTCACTCCAGTCCAAACATCGCGCAACGCGCCTATACTCATAGAAGTTTTCACTTCAAAAAAATTAGATTCCTGGCAGTTTAAACGTACACGAGAAGTAGCCCGTTTGCCGAGATTATAGTCGAAGTAAAATAAACACATTCTAATACGAATATGTGTTGATGCCCATCTAGAAACCACATTAAACCTCTTCAGTTTTCCCACTGTTCTATGTTTCCTGCCAGCAAGTGAAACTACACAATGCCCTATAGCAGGTCATCCGTCATCCACTGCGCATCAAGACGTCGGACTGCCAAGTGTACCTTGACGGCTGAGCACCTGCCGATCGCCTCTCCAAGTTTCTTGCAGACAAACCGGCGCGGTCGTACAAAGGCCTCTCGGGAGAAGTGTAGCTCCCGGCTGATTGAGCCTTTTTGCTGCCGCTGGTGTGGACGGGAGTAATTACTGAGGCGCGACTTCATCAAGCGACGCGGATCGGTGTCAATTATGAAAATCTCGTCCGCAATTTTCCGCGCTCACAGGGCGTCGCCAATCGACGCATTTTCAGTCCTCGGGCGAGCTCACGTTGGGTGC
The DNA here is from genome assembly GCA_031002005.1 of Vandiemenella viatica. Lineage (NCBI taxonomy): Eukaryota > Metazoa > Arthropoda > Insecta > Orthoptera > Morabidae > Vandiemenella > Vandiemenella viatica. The sequence continues at coordinate 60,980,287 of CM061914.1, forward strand.
CTTTGTTGAGCAAAATTCTGGACTCCAACTCTTTGATGCGAATTTCGCTGGTTAATGCAAGGGTATAACCAGTACTTTAGTGCCTACGATATTATTCTAAAACGCATATAATACAAGAACAAGTAAAGTGGCCATAATGCATCAAATGCTTCTTCTGGGTAGTAAATAACTTCTTCAGTTCACATACATCAGCTTATTATTTTTTTGGTTTGACGTACTTGGTTTCTTTCATTTTGTCTGTTAAGTTTCTTCTTATTCTTTGATTTCTTCTTGTTCCAACATTTTGGGATCGGTTGCCTTTGATGAGTTTCACTCATCGCTGGCATGGTCAAATTTGGATCTTTGGTTTTATGGCCGGATGCCCTTGTTGACGTTAAGTATTTTATAACTACTGTCAGGTCGAACTACGTAATAAGAGAAGTGAAGTGTTGCGGATCTGTCTGTGAAATGTGTAGCAATGTTCTGTGAGTGAGAAGAGTACTTTTTTGTTTGTGAAATGTGGTGACCATCCCGGCATTCGTCTTGAGGGCTGAGGAAAACCACCTAAAAACGGCAGTCCCGCTTCAATATTCTGCGCCTTTGCTCACTGACATACACTGTCTCTTTCAGAATGGTGACGATAAATATGTGTGGAGGAAATTTTTGCTTCTTTTTCTTCTTACTGTTTTACGCCTCGTCTAAGTCGAAGACATTAGACGCGGGAAAGGACTGGTGGCAAGCAACGGGGAGGAACTGAGCAACGGCATTTTGAAGGAATCATCCTTTTTTTTATTTAGTGTTTTACGCCTCGTCGATGGCTAAGGTCATTAGAGGCGGGATGGGACTGAGGACAAGGAAAGGGAAGGAGTTCGACCATGGCCTTTTGAAGGAAGCATCCCGGCATTCGCCTGGAGTAATTTGGGGAAACCATGGAAAACCCAAATCTGGATGCCCGGATGGGGATTCGAACCCGCGTCCTCCCGAATGCGAAGCTAGAACGTTAACCGTTCACCCACCACCCTCGGTAAGAATCGTCTCGGTATTCGCCTGGAGTTATTTAGGGAAACCATAGAAAACTGAAATCAGCATGACCGGAAGGTGATTCGAACCTTAGTCCTCTGGAATGCGAAACGCTCGGTGAGAATGATATTAAGGGCAGGAAATGCTATTTGCATGAAAACATAAGTTGTTCTATAGCTCAGTCAAACAAATTAAATATGAACGGGATTTCATTCTTTTGAGAGCTCTACTTTTATGAGCGCGACTTAAGACGTAATGTACAATTTGATGTAAGGCCTACATGATCCTTATGTACTACATATTGTGGCCATCCGGTCAAGAAGTCGTTTATAAATTCACAAATTTGATGTGAAAGACCATATACCTCGATCGTCAGTTAAAATGGTGATACCAAGCGGGGCGGTGTAACGGTTAGCGTTCTCGCCTCGCATTCGGGAGGACGGCGGTTCGAATCCCCGTCCGGGCATCCAGATTTGGGTTTTCCATGGTTTCCCCAAATCACTCCAGGCAAATGCCGGGATGCTTCCTTCAAAGGGCCATGGCCGAATTCCTTCCCATTCCTTGCCCCCATCCTTGCCCCCCATCCTTGCCCCCCATCCTTTCCCGTCTCTAAAGACCTCGATGTTACAAAAAGACGTAAAGCAGTTACAAAAAAAAAAAAAAAAAAAAAAAAAAAAAAAATGGTGATTATGTCCAACAGCGAAATTGCCTCATGAAAATCCAAGAGAATAGCATTGTAGTCTCTATAGCGTTCATTACTTCATGAGAAAACATAGCCATTTGCATCTCACACGATGTCTGCTTCTTTGGAATAGCGAGCAAAGTGTTGCTTGCTGTAAGACAACGTGGACAATAATTTCCAGTAGTTTCTGGATTCACTTAAGTCCAAGCATTTTCAGTGTATTGCAAAACCCCGATTTTATGAAATCTAAGTTTTTTGGAGGTTAAAAAATAAAACATCATCTTATGATCAAAAGACTTTGTGACGGAGTTCCATTTTGTCTTTGTCGTGGCCGAACTTAAAATTTAACATGGAGTTATAAGTACAAGGAACCCTAGCGTGATTCAAAAGAATAAACAGAAGCTTTACCGGAGGTAACGAACAGCTTAAGCACCCACAAAAACTTCCTGGTTGGACCGATGACTGAATTTTTAGATGAGCACGTTAACCACAGACTTACAAGACCGCCTCAAAAGATAAAAGTAAATTCAGTTCATTGAAGTACAGCTGTATATGAGTTGTCTCAAAAGTTCTAAGCCCAACTTGGATTATTCTACTCATTAATCAAGTTTTAACGACATACTGTTAGCAACTTAAATTCGCTGACAGAATAGAGACTACCGAAGTTTTGGAATGAAACTTCTTTGGGTGAGGTAGGGAAATATTCGTTAACGTTTCGCGTCACTCTTTCCGTGCGAATCCGCCGTACAGTTCTGCGCAAACATAAATTGTTTCCACACTCACTAAAAAACACGTGACGTCAGATAGTATATTTATCGAAAGGAGTCGCCATTATTACAAAGTGAGATATGGGTCAGCATTTTTAATTTTTTTATTTGTTTTATTTAGTTCTTTTTTGTTTATTTTTATTCGTTCGATCGCTGTTATAGTAACAACAGAAATATAGAATCACCTTTACATCGGTATACAGTGTTAAAAGCTTTCATTTCCGTTAAGAAATATTAGCATATGTCTTTAGAACTGGGGGAATCTGTTATTTAAGCTTCAAAAAATTATTTGAGTTACGAGCCAGAAATCAGTGTTCAACTCGTCACTGTTGACGGGATTAGAAGCTAGTTATTAACAAAAATTGACTAAGAACTGTTATCAGATGTTCAAGTATGATGTAAAAGCTGTAAATACAAAATACAGACTAACGCTAGATGCCACACCCTACTATTAGGTGTCTCGAGGTTTATTATATACGAAATAATTAGTCCACGATACAGTTTAAATTTTAACTTGTTTTTATTTCTCATAAGCACATCGGACTTCAAAGATACTGGTAACAGGTAACCACAAGATCCAGCGATTACATTCAATACTGTTTTTCAACGATAACAGAGTACTGATCGCTAAAAACTGTTACAACTGAGTTTCCTTTGCCGACGTAAAGTGTTTCCGTAAACTGTATCAAATGAGCGTCTGCCGCTCGCTTTATACAAGTATCACAGAAAGTTCTAGAACACTACACAGACTTCCGACAGATATTTCTCCACTTTTAACAATACTTAGCCAATTAAAAACTTATTAAAAACAATAAAAATCAATACATAAATCATTTAAAATCATTACGAAATGCTCAGAAACAAAATTAATGATACTTAAACATAAAATTATCCACATAAATCATTTTAAACTGTAGTAAATCGTCCTTTAAACATCGTAGTTCTCCTTAATACTTGGAACACATACATTTAATCAATTTCTCTTGAATAGTTCTGTCCTTGAACATATTAAATAGTACTTGTTGAATTTCTTTTCATAAAACGAAGTTTAATTTACAGTAAATTGCAAGACAAACATACAAAATCATATTCAATTCAACTCTAGCTTGCCACAAATGCTTCACAAAATACAATTCCATTTAAAGTCTAGGTTTGAGGGCTGTTACACTACTCTCAAATTTTTAGTAATTTAAATTTCTTTACGAGAATAACTTGGACAAAATTCCTATTTACTGTAGAAATCCAATATAATATCGATAGAAACAGAAAAAATACACAGAAAAACGCAGGAAAACTACACTAAAATTTCACTGTCTTGCGCGTGTACACACTGATTTTCTAAATGTCTCGTTTCATAGTTCAGTGGTAGCATTTCCAGCTATGGTCTAGGTCTAAAACTTTTAGACCATTCTGTGCCCAAAAAAAAAACCTGGCCTCACAATTTGTTTTTGGAAGCCTCCAGTGAAGTTCTTCACTAAAAGAACCAACAAATATTCACAACTCATCGCTGTGACTCTGCCACCTGTTCTTCAGTTCCCACGGAAGTTGTTTCCGCGAGGTCACGTCGTTAGTTCTGCTAGGGATTCACCGGAGAGAAAAACCGATGTGCTAGGCTGACCCCTGCAGCTTAATTAGGGGTCGGCTAACATCACTCTTACCGCATTTCGCGTCACGGTCTAATTTTCAAGTTTGGAGATAATTACATCATTTACTAGTTAATACATACCACAGTATCGAGCATTTTACTTATAAGATGAAGATGGAACATACGCCCAACGGTTTCAATTAATTTTCGTATGATGGCAGAGAAAACTGAGCATCGTAAAAGGGTTAAGGTCAACGCTTAACAGTTTGCTAGAAAATTGCTTGTCGAGTTTAAAAAGACCCCGAAAGTGTTTTAGAGCCAAAGATCGCCTCTCTATTTTTTTTAAAGGTGATTTCATCAGCTAAATTTTTTTTTTTTAATTAATAGAAAATTAATAAGTCACATTTGACTGCCAATATTATGCGTGAATATTTAGATCCGCAGTAAGAATTACGTGTACAGCTCCAGTCACTAACCAAGGCACTGTGTTATACCACTTACCACCTCGTTGTATGCAACACGGTGCACGTGAAATGGGCGGTACCAAACATTTTGTTAAGAGATTATTAGCATCGGAATGCGACGCCCCTGGACGGCTATGCAAATGTAAACAACCTTGTCAACAGCGGCAAGAAACAAAAGAAGCAGCCTCGTAGAGAGGGATTTGTTGGAAATTCTGACTCTGATAAGATGTGAGATTTTTTTATGACTTTACGCCTCGTCGACGTCGAGGTCATTAGAGAGGTAAATTGACTATTGGCAAGGAACGAGAAGGAATTTGGCCATGGCCTTTTGAAGGAAGCGTCCCAGCATTCGCCTGGAGTGATTTGACGAAGCGATGGAAAACCCAAATATGGATGCCCGGACGAGTATACGAACTCACGTCTTCCCGAATGCGATGCCAGAGCGTTGCTGCTCACCCACCACGCTCGAGTATGGAAGGCTGTCAGCTGCTGACACGCATAAATGGGTCACCAGTACTCCACAGCAGAAACTATTCCGGATGAAATCAATGTAGTGCACCCGGTACATGCCTTTGTCCGCGGGTCTGATAATGATTTCCTACATCTACATCTACATATATACTCTGCAATTCACAAAATTGTGGGTGGCAGAGGGTGCTCAGCACCAAAGCCTACCATAAAAAACAAATGTTTCACTTTACGCTAAAACACTAACACAAATTTCTTAACAGGACCATGGTCAGAGAAGCCAGTTACCTCGTTTTGGGTATGGTAACGGTTCTAGAATAGTTACCACTAATGAATTTGGTATCATACATATAAGAGTAGTAAATAAATACAAAATCATTAAATATTTTAGTGGACAAAAATACGAGTTTTTAAAGTAGAAGGTATGACAGTATCACATAAATCCCAAAAATCATATTATTGGTTGCATTTTTAAAATACTATACTGATATATTTATTTTCATTTATAGTATTGAAGGATTCTACTGTCAATACCATATACCAGTATTAAGATCTTTGGTTGTTGATAGAGTTTAAGGATTCGTGTACTAATTATCGTACAGATGTGCGAATCGAAGGCCTTAGTGTTACGGCGGTTTTCTATATGTATTACTTATAAAAAAGATTTTTTTGTTACTAGCCATTTATTTATATAAGCAAATAATCCACTGCAACACAGTTACCTTTAATGATGTTTTATTTACATTGTGCATTACACCTTTCAAGAACTAATTCCCATTTTCAAACGCAATATAAAAAATAATAATTATTCTTTAATAATTACGCCAGTACAACTGTTTTTGACAATATTTATTTGACGGACGCGTTTCGCCTCTCGTCGAGGCATCATCAGCGTACAACGTTTTCTGTAATTTGTGATATTTTACATAGTGGTTTTATTTTACATATAAAGAAATTTTTCTTATCTATAGGAAGCGTAATTATGACTTATATTTTACATATCTGTTTTTAAAATTAGCAAGCAGAACGTCTTGTTTACATAGATGTAATGAGGTAGATTCATATATCACTTACATTTTACATTTCTATTTTAAGGTATGGTTGTTGGTCGCCTGTGCCCTCAACCAGCATGTTTTTTTTTTTTTTTGTAACAGTTTAACGTCCCTTTTTAACAACGTGGTCTTTAGAGACGGGAAAGGATGGGGGCAAGGAATGGGAAGGAATTCGGCCATGGCCTTTTGAAGGAAGCATCCCGGCATTCACCTGGAGTGATTTGGGGAAACCATGGAAAACCCAAATCTGGATGCCCGGACGGGGATTCGAACCGCCGTCCTCCCGAATGCGAGGCCAGAACGCTATCCGTTACACCACCACGCTCGGTACCAGCATGTTGTTTATACTATTGTGCATATTTACATATTTTGTACAAAATTGGTCTTTTCTGAAAACACTTTGAAGCACAGTTTTTTCCAACGACATTGTCAAACTTTTGTTTTTGTGCGCTGTTGTTGTTCAGCTGTTTTCCGGCGGTGCTCTGTCGGAAGTGGCGTGAGCGGAGAATTTGAAATTTCGTACTTACATTTTTTGTGTGTGTTTTGCTTTGTTTTGGCCAAAATGTGTATGTCTTGTGGATGGGGGAAATGAAATGTGGTGTTAAATTACTGTTGTGGTGAAATTTGAGTGTTTAATGTTGTTATGTGTCCATTTCGGTGTTTATTAGCTTGAATAAAGTTTGGTTGGTTAGGTTTATATGATCGTTGAGTACGTGTTTTCCTGAGACTATTGCTTTCTGAATTTGATAATTTTCTTGAAGGGTTAGAATATTGTGTTTCGTGTGGTTTGTTGTTAGGATTCTCATGTCTGTATTTATGTCAGTGGGCATATGGTTATTTTCTAGGAGATGTTCGGCAAAAGTTGAATGATTACTATACTTCAATGCTCTCAACACTTGAGAGCATTGAAGTATAGTAATCATTCAACTTTTGCCGAACATCTCCTAGAAAATAACCATATGCCCACTGACATAAATACAGACATGAGAATCCTAACAACAAACCACACGAAACACAATATTCTAACCCTTCAAGAAAATGATCAAATTCAGAAAGCAATAGTCTCAGGAAAACACGTACTCAACGATCATATAAACCTAACCAACCAAACTTTATTCAAGCTAATAAACACCGAAATTGACACATAACAACATTAAACACTCAAATTTCACCACAACAGTAATTTAACACCACATTTCATTTCCCCCATCCACAAGACATACACATTTTGGCTAAAACAAAGCAAAACACACACAAAAAATGTAAGTACGAAATTTCAAATTCTCCGCTCACGCCACTTCCGACAGAGCACCGCCGGAAAACAGCTGAACAACAACAGCGCACAAAAACAAAAGTTTGACAATGTCGTTGGAAAAAACTGTGCTTCAAAGTGTTTTCAGAAAAGACCAATTTTGTACAAAATATGTAAATATGCACAATAGTATAAACAACATGCTGGTTGAGGGCACAGGCGACCAACAACCATACCTTAAAATAGAAATGTAAAATGTAAGTGATATATGAATCTACCTCATTACATCTATGTAAACAAGACGTTCTGCTTGCTAATTTTAAAAACAGATATGTAAAATATAAGTCATAATTACGCTTCCTATAGATAAGAAAAATTTCTTTATATGTAAAATAAAACCATGTAAAATATCACAAATTACAGAAAACGTTGTACGCTGATGATGCCTCGACGAGAGGCGAAACGCGTCCGTCAAATAAATATTGTCAAAAACAGTTGTACTGGCGTAATTATTAAAGAATAATTATTAATTTAACAAACAACTGTGGAAGAGATGGCCTACAATAATCACATATAAAAAACATTTTAATGTGCGATGTGCTTGTGTTTGTTTCTGCTATATATAAGAAAACCTTACGGTGTTTTCCTGGAAATAAAATTGTGGAGTGTTGTACTACATAAAATTTTTTTGTAATTAAGTAGATGTGGAATAATTATCTAAACTTACGTTTTGAAGGTGTCTTAAAATGCGCCATCGCAGAAACTCACAACTACACACTCACATTAAATTAAACAAAGGTCTTATGTATACAATTTGAAAGATTACGTTATATAAACAAAGAAAAGATGATTCAGTATATCTAACATTAAAAACAAACATAATATATGATATGATTAAGGATATGCGTATTATACAGCAGGGGTTACTTACAATTTAGCAGATGTGATTGATACTGATATCTAATAAACAAAATTGGGTTTAGCAGATGATGGTACATAATTTATAATAAAGTGTCAAAACATATGAAAAAATTCACAGAATCACTTTCTAATTTTTCATTTAGTATCAAATCTTTAGATAATTTATAATAAAAATAAATTCCACATTCTTCCATGAAATCCATATGGTGGCTTTTATTTAGGCGGTGGCGTACCTTCAAATCTTTGTCAATGTCATCGAAAAGGTGGCCAGTGTTGTGTATGTGGGTTGTAATAGCTGATTTTGTGTGTTGTCCATTTTTAAAGGCATTAATGTATTCTTGGTATCTTATTTGGAAATTCCTGCCAGTTTGCCCTAAATAGAATTTTGAACATAGTCTACATGTTATTTTATAAATACCTGACTCTAGGAAAGGGTCTGCATTCGTGTTAATATTGTGAATTAATTTCTGTTGTATCTTGTTTTTGGTTCTAAACCCAACGTTTATTTTGTGCGATCTGAGTATTTTTTGGAATTTTTTTAGATACTCCATAAGGTTTTCTTATATATAGCAGAAACAAACACAAGCACATTACACATTTAAATGCATTGAAATGCATTATAATGTATTTTATATTGCGTTTGAAAATAGGAATTAGTTCTTGATACGCGTAACACACAATGTAAATAAATATCATTAAAGGTAACTGTGTTGCAGTGGATTATTTGCTTATACAATTGAAACAGTCCATTTATTATGGATAAAGTGAAGCCATTTATTTCCCTTGATATCTAACTGAAATCGATAAATGAAGTAACATTTTAAAGAGTAAGGTCTCAATTTTGATAACATAAATTAAGAAATTATATTTTTGGAATTCAACCCTTAAAGGGCAAATTATTAACTATGAAGGTCTCGCGTAAAAGACAAGTCAGAACCAAGCCGCTAGGTTCGCTGGCATCCATAATGATTGATCGCGTTACCGCTAAGTAACTTGACATCATATCACAAAGATATGTATCTACTGTGTGTATTTTGTTCAGCTTAGTTGTATTCCAGTGAGGTCTGTGGCGCTACGAGTTCCGGTAAGGGATAGCATACATCAGTTGAATTCGGAAAGATATTGCCACAAATAATCAGTTTTTCGTTTTTCAACCTACTACAAATCAACGACGTCACTATTCATTGTATTGTATTTTGCGAAATTTTCGCACTGATCATGTAGTTATAAGAATTGTTGGTGATTGCAGAGGCTATAACGTGCCGCAAGTTCGCGAGTATTATCAAGCGATTACAGCCAGTGAAATAAAGTTTATGTTAAGTATTAATTTTGATGGTTGACGGTTTGATGGTGATAGTGTACGGAATAAAGAGAATATTTCCGAACAGTGCTTATAATCAATCAGTATCAAAAGCATCAATTGGAGTGATACCTTCATTAACTATGTTTTATCTTTGGATTTCTATTGGGGGCAGCTAACATGTGTTCGTGACTAATCGGGCCATTCGTCCATAACATGCTCCTACTTCCGTTGAAGTGAAAATATTGAAATGTGATACTTAGCGGTGATTCTTCGCGCACTGGTGACCTAATTAACCATAACTGCTGGTTAACCACTCTTAATTCTTGAATTTGATCATTTTTGGACCCTTTAAGGTAGATTTAAACCAAAAATGCATTGCATATAGTTGAAAAGTGACAAAACATGAGTTCTTTACGTCAAAGGTCATGATCGCGTGACCTGATCTCGATGATATAACAACCTGGCATGAATATGACCGTAAGAGTTCGCTCTGAATAATTTGAAGAATTTATGTTGAGCCTGAAAGGACTAATAAATATTAAAGAGGGAAGGAGATGATCAAGCTCTCTAGTTTTTTGGGGGTCTGAAGACATGAACGCGTAATCTGAAGGTTCAGTATGTAAAATCTGTAGAATGTCTTTTTAGTTTAAAGGGTCTTAGAAAATCTAATAGAAGTATTACAGATAGGCAAAGACGGTCTCACTATATAGTAAGATGATGGACTGAAGTGAAGGTACTCATTTCATTTTTAATTAATTTAATTGCGATGTATTTCACCCTCCGATGAATTCCCTATACATCCATTTTCCCCCTTTCTAGTACCACCTTACTTTTACCCTAGATGAATTTCAACTTTAAATTCTTTCAGTATTTTTGGTAAATTATTCACGACTTCCGTTGCTAATTTCTTCCAATCTTTCACTCCCTTACATACGAAAGAAAATTTTCCAATGCCCTTATGCCTGAAATTGAGTCAGTTTGCGGTCATGGTCATCAAACATACATAGGTGTTACTAATGCAACATTTAAATAAAGTCAGACTGAATTTTTGTGGGGATGTTTATTGATATCTGCATTACGCTATTGTTGAAGGCTAATTTTTGAAACTTTATTAGGTTAAGCATTGCTCAAAAACTTGCAACAAGTACCTAAGACAGTTAACGATGTCATATTCCATCTACTTCAATTGATGAAGTAGACGATAAGGACGAATCTAAGATGCCCACAACAGTGGTAGTGTAATGGGGCCTAAGGATCTTTATACCAAGGAGAAACGAGACTGTTCTATCCTAGGTAGAAGGCAGGGAACAGGATATTGCGCTAGTAAAAAGGAGAGACAAGGTGGCCTCAGACAAATGTTTTATGACCCGAGATTAAATCATAAAGGTTAACTGCAACTTTGATTATATCTCCACGAATTTCTGCAGGTTAAAGTACTAAAACTTTAAGGTCTTTGACTGTGGTCTGCCTCAAGAAAAAGTACAAAAATTTGAAAAATATACCAGTTCTTGTATACTGTCTAAACTCACAGACTGGGATAGGGGGAAAAAATATTAATATCTGATTGTGTAATTAACAAGCAAACTAAACGAAACCAAATGCATATGATGTTCAACAAATTACACTACCCTCCTTTCCTCCCCTCCCCCCCCCCCCTCACCTCAAAATAAATAAATATGCAGAAAAAAACTTAATTTACTTCAATTTTTGATCTAATTTCAAATCTGTTTTTAGATTTCCCACTAAGCTATTGTTTACCAGTTATTGGAATTTTAATTTTTAAGCCAATCCAACAGATTTATACTGAGTGAAACACCCAATTAATTCAATAATTCTAGTTGGAATTATTACATTATTTCACGCACATTATTTATTACGATAAAAATATGTAATTGTCTTAAGACTACATTCACAACACATATCATAAAATAATATTCTGTATACATTTTTATTTCTTTCCTTTGTACTTACCGTCTTGTCTGTAACAACACTCTAACAGTAATTTAAATTAATTTAATTGCACTGGATTACATGCTCTGAATCAGAAGTTTATATCTCTTTATGAAACTTTTCACCGTGTTCATTAAATTCAATACTAGAATGTAATACGCATGGTACAAAAAGTGAACTTCTAGAGACATGTTGCACTCGAACTCCATAGTTATCTGATTCATTATTTCCTTGTAGTTTTGAGCAATTATTCTTCCCAGAAAAATTTCTGAAACGTATCCCAACACCACATTCCTTAATAATAAGTTTTAAAGGCACCTAAAACTTCTTCCTAATTCATTCTTGGCGGTTATAATTGATAGTCCTAGCTCAATTTCGAGAAGGAAGATAGCAAAATCTTCACGAACAATTAGACACACAAGATATAATACATATTTCACCAGTTTGCAATTTCATGACTATTACATTCACAAAGAAAGCATTCTGCACTTGTTGGAGAGAGTGATGAGGGGATGTACGAGAGAAGTAAAGGAATTTGGTTATTAAACTTTGATCACACCATTGCCTGAGCATGGTAGTGTAGTACGGGACCCACATTTTGCGTATCAAATACAGGAATGGGAGAGGGTGCAAAAAAGGGCTGCTAGATTTCTTTCTGGAAATTATCGCAGAATGCAATCAGAGCTGGAATGAGATTCATTGCAAGACAGGAGGAGAGTGAAGAGGCTTACGGGAGTGTACAAGGCGTACATTGCTTATGAGGCATGGAAAGATATTGGTGTAAGAATTAAAAGTAATGGATGGAAGGGAAAAGATGACCATGACCACAAGCTGGCACTCGATTTCAGGCACAAGGGTGTGGGAAGATTCTCTTTTTTAGGTAAGGGTATCAGGGATTGAAATAAGTTAGCAACAGAAATGATTAATAATTTACCAAAAACATTGAAAGAATTTAAAGTTAAAATTTGTAGAGGGCAAATGTAGGAGGTGCAGGAAAGGAGGGAAGTTGGGTGTGCAAGGAAATTGCCACCGGAGCGTGCGCTCCATTGTAATTTAATTAAATATACAATTTTTTTTAAGATATACTTTGTGTAGCATTTCCAATATTGTGACAATTTACGAGTTGTCAAGTTCCATCCAATTTATTAAGTTGTAGTAAGTAAACAAAACAATACTTCAATTTATTCATAAGCTACTGATACAGAAACCATTATTTAGCCATTATTCAACAAAACTCCCTTTATTCCTATTTCTGGTGCATCTATAGTAGGACTGTCTACATTATCATACAAAATCATTGACTTCTCAGTGGCGAAATAAGTAACGATGGCTTTTTCTCTGAGATTAAATTCAGTAATGTTTTTACTTTTGTGGAGAAGATTTTATCGCTGTAAGCAGGAACGCAGTAGTTCTGCGTTTTTTTAAAAGACACACAAACTATCTTAGTAGTTGGAAAAAAAAACTTGCCCTTCGCACATCATGCAGCTTAAGAATATAATTACCAACATTTGGAGAACAAGCACCAAAGTTAATGCCGATAACAATGGCTCGGATCTTTATGACCAAAAAAATTGAGAAATATGAAGGCAAATATGACCTTAGAAATAGCAAAATATGACCTAAAAATAGCAAAATATGACCAAACATTTAAATTTACTATATATCAAAACATGTTCAATTTTACGTCATTTATTTTATCTGGTAGTATCGCTTTCACGTAGAAAGCATAGTCTGCTTGCGTGCACTCATTTCATCATTGGGAAAATAAATTTTAAATTGTTTTGTTGAAGACTCTTTAATTTCACATAGTTTACAGAATAGAATTTATTCATCTGTTCTAAAATGCGTAAGGGAATTTGGACACGAGTAGGCCTAACTGCAAAAGTTTTCACTTTCAGAAAATTTTGATTTCGGCATGATCCACTGCAGATTTAACGATGACAGGACTATTTTCAAAAGTATTTCATTTAGATATTGGTTGACGCGGATCGACACAGGCATTTTCGAGATTAAAAGGCGGGCGGAACGTTAACGTTTAGAGAGTGATTATAATGCATATCTTTAATTCCTGAACGGTGAATTCTGACCAATTCAGTGAGAATTAAATATGATTTTTCCTCCAATGTGTAATAGGTGTACAGTCTGTGAATAGTCACCTTAATTTCTTCTCATCTATATCTAATGAATTCCCGGTACTATTAAAAAATTACCAGATTTTTTCCTCAAAATATGATCAGATGACATTAAATACTATCGTAATATGACCAAAACTATAAAAATAACCCGAATGTGCATTTATATGCTATATAAAATACGTTTAAATATAATCAGAAACATTAAATCAGTGTTTATTTCATTATTAGAGCTCAAAAAGAAGGCAGGGGAAAAAATATGACTTGTCTTAAAGATCCGAAACCTTCTAATATCTAAAGCACAAAAAATTTCTAAAGGCACTACGAATTAAAAATTTTGAACGAAACGATGCACTTATATTCAGTTTAGTGAAAAACTGTGCCTGACAGAAATCCAAATTTTATATTGGAATTTTCAAGAGCTATTTGCTTATTACTATGGATTTTAATGCACTGTAACCTTATTAAACTGTTAGAATTTCAAGTTTGCCAAGTGAATGTTAATCTCAATTAGTTTTGTTAACTTGTCGATTGTGATTAAAGGTAGTTTTAAATGAGAAAACAGGTAATACGTTGTAGAAACACATTTAAAATGAACATCAGACATTCTACAGCAAACATTATGTAGATTCTTACTGGAATTATTCAGACTGACTCCGCTGGGATCCATAAATGCAACATTTTGTAAGTCACGTAGAAAATTCTCAACGCAAAAAGAAGGGCGCCGCTTCCAAAGAACGGCTCAAAGAATCAGAAACCATTAAAAAATGTATACTTTAACTTAATTACAAATGTAAAAAAATCTTAAAATGATTACAAGCTCTGACATTTTCATGAACAAAATAAAAAATTTCAATTACAACGAAACCATGCTCAAATACGTCCTTTAATTAAAATGCCAGGTATCGCAATCAAATTAACATAGTATTAAAGTCAGACATACTCATTCAAAGCAGTTTGACATTATAACAGAACAAAACTATTACACGTTAGCAAAACAATTTCACGTAATCGCAATAAATCTACAATTTCTTTTATTTTACAAAAACTTATTTATTTAAAGGAAACAAATGAATATGAAATTAGGTTATAATTAACTCACAGAATCTCATCGGAAATTAAAACAAAAGCTTTCTTCCTTTGTAATTTTAAGCTGATTGCATCGTTCACCAAGCTATCTTCTCAGTCATCATTTGATACAATTCGTTCAAGAACTTTTGTTTATCCTCCTGTACTGAAGTGTATTAAGCTTAGTGTATTACTAAAAATATTTCGATTTAAAGGATTCAGCCGATTTTCAATTTTAGCTTTCCCGTGCTCCTTTTTTCCATTTTCAGCTTAATACCTGCGATAAGTTTTTATGAACATCGTTATGGGAAATAGCAAGAGAAGTTTATCAGGGTTTTTCGACCCAGGGGCGCGAGGTGATAGACACCTTATCTTCCCGCTTCATAAATAACCGCGAAGGGGTGGGAAATATAAATTACAGTTCACATTCAAACATGGACAATGGGTGGAGATAAAAGAGGGACTGCTGTGCATGTATAGCGTTTTGTCAGGAGCACTACTTTATCTTAACCAGGAACTGCAATACTAAATATATAAATGTATTTTTCTATAGATAAGAACTCGGATATCTGTGGGTTTGCACCAATTTACCATGGTATAATACCATTTAGGGAAAAAACCATAAAAATGAATATCAGAGGTCTTACACTAAACAGGTCTTACACTAAACGGGTCTTACACTACCTTTTGCTGCATTGTTTAAAAAGTAGTTAACAGGATAATTACTTATAATAAAGTATTTGTCTGTATGTACCTTACAGCAACTGTTAAATTTAAAGGTAAGGGATGAAATAACTACAAATTTAAACGCTGTCCGTATGGTTGCTAAACTCGTTTCTTCTTTCCATAGCACCACAGTTAAACATAAGCTTTTTAACTACTAGTTACATGAAACGTATAGCAGTTTTCCAAATCTATCAGCGAATTTCCTAAACTTGCATTCTTATTTTGCCATATATTAAATGTGTGTGTTTCAGTTCGTGAAGGTATTCTTTTCTGGAGTTCCGTTTTCTATCTCGAAAAAGAAAAATCTAACTTAAAATTAGACCGGGTTATGAGTTTCGTTGAACGAAATCCGAACTTCAAATATAAGTTTATTTTAAATTATATTCTAGGTGTACCATACAAATAATGGTATATGTTGTTGTATTGACCTAGTTAATAAGAGAAACTCCGGCGTTTCAGTAATTTCAGTCGGCCGAATCGAAAGTATTCAAGTCCCTTCAATTTGGGTTCACTGACGTTGCATTTAAATACACCAAATTTGGCAAAGTAGTAGTCCAATAATTAAGTGAGGGCTTTTTCGTAGATCTAAAACCCTCGCCTCCACTCCTCCTCCCCCCCCCCCCAATATATGAGATCGACCTCGTAATACATAGATTGGGCTGGGATAGTTTGGAAGACAGACGACGTAGCTTGCGTTCGAATTTATTGGAGAATATGCGAAAAAATTTAAATTTCGGGTGCAATGAAATACTTCTTCCGCCAACCTATTTAGGTCGCAATGACCGGAGGGATAAGATTAGAGAAATAAGATGCCGTACTGATACTTATATGTATTCCTTCTTTCCTCGCACTATTCGGGATTGGAATGGGCGGGCTTAGGATTGGTGCTTAGCACCCTCTGCCACCCACAATGTTTGTGATTTGCAGAGTATGGATGTAGATGTAGATGTAATTTTAATTTTGGAGACATTAAAAAAAAAAAAAAAAAAAAAAAAAAAAAAAAAAAAAGATCCACTTTTGCTTGAAGGAAGGCAATCTGAGATAAAAAGTTGACGTAAGATTTCCGTCAACCTACCCTCTCCCCCTCTGGTGAGATTTTGCCGTACCCTCCCCCCTCCCTATTTGAGCACACGTAATTAACGGGCGCCCCCAAAGCTACTGATCGTGGTAGATCGTAGCCAGAATTCACCACCAATACAGACCATGCTGCAAGCAAACGATCGCTCGGTCTCTTCAGTGAAATACTGAAATTTTCACAGCTGTCCCCGACTTAAAGACCTATGATTATCAATTAACCATCCTGAATACGGGTAAGGTAGCAACTCCACCAGAACATGTCTCTCCTCAGGACTGATTGAGAATATGGTACTAGCTCAGATCCACGACGCAATTGATAATGTAGATCCCCACGATTAGGATAGATTTAGGCTAAAGCGCAGCTGTGTCGAGTAGGTTCTCACGCGTATAGAGACCGAACTCCAAAGATGACTGAAGACAACTGAACCAAGAGCTATGTTCGTCATCCTAACAGCCCGTAATATTGTCTAGCATACAGGGCTCCTCCTCAAGCGCCTACATGATTTGAATAATCGCAAATTCCAGGTCCATTGTGGGGGCCTGAACGAGCCATTGTGTCTTTTACAACAGGTTGTCCAAGTTCTCAGTGCTTGCCCTTGTGGCTTTTACAGTCTATATTGGTCATAATTTTATTTCTTCAAATACGAAACCCTTAACAAAACAAAAATAGTACTTAAGAAC
Source organism: Vandiemenella viatica (assembly GCA_031002005.1). Lineage (NCBI taxonomy): Eukaryota > Metazoa > Arthropoda > Insecta > Orthoptera > Morabidae > Vandiemenella > Vandiemenella viatica. The sequence goes on from CM061914.1 coordinate 60,997,414, forward strand.
GAAGCTTCACTCGGCGTTGAATATTAATATAACATTAGGGGCCATCCACAAATTACGTCACACCTTGAGGGGGGGGGGGTCAACAAAGTGTGACATCGTGTGACAAAAGGGGGGGGGGGGACGTGTCATAAACTTTGTGACGTCACATGCATAATTTGTAACAGTTTTTGGCTCATGGTGGATGATGAAGATGATGTTGACACATCGAATGTTCCCAATAGTATCGAAATCAAGAATGAAGTGATATTATGCCAATAATAAACGGTATCAAGGAATTGGTTCAAAATCCGTGGATATGACGACTCAATTTTGTATCATTAATTCGATTTTTGAAATTTTTAAAAATATTTTCTTAAATGTTTGATTTATTGTTGATATGATTTTTTTTAACTAGAAATACATAAAACATTTTGGAAGTGCTGTTTTAATTTATATATTTAAAATTGCAAAATATGTGACTTCATACCAGGGGAGAGGGGGGTCCCACAAATGTGACAACCTGTCACTTGGGGGGAGGGAGGGGTCCAAAAATCATGAAATTCGTGTGACGTAATTTGTGGATGGCCCCTAATATCGGGTGACTAGCCGAGTTAACGAAGTGTTTAGACACCTTATATCGGTGATCAAATACACTGTCGCCATCTTCAGCAGACGGTGGAGACGTGATTTTGATCACCGAACTATCGTGTCAAACAACCTAACTCGGCTATTCACCCGAGAACATTATATTAAAACAATGGCAGTAAATAGAATTAGAAATTACTTTTGCCCAGGGAATAGATTTTGTCAGAAAGTAAAATTATCAGCAAGTCGAGAAGCACAACACAGTTTGCATGCAAATTTTCTGTTATATTGTTATTTCACATAGGGGGAATGTTCTATCATCTAAAAGCTATAGATATGGCCAAGTTGTCAGAACAAAGTAGTGTTCAGCGTGAGTACAAAGACTGAAGAAGGTATTGTTGCAGTGCTGCTTTAAAGCAGCTTTTTACTGCAATATTTGACAGCGACGCGCGGAAGCGAAATGTCAGCCCGTCGACCAAGCTGTTGTGTATGCGCTCACAGACTTGTCTTTTAAGTAAACACTTTTCTTCTCTCAGCGCGAGTTGCTTAGAATTTTTGTTTGAACAGCGCATTCTGACAAGTGCGTGCGAATGTGCGCTCGCGCCTCTGTAAAGAACAACTTACAGAGCCCTATTTCACATAGAATTGTAAGAGAAAAAAGAGTGAATACACAGTCCATTGCGGTTAACTTCACGGAGCCACACATTATGAAATTAATAAGGAACTGGAGATAGGGTTGAACGTTATTGCAATTAAGTCATTTAATCCTAAATTATAAGTGCATCCTGCAGCCTTCCCTTTGAGCGTGTATTTGAGTTCTGCTTCAAACCACCTCATATGTGGCTCTTATGTGAATTGCGCTATTTCATTACTGTTACGATTGTAATAATTCCTTTAAGACTCCATATTATTTAACTCAACATCAAGTTCACTATGAAACAGTTGATCGAAGTAATCCTTGAATTTTTCAGAATTTCGTTCATATTTTTAAAGAAATGTCCTCGATCTTTCTCTAATGCCTTTTGATGTTTTCGTTACTGCCACAATTTGTCATTATAGAAATGTGACACCAAAATCTCTTACAAGCGATAAACTGTATTTTACAAAATACGCGGTTTTTCAGCTGGGTGGTGAAATGCTCTGTCTACACTCGTATCTGAGTGAGCACTTTGTAATGATTATAAATTTGATTTTGAGTTTAATTCATTCAATTAATTACTGTGATTAAATGTTTCCAAGGGTGCCATTTCAAAAAAAAAAAAGAAGATTAAAGGACAGAGTATTGCCTCACAATTGAATAGGACCATAAATGAAATTAATTAAAGACAACTGTATTTTATTGTAGCAATAAGGAAAAAAAAAGGCTAAATTAATCTGCAATACATTCACAGGCATCATTATTAAAACTTGGAGTTCTGTTCCAGAAGGGCACAAGTTGGTTTATCAATAACCAGTTCCACGGCTAGCTCACTAAAGTTTAATGGATGATTGGAGACTCAATAAGCAATTTTCACTGCTGTCAGGGTCGCACTGGGTTTTTAATCACTATGGCAGTGAGAGTTACTTATTTGCGGATGCAGTACATTACCATCGTTGATGCGCCGCTGTAAGCAGTATGCAATACGATCAGTGATGCAAACTGTATTCGTCGCACCATACAGAAACACTTCCGTACCACCACAGCTCTCGTCCTTCACGTGTCACGTTTAGCAGCCATCTCCTCCCCCTCGAACACCCCAGCATGCAGAAGGTAGACTCGCCTACCCCCTCCTTTCCCTGAACGTGCTTACTTCAAGGTCTTTCTATTGTGTGTTTCCCGCTAGCTGACAAGCCGGCACCAGCCTGAAGGAGTCCTTTGTCACCGAATTCGATGGCTATAGGCACATTCACTAAACGCAAATCTTGGCATTTTTAATCACCCTTTCTAATGAAAAATGTGGTGACTTTTTGAGATCACCACAGTGGTAAGCGTTACGAAATAATTCAACAAATAAAAGCATTCTGCTTTCACATAGCTGATCGAAAAGTAAAGGAGTACTGGAAACTAGAAGCATATTTCCAGCTTTAATGACGTACATCCGAACGAATTTTAAATCCATAATATATATCTTAATGCATAATATACACAAATACAAAACCAACAATATTTGGTTACAAACTTTGACTAATCCTGTTCCTTCAATATTTGTAAGCGCATCGTAATACGGATAATAAGAGAAATTACAAAATGACAAAACCTGCCGATATTCCAATGTGTTAAAAGCGTAAATTGAGCTTTCACAGAAAATTCTGTCTAGAATAAGAAAAACGAGAATTATTGCTTGAAAATAGACGATATAACTAAAGTTTTTTTTAGTTTTTTAAAATCGAGCGGAAAATTCGTGCTGTTTTTCTATATTTCCCAGTAACATTCCATGACTTCTCGTTTTTATGCTTTGGGTTTTACGGCTTGTCGATGTCGTTTTTGCCGAGAGAGGATGGGAAGGAATTTAGCCATGACATTTTGAAGGAACCATCTCGGCGTTCTCCCGATTTCAGAAAACCAAGGAAAACCGAAATCTGGATGGTCGGACAGGTATTTGAACCTGTGACCTCACACTTTTCACAGCCTGCGAAAATTTGCGGGCCATTTTACCATTATTTTTCTATCACAACGGACGGCGTAGAGCATAATGAATTTGAAATCTATGAGCGCATGAGCGGATTCTGCCGGCCAGATGCTTCAGCAACCGCGAGCCTGACAACGAGATTTTAATCATCTATACTAATATTATAAATGCGAAAGTGGGGGGTAAGTCAAGTCCACGTCCTAGTCGTGCCCCCTGGGACCTTCCATATATCATATGGATGCTAACGGACCTCTGTGAAACTGACCCTAACCCCTCGGTCGAACTCGTCCCGAGTTTGTGGTATCCAGCCCCTTCGGCGGGACGGTAGGCCAACTGAGGGAACCATCAAGATGGTCAACAGCTTCAATGGTGGATGAGGATTATGAATCCCAACAGCGAAGAAGGTGGAAGAATTATCCTTGATGTGGGGAGAACCAAAACCCAAGACGCGTCTGTTGTGGGATCCGCCGGCGGCTTGGTCAGCGGCTGCTCACCCAGTGGGTGCGGCTGCCATTTCTGCTCCAGGAACAGACAATCCCTGGTTCTAACTTCCCAGTGTAAAACACTACACAAATATCTTAATCACAAGCCACGATGATTCGTGAGAATAATGAAAAAAAATTATCCCAGGTGGTAACCAATCCACCCGTCGACAGACGGCAACCGGGTATTCGGATTCTGGGGAACCCGGGCGATCACGAACACAGAGTCGGAGATCTCTGGTAGACTTCCATACAAAACCCCTACGTACATTGGTACCATAAACATCAACACCCTACTTCAGCCTGGGAGACTACACACTCTAGCATCAGAAATAGATCGAAAGAAAATCAAGATACTAGCGCTACAAGGAACACGATTCACCGATGAAGACACAATAGGCTACGGCAACTATCGCATCTTTAAGAGTAAGATAGGAAAACGAAATCGAGCGTGGTGGTGTAACGGCTAGCGTTCTGGCCTCGCATTCGGGAGGACGGTGGTTCGAATTCCAGTCCGGGCATCCAGATTTGGGTTTTCCATGGTTTCCCAAATCACTCCAGGCAAATGCCGGGATGATTCCTTCAAAAGGCCATGGCCGAATTCCTTCCCATTCCTTGCCCCCCATCCTTTCCCGTCTCTAAACACCTCGCTGTTAGAGGGACGTTAAGCAGATGATGGAAAAAAAGGGGAAACGAATCGCTAATGGCACCCCACTTCTGGGTATGGCATTTATGGTACACAAAAGCATAACCAGTTCAATCAGAGAGGTCTCTCCCATAAACAACCGTCCCATGACCATGCAAATACAATGTGGTAAAAAAAAGTACACCCTGATAAATGTCCACGCACCAACAAATGTATACAACAAAAAGAAACCACTAGAAACCGAAAAATTCTGGGACAAACTTGAGAAAATCATGGTGTTGTTTGGAACAAATCTTACGTAACTAACTGCTTTCTATATCCAATTCTGGCAATGAAATTCGAGTCCACGGGTACGATGTCGCGGGTAACAGCTAGTACCTCCATAAAGACGAAAAGCGTTTATTGAAAAGGTAGGTAATCATAAAATATTAACTTGCAAATTCAGAACCAGTATGACCAATAGTGATAGAACTTTCTCTCGTGCATCTGTAACTACAACAGGTATTATTACGTATAGACATGAAAATAACAATAGAAAACAAACTTATCTGTTGGATTAGATTTCCTGTAAAGAAAGATCAAATTTCGAACATTATATTTATATGGACATGGAACGCAATGAAAGGTATGTGAGCGCGATAGTTAATATGGTGGAAACATACAGAAATTACCGTAAAATGAAAACATATTATAAGGAAAACAAGTTAATGTATTTTTTATTATAAGAGTGGGCCATACATGATTTTATCTGAATCGGATTTGTGAATTTCCTAAACGGATGTGAACGCGAATAACAAAATATTTAAGACATAGTACTGTACTGACAACCAGACTATATATGGGAAGAAATACTTATACAGTGATTAAAAACTGTAATTCAAAATGTCTCTGAATTTTTGGCTTGATTTTCATTTTGAAGAGCTTTACACTGAAAGCAGAGGAGATTTAGTAATCAATTAATGCTTTTAAGAGATAGTACATGTATGAATGCACTGGTTTATTACGGTTCATAAATGTCACAGATTACTGCCTGTGGGTGCTTACTATAATCACTTGTAAATAACGTAGAAGTTTATGCGGTTTAGTATAGCGTTTATCAACCTTTTTAACCGTACCAACTGTCATAGGTTCGTAAAGCTGTCCCTTAAGTCCTACGCCTACAATAATGCCCTGATAAAGTGATCATAAACTTAACTACTATAATCACTGGTAAATAAAGTAGAAGTTTAGGGGGTTTAGTACAGCGTTTCTCAACTTTTTAACGGTACCAACTGTCATAGGTTCGTAAAGCTGTCCCTTAAGTCCTACGTCTACAATAATGCCCTGATAAAGTGATCATAAACTTAACCCTTACAAGAATGCCGCTCTCTCTGATGGCAGCTGGAAACTTATTTTATTAGATTAACATTGTAGTCACATCCAACGTAAATAGGAAAGTAATAAACCAAACAAAAAAAACGTATGTATTGAAAATAGCGGATTTTTGAGTGACCGTTGAAATATTCATGGCTTTTACAAAGTTTGATTTATATCCTTAGCTGAGAAACACTGGTTAAGGAAGTTTCATTCCGTAAACCTCACCTCGTTAGTGGTCTGAGAAGGAAATTGTTGCGCTGGTCAGGAGACGCCATTAGGAGTTGAAAATCCACCGTTGTTATCAAATGCAGACATCTTGCTCTGAAAGGGAAAATCTGAAGGACAGCAAACAGTAAGCAGAGGGCAAATACTGGGATCTAACGAATGCGAAATACCATTATCGTTTTGGTGAAAGGTGTGAACGGTTTACCGTTATCGTCAAAACCGAAGACGTACAGAAGAAGAAAGTTGCGTTACGAATACATAATTGTCTGCGATTACACAGAAAGATGGACTAAATACGAAAACAAGAGATTAAAAATCTACAAATGGATAAAAACCGATTCATCACTGAAGACACAGTCACACTATAGGCTATCTTTTTTAACTTTTACGCTTCGTCGACGTCGTTGACATTAGCGGGGGGGATAGGATTGGGGACAAGGAACGCGATGGAATTCGGCCATGGCCTTTTGAAGGAAGCATCCCGACATTCGCCTGGAGTGATCTGGGGAAACCAAATCTGGATGCCCGGAAGAGGATTCGAACCCGTATCCTCCCGAATGCGGGGCCAGAGTGTTACCGCTCACCCACCACGCTTAGTATATAGCTATCACTAAATCAATGGAAAAGCCCAAGAGAAACGAAGAGGTAGGAATAGGAGAAGAAAACCATGTGCAATAGAATAGTTCAAGAGGAGGAAAGAAAGAATATATTCTGGGAAGATAAGAAAAGACTGGCTGGAAAGGTTAATTTTTCGTGGTCCACAACTGGTAAAATTTAGTCCGACCGTGAAAATATGAACTATACGATGGGAAAATCTGACAAAAAAAATTATTAGAAACGTGAAATATTTACCAGGATCAGAAAAATAGAGTTCAAACTCTCGTCCAGATGCGGTGAAAAAAAAGTAGATATTAGCTACGGTATGCCTTGAGATGGACTATTTTAGAGAGGCATACGAATAATACAAAGACATAGAACTGACGAATACGGATCAGTAAACAAGGAGAAGAAATTACAGCAGTTGAAATGGAATAAAGACAGTTACAGTAGTACGGATGCGGAATGGAATTGGTGAAGAGCCATGGCCGAAAAAAAGTTGTTGTATATGACAAGAGAAAAAAAAAAGACTGCGGGTAATATATCTTACAACAGGATACATACTCTTGGGTTTAATTCCAGATGACCACTACAAAACTTTTTTTTTTTTTAAATTGCTTTACGTCTCTCAACAGCGAGGTCTTCAGAGATGGGAAAGGAAGGGGGCAAGGAATGGGAAGGAATTCGGCTATGGCCTTTTTAAGGAAGCATCCCGGCATTTGCCTGGAGTGATTTGGGAAACCATGGAAAACCCAAATCTGGATGCCCGGACGGGGATTCGAACCGCCGTCCTCTCGAATGCGAGGCCAGTACGCTATCCGTTACACCATCACGCTCGGTACTACAAAACTATTAATATTTTCCGCAAATATAATTGTCGATACAGGGATCATATCTGTCTAAACTTCTGTTTTTTACTAATGGTTGTGGTTAGGTTGAAATGGAGCCTGGGCCATGGGGAAAAATTTCATTAAGGCTATAGAAATGCAGTTTTTATCTACAATGAAAACACTAGATCCTTCGTGGAAAATATTTTCCTGTTGTAAATTTCTTGAGCCTAAATGTCAAGAGATTTGTATTAATTTTGCAGCGTAGGTGGCTATGTGTCATAACGGTATGACGATCTAGAATTATACCAAGGCTCGCTGGATGATGACTGGAAAGGCAGAAAAAGACTGAAATAACGAGAAGTGACAAACGTTGTTTCATTTATTTTTATAAAAATCCTCGTCCCTTGTACTTTAAATGCGGCATAGTATTTTTCTGACCTTGCGGTGCATGTCGTGGAAGGGCACGGCGAACCACGGCAGGTCTGCGGACGCCTTGCGGAAGGCGGTCTCGGCGTCGGCGAGCACCACCGCGGCGGTGTCGACGTTGGTGAGCGGCACCTGGACCACCTCGAGACGCTTGGCGTCCTCGCAGGCGGCGGCCTCCTCGGCGGCGCCCTCGTTGAGGCGTCGGTACAGGTCGAGCAGCTTGGCGGTGAAGACGCCGTGGTCGTCGGGCGCCAGGCCGCCGCTGGCCGGCAGGAAGAAGAGCGCGAGCACCTGCGGAGGGCGCGGTCTGAAGACGGCCTCGACGGGCACGGGGCAGTCGGGGTCAGCGCTGCGGCAGAGGCTCGAGCCCCGGCCGAGCACGCGGGCCGCCCAGTCGCACGACATCGCCTCGTCCGCTCGCCGCCGCGGCCGCACGCACACTGACAGCTCCGCCGCGCCGCGCCGGCCGCGTGCTGCCGGCCGCGCGGCGCATGCGCAGTGCAGTCCCGCTGCTGTCACCACGACGCTTCTCTAATCTCGCGGCTCAGGAAAAGCCTCAGCAATTTTTGTCGCTGCTAAGGTGCGTCCATAAACCACGTAGCTCCATTATGGCCTTAGGGGCCATCCACAAATTACGTTACACGAATTTCATGATTTTTGGACCATTCCCTCCCCCTTTTTTTTTTTTTTTTTTTTTTTTTGTTCGCTGCCTTTGCGGCTGTGATTGAAGTCCCACTACCTTCGGTAGTATAACTTCTAGGTGTTAGGATAGGGTGTTTATTTTTTGGGACACTTTTTATTTCACTTTCACTTTCAGGGGAAAAACCAGGGCTATGACCATCTAGGATGGTCTTAATGGTGAAAAAACCCCTGCGGAGTTCATGTTCTGTGCTGCTCTATGATGGCTGGTATAGAATACTGAGGGGAACTTTATACTTATGCCAACGTCTCGGCATTACCGTTCCAATCGACTCAGTTCTTTCGTCTCTGGCGTCGTTCAATTTCTTGTGGAATTTTTCTGTTAGATTAAATATTTCGGTATTGATTAAGGGAATATGTGTCTCGTTATGTAGAGTTTCTATTGGTGTATATCTGGGTGCGTTTAGGATCATCCTTAGACATCTGTTCTGGAGTAGCTGGATTTGTTGCAGATTGGTTTGGCTTGCCAGGCCCCATATCTGGCATCCGTACATTAAAAATGGGAGAATAACCGATTTGTATATTCTTATTTTTGTATTAAACTGTAGGTTGCTGCTTCGTAATACTGGTGAAAGGTTGGAAATAATTGCTAGTCCTTTTGTTTTCCTATCCATGATATGTTGTCTAAAAAGTAATTTGTTATCCAGTAATATACCCAGGTACCGATGTTCTTTAACCCAGGGGATATTTTGGTTCAAAATTTTTAAATTCTTGTTAATTTCTGGCCTTTTTTTGTGAAATAGATTCCCGCACATTTTCCAGGATTGATTTTGATTTTATAGTTTCTGCACCATTTACTGATTTCATCTAGTCCTTGTTGTAGGTGAGTAACGTTAAGATCATGTCTTCTTCCTGATGTGTACTCTGTAGTGTCATCGGCAAACTGTGCCAGATTCACATAAGGCGGGGTCGGGATTTTGTTTGTATATATTTTGAAAAGTGGCGGTGCGATAACCGATCCTTGCGGAATTCCAGCTGGAAACGGAAGAATTGAAGACCTCTGTCCGTCAACTTCTACGTAGAATTTTCTGTCGGCTAAGTAACTACCGATGAATTTAATGTAGCAGTGTTTAATGGCCGTTTGAGTCCGTAATTCCTGTATAAGTTTAGCGTGCCAAACCTTGTCGTAAGCTTTTTCTATGTCTAAAAATACTGCTGCTGTAGATTTGCTAAAGTTAAAATTTTTTGTTATATCTTCTGTAATACGGAGGAGTTGAGTTGTTGCAGTTACGCGGCTTTGAAATCCGAATTGTTCTGGTCTTATCGTCTTTCTTCTTCGAGACTGGTGTAATCCTCTTCAGCAGTATTCTTTCTAGTATCTTTGATGTTGACGAAAGAAGACTAATTGGGCGGTAGTTTACGGCTTGGCGGTGGTCTTTTCCACGTTTTGGAATGGCTTTAATTTTTGCTACCTTCCATGCTGTGGGATAATAACAATTTAGGAGACAGCTGTTAAAGATTCTAGTCAAAAGCACTAATCCCTTTTTCGGCAGGTTTTTCAAATGTATGTTTTTTATTTTGTCATGTCCTGGGCTTTTATTTTTTGCAAGATTCTTTATTATACTTCTTACTTCCCTCGGGGTTGTAAGCTCTGGCTGGTCTGCAGTTGGTTGTTGGAGGATTTCCAATGCGTGGCTTTCAGTTTCCTCGGCTTGTCGGATCTCTGCCGGTGTAAGTTGGTACTCCGCTGTTGTATACTGAGATGCGAAGCTTTCAGCTAGTAATTCAGCCTTTGCTACAGGTAGGAAGCAAGGCCCTGCCGGACCATTTATCGCGATGTTCGCTTGTCGAGGTTCTTTTAAGGCTCTAATTAGTTGCCATGCCTCTTTGTTCTGCAACAGAAGGCTTGACATTTTGTCCTCCCACTTTTCAGTTCTTCTTTCTTGTAGCCTAGCTTTTAGTTGCCGTGCGAGTTGGAGGTATTGTCTCTTGTCTCTTGGATCACGGTACCGCTGCCAAAGTTTTCTGTATCTGTTTCGCAGTTATCTCAGATCTTCCAAGATGGCTGGAAGCTCCTCTCCTTGATGGTTATCCAAAAAAATTGTAGTGGAGGCTCTTCTTTCCGCTTCTAATACTACCTTGTCGAAGTGTTGTATAGCTGCTTCGATTCGCTCTGTGCTAGAGACATTATATGTGGTTCGTATCTTATTGTGGATAAGTCTAGTAAAGTGATTCCAGTCAGTTTCTTTTACTTTCTTTGGTTTCACGTCAGAGTAGAGCCATCTTTGAATAGTGAGTAGTACAGGGAGGTGATCCGATGAAAGGTCATTCAGAGTTGCCAATTCTATGTATCCGGAAATATCTTTGGCGATTATAATGTCCAGCACGTCTGGTCTATGTCTCGAGTTGAAGGGAATATGCGTCGCTTCTGATGGTCCGATGACTTCTAAGTTCCTGAGATCGCACATTTGTAACAACCGTTCGCCTCTTCTGTTACTTGTTCTTGAATTCCAAATGGGGTGTTTGGCATTAAGATCTCCACCAATTATGACCTTGTTGCCCACAGCCATTATCAGGTCTAGGTCCTGTTCATGTAAGTTCTTATTTGGGGCTAGATACGCACTGACAAATACTATGTGTCCTTCTCTTGAGTGAATGCACACTGCTGTAGCCTCTAGGTCTATAAGTTGTGGCTTGGTTATTGGGGCGTGTGACAGGGTTTTGCGTATGGCTACAGCTGTGCCTCCTCCTCTTTGTCCCACTCTATCCGTTCTGTAAACTTGGTATCCAGTTAAACGAAAGGTGTCCGTTGGCTGAAGAAAAGTTTCTGTTATTAACATGATGTCAATTTCTTCTCTGTTGAGAAAGGTCAGTATTCATTTCTCTTGTTCTTAACGTTGTTTGCATTCCATAAAGCTGCTGTCATGTTTTTCAGATAGGGTGTTTGCGCCATTATTTCGCTAGGGCCATTACACCTTCAAGCAAGACTAGTAGTTTTTGCAATCCTCGTGCTTTTTTCATTTTAACCATTGTTCTTTTTAAGATTTTGAAGAATTTTTCCATTTCTGAACCGAAAAAACTGGGTATGTCATCGGTTTCGTCCTCTGTTGATTCATTCTTATCTCTCTTGTTGTGTTGGGACTTCTTTTGGCGGTCGTCATCGGATTCGTCTTCCATATAATCATTACTATCTTTTTCTTCTTCTGATTTTTCTTTTTTTGGTCTTGTCCATTTTTATTTGTTGATTGAGACTTATTGTTTGATTGATCATCCCCTGAAAGGGCGTTTGCGTATGAGCGAGTCTGTTGGCTGCTCTTATTTGGTTCAGTCATTCTTTGTTTTATTCTTCTTAAGTTGTCTGTTTCAATGGCAGAGTTTTTATCTTTCTTGTCTTTTCCATCTTTTTCTTCTTGTCGCTTATTTGTGCGTGGCGGGCGTAGCAGTTTTCTGATACTCTGGGCAGCCTCGCCAAGAGGCTGCATGATCTCCCTGGCAATTGGCACACTTTGCTTTTTCCGTTTTGGGTAAGCGGCAATCCTTTGTCAAGTGTGACTTTGCACACTTGACACATCGGCTTGGAAGGTAGCAATAATTTGAAGTATGTCCGTGCCTCTGGCATTTGGTACATTGGGGTGGACCATTCTGAGAACGATACCTTTCTATTTGGACTCTCATATAAAGGATAGCTCGTTCATTGTAGATTCTGTCCGAGTGCTGGCCGCTTGGCAAAGTTACAGTGTATGTTGGGAGGGGGATGAGCTCCCTTGTCTCCTGATTTCGCTTTTTAAATTGGTGAACCGCTTGAATGTCGTAGCCTTTGGATCTGAGATCTTCCTCAATTTCTTCTGTTGCTATGGAGGGTGGTAGTCCCTTAATAACAACTTATAGAGGCCTGTCTTCTTGAATCTGATAGCTGTAATGGTTGATATACTGCTCTTCTTAAAGAAGTTCTGGATGATTAAGTGGTCTTCTTTGGATTCCGCATAATATTTCATGCAATCTCCTCTAAATACGCCTTTCAGTTCTCCAGTTATCATACTCTTTAGTCTCTTGTTCAAATCCGTGAAATTCATTTTTTCCAAATACAACGATTGGGGGAAGGTGTTTTGGTTGGGCCGTGGTTTCGTTGGAAGTTCCCGGCTGTTCTTCCAAGGTTTCATTTGATTTTTCTGGTTCTGTGTCATGTTCTTCACCAAGTATTTCGAACCTATTATTGGTTGTGATTTTGAATGGTTTCCTTGTTTTGTTAGTTTCTTGGTATAGTCTTTTTGGGGTACTTTTTTTTCTATTTCTATGTTTGGATGCTTGTTGTTCAATTTGAATGTTCCTGGTAGTTAGTTCTTTTTGATAGTTCTCACAATCACTATTTTCTTCATCTTCTTCAGACTGGCATTCTTCTGATTCGGTATATTCGTCCACTTCTTCTTGGTCTTCAATTTCAGTCGATCCTAGGTATTCTTTGTTGTTATCGTCTTCATACTGGCTGTTGTTCAGTGGTGCTTCAGTAGCATCAGCCCAGTGTCGTTGCCGTTTATTTGCTCGTCGGGGCATGCTGCATACAACTATGTATCAACATACGTTTGTGCGTGGTACCTAACAGGGAGTGTTGATCTGTACCCTTAGTTATCACCGCTTGGTATCCGGGTACAGACACAACCCTACGCTTGCGCTCGGGGGTTCCACTCCACTCGGGAGTGGGCCGTGGAGCGGTAATTCCCTGACTCTAAGGTGGTTTTGACTAAGTACTTGCTTGATAACGACGCAACACGATCTGTAGAGGCCCCGGCTCCAACCGGGTCCGCGATGGCCGAATACGAGCTAAGCCCGCTTCGGAGCTGCCAAAAACTTGCGTGATCTCGAAGATGGCCGAATACGAGCTAGGCCCGCTGACATGCGAAACTCCTCACTCCGTTGCTCCGCCCCCTCCCCCCTGTTCACAGGTGTCACATTTGTGGTACCCTTCCCCTCCCCTGGTGTGACGTCACATATTTTGCAATTTTAAATTTATAAATTAAAACAGCACTTCCAAAATGATTTATGTATTTCTAGTTAAAAAATCATATCAACAATAAATCAAACATTTAAGAAAATGTAAAAAACCCATATAAAATCGAATTAATTATACAAAATTCAGTCATCATGTGTCCATGGATTTTGAACCCATTCCTTGATACTGTTTATTATTGGCATAATAGTCACTTCATTCTTGATTTCGATTGCGTTGGGAACATTCGATGTGTCAACATCATCTTCATCTCCCGCCATGAGCCAAAAAGTGATACAAATTATGCATGTGATGTCACAAAGTTTATGACACGTCCCCCCTTGCCACACGATGTCACACTTTGTTGACCCCCCCCCCCCCCCCAATTAGCCCAACGTGGCGTTTGCCTCTATCCCCCCCACCCCCCACGTAGCTTTTTCCTATTCCAGAAAACGTTTTATACAGTTTTCTCTTGTCATACTATACGAAGATAATAAAATGACGGAAATAAATATTCACATGCTGTTGTGTTTTCTGTACCTCATTTTAACTGCGACAAATACACAGTCCAGTCACATTAATGTGACCACCTCTCAAAAACCAGAATAACCACCCTTGGCAGAGCGGACCACTGCGATGCGTGCAGGAAGAGAGTCAATTAGGTTTCTCAAGGTGTTCACTGGGATGTTGAGCCATGCCGACTCCAGTGCCGTGGCCAGCTGCGCTAGATTACGCGGCTGAGGATCCATGGTGCGAACTACCCGATCGAGGTGGTCCCACATATTCTAGATTAGGTTTAAATACGGCGAGTTTGCTGACCAGGGGAGCAAGGTAAACTCATCCTGGCGCTCTTCGAACCATGCACATACACTGCGAGCTGTATGACACCTCGCATTGTCCTGCTGGTAGTTGGCATCATTCTGAGGAAAAATTATTCGGATGTAGGGGTCGACATGGTCCGCAAGGGCAGATACGTACTTGTGCTGATCATTCGTGCCTTCCACAATGATGAGTTCACCTAGTGAATGCCAGGAACACATTCCCCAAACCATAATGCTCCCTCCTCCACCCTGGATCCTTCCGGCAATTGTTACAGGGTGCTGGCTTTCAGACGTTTCAAGCCGTTTGCGCCAACGTCCATCTGTCCGATGAGGCATAAAACGTGATTCATCGGAAAAAGCCACCTGTCGCCACTCTGTGGACGTCCAGTGGCGGTACTGGCGTGCAAATTCCAGCCTTCGTCGCCGATGAACAGCAGTCAGCATAGGTGTATTAACCAGGCGTCTGCTGCGGAAGCCCATGCGCAGCAACGTTCGCTAAACCGTTGTTGAGGAGACACTCTTGGTAGCCCCTTGGTTCATCTTGGCGGTCAGTTGCTCAACAGTTGCACGTCTATTTGCCCGAACGCATCTCCATAGCCTTTGTTCGTCTCTGTCATCTATAGCCCGTGGTGCACCACATGTTCCACGCCGCTGATTTTGAATAGTGCCATTTTGCGATGCACTGTATACTTTTCCACGGCGGCACGTGAGCAGTTCACAAAATTAGCCGTTTCCGAAATGCTTCCACCCTTGGCCCGAAAGCTAATAATCATGTCCTTTTGGACGTCGGATAAATCGCTACATTTCTGCATTAAGCCAACGATTGAAATGCTTTCCGATGCCCTAGGACATCCTTTATATACACTCCACTGTAATGTGCTGCCACCTGCCTTATGTGATTGGTTATTTCACGTTGACGTCGAAAGTAGGTGGTGGTCGCATTAATGTGACTGGACTGTGTAATATAAATGGAAAGCTACGCGGCCTGGCTCGGACAGCGCCAGTTCCGTGTTTGCTTCTCTAGCGTTAAGATGAGCGAGGGAAGTAGCGACGAGGAAAGTGCTTGCTTCACTGTCGCGCCGGGCGCGTCCAGTGCCCCAGCGCACTCGGCTTTGCCGGCGACAGCTGCGGCAGTGTTGACGAGCCGGCTAACGGACATGGTATCGACATCGGATCTGATCAGGACGGCCCCGCAAGATGTTACGACCACCCGGCAACAGAACACTGACTCGATTATGGAAATTACAGAGACCGCACACTCATCGGAAACGACGACCAGGCCTGCCCACGGACCAGACCGCCCCGTAACGAAGCGGTGCACCTCACCGCCACTCAGGGGAAAAGCCAAGATCTCAAGAAGTGAGCAGAGGGGAAGCTGTACAAAAATCAGCATACCCGTGTTGCATCTCATCTCGGCCAACAAAGACAAGAAGGCGGCGAAGAAGAAGATCCTCGGCGCCTTCAGTTTCCCACCACCGTCCGACACACTGCAGCGCCGAGGCACATCGTCGAAAAACCGAACAACTAGTCCAGCTGGTGACCAACCTGACTGCGAGGGATTCATGCAGACGCGTCGCACCAGCAAGCCTCCGTCGTCACTGGACCCAGGCAGAATCGAATTAAGAAACCCATATGACGTGCTGATACAGGAAGAACCGGAGCAGCACCAACAACAAGAGCAGCAGCAAACACAGCCACTGCAGCAGCAACATCAGCAGCCGCAGCAGCTGCAGCAGCAACAGCAGCAACACCAGCAGCCGCAACTGCAGCAGCAACAACAACAGCAGCAACCCACTAACCGACCAGCACATGCAAGATCGCAGCTTCCACCTATAGTGGTCCAGTTCCCAACCACCTACAAGGAGCTGTACCAGCTGATTCAAGGAGTACTACAGGAACATCCATTCTAAGCAAAGACAGCTGGAGGGAACAAGGTCAAGCTCACCATCAACTCCACGTCTGACTACCTGGATGTCACCGCTGCATTACAACGGAAAGGAATACCGTACTACACCTTTCCTTCTGCTGCAGAAAAGTTGCTGAAAGCAGTAATACGATGGATGCCATCAAACATGCCAACCTCTGATATCAAGGAGGAACTAGAAGAACTTGGACTAGATATCCACTCGGTCAGTCAGTTCAAGAGGCCTGGGAGCTCCGACCCCATGCCACTATTCCTGGTGGTCCTGCCAGACAGGCCCCAGAATAAAGGGTTATTTTGAATGGACAACTTAATGTCCCTAAGAATCTCAGTGTAGAAACTGAGAGCGTCGAATGGCCCGGTGCAGTGCTATAATTGCCAATCACTAGGGCACATCGCCAAACACTGCAACTTGCCTCCAAAATGCGTGAAATGTGCTGGCGCACATCTCTCCAACGACTGCACCTTCAAAAAAGGAGAGGGCAGCCCCAAGTGTGCCAACTGTAACGTCCAGCACATGGCCAGCTACAAAGCTTGCGAAGCATATAAGCGCGTCCGAGCCCGCCAACGAACAGGCCAACGCAGCACAGAAAAAACGTGAAGAAAGGCAGCAGGACACCGGCAAATCCCAGCGGCACTCCGAAGAAACTATTACCAGGCAAATCAAGTCACAACAGACCATCCAAACCACACCACCACAGGGCAACAAGTCTACCCAACACAAGCACACAGAGGCCCCAAAACGTCAGCCTCAAGGGACAAAGGCCCAAGGACCCAGCAAGAAGAGGAACACCAACGCAAATCATTCAAGCAAGACAGCCTCCTTCACGGAAGTAACTAGTGGTCAAGCCCAGACATCAAGAGAATCTAACCAGTCAAGAGAAGACTCTACAGGCCCGATCATGCAGCCAGGACATTGCCACCACCTAACCAACATCCCGCGCAGAATAATGGTATAGGTGGAATGGAGCACCTACTAGACATAGTAGGAACTCTTCTCACAATGCTGACGACCTCGATTGCCAAGTTCGACCAACTCACAGTGGACATCAAATCCGCGGTAATGACGGCCCACAGAGCCGATCCCTCACAGAACCCTCAACCCAATTCATGGATAGAGTCCGCATAGAGGGACTAACTCTCTGCGTATGGAATGCAGATGGCATTTACCAACAACTAGGGGAGTTTCGGCAGTTCTTGCGGGATGAGAACATCGACATCTGTTTAGTAGCCGAAACCAACCTCACACCTGGCCTCAGGGCTAATGTAGCCAACTATCTATGTTACCGCTGGGACAGACCAACCGCGGGTGGCGGAGTGGCTATTTATGTGAAAATAGGGATACCACATCATGAAATCCACACCCCTCCTCTGCCGCTACTAGAGACCATTGCGATTGAACTAGCAACCATCACGGGCCGGTAACCATAATTGCAGTATACAGACCACCGAGAAGAATACCTTTTGAAGATGACTTCCGGCAATTATTCAATATCAGGGGTAAACTCCTGATCGGAGGGGATCTTAACGCCAAGCATCCTACCTGGAATTCACGCATCACCAATGCGGCTGGCAACCAACTATACCGGCTGTGCATCAGACATAATTTGCAGACCCGGGAACCGGACGAACCAACCCACCACCCGTGGAGCGGAAATCGCCCTGATGTGCTGGATATGGCCATAACTCGAGGTATCAACGGACTCGTAACTGCACGAACGATGAACTAACTCTCATCCGACTACTCACCAGTCTTAATAGACATGGGCCAATGGAGACCAGCCACACCAAATCAACCAAACTATAATAGAACAAATTGGGAGCGGTTCCGCGAAGAGGTCACCGAATGTCTCCAACACCTGCAGCCTATCGACGATAGAAGAATTGAGAATGCTGTAAAACAATTCTCTACATCAATAGTCGATGCAGCTAACTCAAATACGCCACCACCAGTAACAAGGCCGCCGTCAAGGCAACTCGCAACTCGCACAGATCCGGCATAAGAACAGAGTGGCCAAGGAATGGCGTTTAACCAGGCACCCGGACACTAGACATCTGTTGAATCGCCTACAGCGAGAACTAAAAGCGGACCTCCAGGCAGACCGCAACAGGGAGTGGAAAGCACGCTTGGCCACACTCAACGTAAGCGAAGGATACCTCTGGTCAGCGACCAGACACTTCACCAAAAGACGCAAGCGTCTGCCCCCACTCCACGGTGAGGGGGGCTTGGTATACAGCAACGCAGATAAAGCCAACGCCCTCGCAGACCACTTTGAAAAACAGTTCCGGCCAGCCCAGGATGACAATGAGGACGAGTCCGCCAACATTCGGAGGAGACTAGCACGCTTCCTAGCTGCTGAGAACGACGGGTACGAGTTCGAGGAGATCTCGACGGAAGAAGTAAGAAGTACAATTGCTCTACTCAACCCAAAGAAGGCTCCTGGGAAAGACAATCAGGGGAACAGGCTAATCAGGTATCTTCCACCATCGGCGGTTCAACACATTACCGCACTGTTTAATGCCATACTCCGCAAGCAACACTACCCCAGGTGTTGGAAGGAAGCTACTGTGGTAGGCGTACCCAAGCAAGGAAAGAATGACATCTTTCCACAGAACTATAGACCAATTAGCCTGCTTCCCTCCCTGAGCAAAGTCATCGAGCGGCTTCTTCTAAAACGTCTAGAAGCCCATATCTCAAGCGAGAATATCATACTGGAATTCCAGTTCGGCTTCCAGAAGAAACATTCAGCCACCCAACAAGTGCTACGTATAGTCGAACAAGCCACGACGACATTCAACCGTCGAGGCTACTGCCCACTCGTTCTGTTGGACGTAGCATGAGCCTTCGACTCCGTATGGCACAGCGGTCTCCTGTATAAATTGTAAACACAGGGTAACCCCGGCACGATTGTGAAACTGACCCGGAGTTACATCACAGGCAGGTCCTTCCGAGTGAGGGTCGGAAATGACCTGTCAACACGCCGGCCAATCAACGCAAGGGTACCGCAAGGGTCGGTGCTTGGACCTGTGCTTTATAACCTCTACACCTCAGACTTCCCAGCACCACCAAACGTAAGAACTGCTCTGTACGCAGACGACACCGCCTTCTACACGTCTTGCAGAGGCAAAGCTACGGCCATACGGAGGCTACAACAGGTTCTTCAACAAACAGAGGCTTGAGCCAGAAGATGGCGGATCCCATACATTCAGACAAAACACAAGCAATCATGCTGACCAGGCGGTTGGGGAAGCGGAACCGGCGGCAGGAACCTACACCTAACCTACGCCTAAACGGCGAAAACATCAACTGGTCGAAGACTGTTAAATACCTCGATGTAACAGTAGACTCCAGACTAACATGGAGACAACACATCGAGGACCTAAGACTGAAAGTCGCAGCCAGGATGAGGGAGTTGTACCCGGTCCTCAACAAGGATAGCTCCCTATCAGCCAGCACCGGTGTCACGATATTTTGCAGCCTCATCAGGCCGATTATGGAGTATGGGTGTCCCGCCTGGGTTTACGTCTCCAAGTCTGCCTTGAGTCGCCTACAGACAATGCAAAAACGTGCACTTCGACGCGCACTCCACGTGTGTAATCGATTCCCCACAGTCGACCTGCACGAAGCCGCAGGTATTCCACCCCTGAAGGACAGGATTGTTCAGTTAACAAAAACGTTCTACAGGGCCGCACGCACTTCATCAAACCCGCTCATATCTAACCTAGGGCAATATGACAACTCACAGGACAAACACAAAAGACCTCTCTCAATACTAACTAGTAATTGAATATACACAGATCAAAAGAAAAGACAAATCAAAAGTAAAGGTATCCCTCATCCAAAGTTGAAGGAAATGTATACGACAAAACCTTCGATTTCAAACTGCTTAAAAATGAAACAAGCAGTAAATGCTGGCTCGGAACATCTCCACCCCCCTCCTCCCCTATCTTTGACCGAGTCACGTAGTTTATCGACGCTCCCTAAATGAATAGCACCGAGTTATTGCTTCATGTGACAAAGTTATCGCTGCTACTAACTCAACTAGCAACTGTCAAAAAACAAACACACACACACACACACACGCGCGCGCGCGCGCGCGCGCCATTCATTGCCCATTTATTATTATTATTATTATTATTTTATTATTGGCTTTGGGTTTCTTGACCATACAGCCAACCTATGTATACATTTTTACATTGTGGATTTACAGATATAGCACTCATTTCCACAGTGGATAGGGTTGCATGGAGTGCTTGTTTTTCGACATTTACTCCTAGTATCATCGGTGGTTTATTACTTCAGTGTGGACGTATGCTACGATTTTTGGTGTATTTTCTTGTAGCTTGGTGTTTTGATTAAATTATCGTATGAGAGTCGTGGGGCCGTAGTGTAGACCTATCCCTGTAGGATTATTCCCCAGCTCGTTTATTAGCGGGTTTGTTGATTATTGTGCTGCTTAGTAAAATTTGACAGCTAGTTCCCTGAATCTTTTCTCTTAAGAGTTGGTAACCCTGTAGCTTTGTGGATGGCCGATGTAAAGAACCTGCAGTCCAGATGCAAGGCTCCCTTCTGAGCTTGGTTATGGATTGTCTGCAATCGATTTAGGTTTGACTTTGCCGTGTGCCCCCACATGGAGCAGGCATATTCCAAGATTGGTCTTACCTGGATATAGTAGATCCGTACCCCTATAGATGCGGAAAGTTTACTGTCCGTTTAGCAGGGGTAGCAATGCTTAAAGAATGGCACTGGCACGCTCGCGGAGATTGTTAATGTGGGCACTTCATGTCAGCCTGGAGTTAAGCGTTACTCCGAGACAGTGTACCAATTTCGACCATGGTATTTGGTTATCGTATCTTTTCAGCTGTGGACCTCAGCTGTGGTCCCCTCCTTTTTGTTAATACGCCACCTCCCCGCCCAGACTTCGGTCTTTTGTAATATCTCCTGCAGGCGCCGGGTGACAATAGCTTTGCTGCGGGTAAAGTTGGCGGTGTAGCGACGACTTGATTTGAAGGTGTTTAATTCTCATCGCAGGTAGCGCGCTATTGTGGCTGTCACGTGACCTAGTAGCCACTACACAGCGTTGTGTGGAGCACAGCACTTTATGATAGCGAAGCATGGACCTTAGCAATATCAGAAATAAATAAAATTGAAGCATTTGAAATGGTGTGCTACAGAAGAATGCTGGAAATTAAATGGGCAGACAAAATAAGAAATGAACGAGTTTTGGAGATGATGAGTGAGGAAAGAAGTTTGTGGAAGAAGCTTTCAAAAAGAAGAGACAGGCTGCTAGGTCATATTTTGAGACATGCTGGATTGGTTAATTTGTTAGTGGAGGGAACAGTAGAAGATAAGAACTGTAGAGGAAGACAGAGATTAGAATATATGAAGCAGATAATTGAGGACGCTTGTTGTAAGGGGTATGTAGAGATGAAGAGCTTAGCACAAGATAGGAAGGGGTTGAGGATTGCATCAAACCAGTCAAAAGACTGTCGACAGCAAAAAAAAAAAAAAAATGAAACCCGAGAAGGAAATGTGTGCAAATGGTCGATTTTTGTTTTTGTTTATCGGTAATATTAAGAATTGTTGGACACAAAATAAATACGAGAACAAGGATGTCAGGAAAAATAGTTTTTGGAAGTTATTTGTTATTTATCAAATTGAATGAAACTAGAATGAAAATTTCATCTGAAGACAATCTCAATAAAAAATTAAGAACATTAAAGATGCGTAAAATAAATATTTAACTATGAACAAATACTCTAAAGACTTCAGGATATCGCCACTTGAATTAAGTTTTTTTTATTTTTTTAAATGGAATCACACTTCTTATCAGTGTATCGTTTTCATAAGTAGGGGTATAATCAATTCAAATAATTCATTAAACTTACCTTCAGTTAGCTGTAGGATATTATTTTTGTCGTCAAGTGAATCTTCCGAAGCTAGTTCTCTCAGAAGAACGCAGAAGCTCCAACTTTTTCTCTCCGACTATCCCAGTCGCGGACCCGTATTTTACTTTCAAATGTTTACCCAACTCAGCATAAGCCGAACGAATCAATCGTTTCAAAACTACGGTATTCGAATTGATTTGGACGACATTGTAAACTACGATTAAGGCTGATGCGGCACTTCACTAGCCACTACCTGCTCGTACAAACCAATAGCTCAGTGGGACTGGCTACTCGTATTAATAGCTGCTTTTTAAAGTGGCGATCACTCGCCGCGAGTATTAGCAGCGACAAAAATCGTCCGTGTGACCGGGGCTTCACTTTGCGGGTTTTTCGTGTGTGACGTCATGTGTGAGCTATAAACGGAGGTAACTGCCCAGTTCAAGCAACGTTTTACGCCGACCATTCGGCTGCGTGAGATTTTTTTTTTGCAACGATAAACTGTGCAGTTCCCTTCGGTAATCGTAGGCCTACAGTCCGCACAGTCTTGTCGAACCTAGTCACCTCTACTTGTTACCACCAAGACTTCCATACAAAAAAAAGCAATTTTGGCTTATTGAAGCCTGTAGTAATCTTCCTGAACTGTGGGATATTCTAATCGTGTATAAAAGAAGCCACGTACTGTGTAACTTCAGGAGTCTGACGCGACTAGTGATAGTGTCGTGAAAAAAATAAACTTTCGATCCGCTTTCGGAAAGAATTAAAGAATGTTAAGGCGCCAAAGAGATCGAGAGTGTGTAGTGATGATATTTATATTACAACCATCCGGTATTTCAACGAATGTTGCCAACACGTACAGTTAGGATAAATGTACATATTTTTGCATAGTTATTTAGACCAGATAACTGCGCAGTTAAACTGAAGGTGTGTATCCTCCTTTATAAATTTTCAAGCACCATTACAGTCAGCGTTGGGGTTAGACTGTAGGCCTCGAGCCCATTTAGGGGATGAGAGTTTTTAATTATTTGCTCGTAAAGTTATGCATATAAAAATTAAGAAAATGGGACTGGTATCCGCAAGCAGAATATTAAAAATTTAACTCTAACAGAATTAAAGACATCGTATTAAAAAAATAACCAATTAACAATCATTTGTGACTGCCAACTGAAGTGAAAACTTAAAACTCTGAATATCATAGGTGCAAGACTTCATACTTATAACTATAGATGTACTGAATAATAATAATTCCGTGTGAACGTAGTAACAGGGTTTCTATTTGCATTCCGGTTCTATCTTAGCCGCCTTAACCTAACCCGGTAGTGCCTCCAGGTACAGGGAACTTACAGTTTAACGTTGAATCCGAGCCAGGGCCGCCGTAAGCGGGCGTGCAAGGCGTGCACCGCACGCGGGCGGCACATCGATGGGGACGGCAAAATGAGTGATCAACAGTCGCCGCGACGGAATTTGCAGTGTATTTTCTAGCGGGCGACCTTTTTTTTTTTTTTTTTTTAGCGCAACAGCTGCTTTGGGCGGCCGGCGATAATCGGGGTGGCAACAATGAGGGCGGCAAATAATGTTCCAAGGGGCGGCAATCTCACAGTTTTTTGACCCGGTTCGAAAATTTCCTAGCTCCACCACTGGCTGTAGTTAGACAGGGGGTGGCATAATCGCTATTGCACGCGGGCGCTCAAACAGCTAGCAGCGGGCCTGATCCGAGCCACGGAAGCGTTCTGGCATACTTCATATTACACAGCAAGCGATGAAGGTCGGGTCAAGGGTCTATGAAAATTTCCTCCGCGACTTTTGTTTTTTTACTTATGGCCTCGACGTCGAGGGCATTAGAGGCGGGATGGGACTGGGGACAAGGAACTGGAAGGAATTCGGTCATGACCCTTTGAAAAAAGCATCCCGGCATTCGCCTGGACTGATTTGGGGAAACCATGGAAAACCCAAATCTAGATGCCCGAACGGGGATTCGAACCCGCGTCCTCCCGAATGCGAGGCCAGAACGTTAACCGTTCACCCACCACGCGTGGTCCGCGCTCGGTTTCCTCCGAGACAGATTCGAACTTGGGACCTTTCGTTTCCCAGTCAGATACCTTGACCACTGAGCCTCCAGACCGCTACAGATATCCTGGCAACATTAGCATGTCGGTGACGTGAACTCACAAGATTTTACCCATCCAAAAATCACCCAACGCGCTTAAAGAAGTTTTCACTTTAAAAACTAAAAATCTAACTTAGTCCATGACCAAAAGGTTGGTCGAATCTTCCCGAATGAGATGTACCAAGTTATTGCGTCAGAGACAGAAAGGCCAATTAATTTCCGCAGAGGCCTACAGTTTAACGTGGAACCGGAACCAAGAATCGTCCCGGCATAGCTATAATCAAAAACAACTCCTAATAATTCCTGCTCAACAGGGGATTTGAACCTGCGACCGGAAATAAGTGCCTTAACCGCTGAACTACGAGATCACTTCGTTTTGAAGTATACGTGTGCTAACTATCAAAATCTAATAAAAACTGTTTGTATGAACAACGTCGACGGAAATTAAGGTGAGGGGAGAAAGGAGGAGTGGGTTTAGGTTTTTGTAAATCAAACGTCAAGATACTTTTGGGGAGGAGGGGCTTGTACCCCATAGCCCCCACCCACTTGATCCGCCACTGATTATGATGATTGGTTCCCTTGAACAGTAACAGATGACAATTATATATTTGCTTGTGTCAGTCAGCATGAAGATAAAAGATATGATAGAAAATTAGTAGAGATTCAAGCTGTAAATACGAGCTTTGCATATAGCCAATAATTTTTCTCTGTTGGATTGTACACACTGCGGGCTATCAAGGCATTTTTTCTACTACACAGAGTAATGACGTGATTTACCAGGAAAGCAAAGTTTAAAGGAATGTTTTGGTTATAGCTATACTATATCATGGTTATTAGAGTTGGAAGAAGATGCGACAACTAACGAGAATCATTTGGGCCACGGTATTTTAGAGAAACAATCCCTGTATTCGCCAAAAATGATTTCAGAAAAACTATGAAAAATAGAAATTTCAGTTGGCTGACAAGGGATCAATACCATGTTCTCCCGAATACTGAGCCGGAACTTTACCTACCAGGCTTGGTGAAATTAAAGGGATTTGGTACTGAAATAAGTCTGGGATTTTCTCGATCAAGATGAGGTGGTAATGGACTCACATTATAGGTAGCATATCCACTTTAAGGAAGAGTGAAAGAATTTAAAATGAGGATAAATGAAACTAAATCGTACATAGATGTTTGGGAAAATTGCCATCGAGACATAAGTTCCATCGTGGTTTGTAATAATCATTTGCAAAATGTGTAATTGATTGCAATCACCAACCGACTACTTAATTCATGCTACTTATCTTATCTCTATACCTACTCACTTTATATTAATTCTATTTCATGGGTTATTTTCTTTTATTAGCGGGATTAATCGAATAATGCGCCATATTCAGTTCGATAACCAGGATAGAATAATCAGAATTTTTTGCTGTTATTAAATATTTGAAATTTACTTTTTCGTTAGATTTAGTCGCATTATATTAGTTTGTTTTTCACATTTGAATTACGTATTTTCAGTTTTGAACATCATTTTAAGGAATACTGAAGCTGTATTTTGAGAATTAAAATTTTAAATAATTATTTTTATGCGATTTATTCCTACTTTCAAAGTTCTTTCGCTGTAACTGGAGAGTTGTTAAGTAGAGCTCCTCAGACGGTAGAAGGAAAATCTATCCTTAGAGTGGTAGAAAGAATTGGAGCAGTCTAATGGTACCGGCATCAGATTGAATATTACAATAATACCTACGCCAGCCACTGCGAAGGTAGTTTTTCAAAATAAAATATCTGAAACTATCGTAATATGCACTAATATGATACAACGTTAAAAGAAGGTCTAGCGATCTGGAATACAAGAGAAGAATTTTACGATTTTAGCCAGTTATTCTTGACGCAAGAGGAAATTTTATGAATTGAAGTGTATTTCATAGAAATAATTTGCCAGATAAAACGGACAAGAACTTGAACAACACACACAAGTTACACTTATTCACTATGCCTGCCAAATACAATTAGCACCATATTAATGTACCTGCCGTTCAGTTAGATAATACCCATTCACAATCACTGTCTTCTCTTTGTACCATAAATTGCATTCTGTTTCAAACTACAAGTTGGAAAGTATTACGAGAGAATTAAAACCCACAAGACATTGCATATTCCTTTTTCTTGTAGATTCTTTTATAACGAACAAGACCACATTACAGCTACCTACCAGCTCAAACTAGCTGCTTCCCTGTCGCTAACACATATCCAAAGATATTACAGCAGTTACTCCTACTTCAGGCCTGCCAATCACCTAAACTATACATCTACACCATACACAGAGATAAAATTTATTAGGTCGTGATTTTTATGATTTTCTATTGTTGAGTATAGTACATTTATATCTGACTTGATTTGGTATCGATTACAGAGAAGAATTTTTCTAGTACTTACTATATCTTTGGAGATGTATATCAAACAGCAGTTGTAGTCAGACTGTTATGAAGTAAACATGTAGTTATGAATTGTAATGTGTGTGTGTGCCTAAATAAAAGAATAATTACAGACCGTATAGTGTGATTAACATAATTAACATCTGTAAAGCAACTAACATAAAAAATTAAGATTAACTTTAATACTATACACCGTACAAAATGCACGTACTTATGATATCCCGTTTCTCTTGGAGCTTATAATCTTGGCACTTTTATGACGCTATTATTCGTTAATTGTCAACAATCCACGAACCTGAATATAGGTGGGAACAGGTGTGTGTTTCGATTGGACGTTTTGTCTTGTTTGTCGACCAACTAAATATTCGAAAACAACCGTACGTGTGTCAACATTTGTCATTGTACCGACTAGCTTTGGTTTGTGTCTAAATGGCTCCGAAAGGAAAACTTAATGCTAGTGCTGCATCTTGTGTAAGTATGTCTATTTACGTGAAAATGAGGATGGCGTCAAAAAATGAGGAAACCTACATTTTTGATATCGCATTTTTTTTAAACAAAAAATTCAGCGCCACCGCTTAATGACAATAAGAAATTATAGGAGAGATTTTTTAAAAACCATTTTGTCGTATGTCACCACAAGATTTTGAGTTTATATTACCGAGCGTGGTGATGTAACGGATAGCGTTCTGGCCTCGCATTCGGGAGGACGGCGGTTCGAATCCCCGTCCGGGCATCCAGATTTGGGTTTTCCATGGTTTCCCCAAATCACTCCAGGTGAATGCCGGGATGCTTCCTTCAAAAGGCCATGGCCGAATTCCTTCCCATTCCTTGCCCCCATCCTTTCCCGTCTCTAAAGACCACGTTGTTAAAAAGGGACGTTAAACTGTTACAAAAAAAAAAAAAAAAAAAAAAAAAAAAAAAAAAAAAAAAAAAGAGTTTATAACTGCGCTAATCGGTCCAATAATATGAAAACAGGATACAAATTACTGTATTTCAGTGGAAGTTAGGCTGGCAATAACGCTTCGCTTTTTGGCTGCAGGAGACTCCTACAGAAGTCTTATGCATCTTTTTAGAGTTTCCAGACAACTTATTTCCTAATTCTGGAAGTATATGTAGCTATCGAAGAAGCACTGAAATAATACATATTCGCAATTTCACTGTTTTGCGTCAACTACCTCTTTATTTTCGTATAAATCTTGTACAAAATAAAGATTTTACCTGTAATTCAGTTAATAGCAATCATTTCTCACTATTCCACTCCATACTTATATTATTTTTAGAAAGTAAATTTTTAATTAAAATCGTATCACGTTTAGTGTTATTGTATTTGAAAATGATTGTGATGGATACGTGTGCGTTCGGTATATGTTATTCGGGATTGTAAAAAACTGCGACCCCTTAGAATATTTGCAAAACTTTCGTGCCCGTATTTATCTGTATTGCAGTAATATTGTTCGTTGGGTATATTAATATGGAAGTATGTATAATTTCGATGTGATTACATATGATTATTACAATTTCCATTTCACAGAGGAATCGCCATCAACACAGTCGTATGCCCTCACTACATACACATTGCGACAAAGTGCGTAATTGTGCATTACCACCTTTTATTCCATGCTTGTCATTTACAGGATGTTGAAAACTAACTCGATTACGGGAATCAAACCAGCTAACCTAGTGTCAGTGGCCTAAGTATCGTCGGGCATGAGACGAGTAGCAAATGTATAACAAATATTTATTGTTTTTGCCATCAAAATATCACTAAAGAATAACAGCAAGCGGTTGTTTCCATGAGACTGATAAGGTGAGTACATGTGAACCAGTGGCCCACGTCATCTGCTTATCTCGACAGCGATCGCTCAGCAAACAACTCTGCGCAGGCAGTACAGATTAATTACTGCCTGATTACTCACAAAGCACGCGCTGTCAAACTAAGTTGGACATCTGCCAAAACATTTTGAGTCACCTGTCCAGAATTAAATTCCGCTTCAGTGGACGGAATTGATGGCTCTTGAAAACAGCAATTTATCCACCGCTGTATTTCCGCGAAGCAGAACAGTTCACAGCGGATGTAATAAATTCC
Source organism: Vandiemenella viatica (assembly GCA_031002005.1). Lineage (NCBI taxonomy): Eukaryota > Metazoa > Arthropoda > Insecta > Orthoptera > Morabidae > Vandiemenella > Vandiemenella viatica. The sequence continues at coordinate 61,026,013 of CM061914.1, forward strand.
CTTTTGAGTTCGTTGCTAAAATGTCTGTAGGTTGAAGTATTAGGAATAATACAGTCTCTTCGTAATGTGGACTCAGTTGGCATTTCGAAAAGTAATGCGTATGTACGTATCATCGGCAAAGTGAAACTAGTTGGATAAAGCTTGCTTCAAGATACGTTTCCCATTAGTTTCGTCCTTATTGCCAGCAGATTTTCCATTTTTGAGGGCAACTAAGACATTATTTGAATTTAACCTAGGCTTTGTATGCTTTTGACGATTGTATCATTAAAAACGAACTAACACAAGAGAGTTTAAAGGGTATCACCTTGTGATAACGGCCTACCTTTTTTGGAAATGCTTTTTTAACGGTTATATTTGTATTAGTTGTAGTTTTTTCAGGCGTCGGAATTCGCCTTAATCTATATATCTATAAATGAGAAAACGAGAAAGTTCGGATGTGTGTTTGGATGTACTTCTGGAATCAATAACGCCTTAATAAATCAACATATTTAAATGAAATTTGGCATGAAGTCAGTTAATTGCGTGCGAAGTGACATAGGATAGATTTTATCCCGCAAAAACGCATAGTTCTTTTAGAAATTGCCATTAATAGCAATTCGCAAACAACAAAGAGTTTCCTACTTCGTAGATAGCCGTGCCACGTTTACTCTTTGCTTTTTACGTAAATCGCAAACACTACTTTTCAGAAATAAAAACAAAAACCTTCTTACATATGCAAGTTTGTGATTAGTTTAAAAGCTATAAAACCGACGCACTTGACAAATAATAGTTTGGAAGCAGGAAATATAAATCTGTACTTAACCTTAAATTTAAAAAAAGGAGGTAGGTACTGTTGTCAAGTTCGCAAAGAGATGTTTTCATTTGCGTACATAAAATAGTATGACATATCAAACATTATACCATAATTTCGATCTTAATATATGCGTCATACAAAATGTGAAAAATCAGAGCTTCGGGGAAAAAACGTAAAATGCTATGAGTATACCAGCACGAAAGTCGATTTACTAAAAGTGCAAAATGCCGGTGCCCGAAAGGTCGTATTTATAAAAATGTTACGGATTCCATTTATCTCGGTTTAATTTATTTCCTGTTTCTTTTTTGTTACTATACAGTCTCTGCATTACAAATTACTTTTGCCGAAATTTAAAACTTAACTAACCCTTTTTATTTTTCGTTCAGAATTTTTATACAAATAGTACTGCTTTTAACTTACTGTTCAATATTCTGAAAATATCTATCGAATTCTACACTTAAAACGAATGTATTCAATGGGCTACTGTAAAACATGTTTCATGAAGTAACACTGGAAGTCGTTTACAACACAATACACCTCATTTGCACGGAGCATATGAAAGCTGCTTACTTATTACTAATAATAACTAAATTCCTTCTGCTTTAACAAAAACATTCTGGTCAAGGCAGCAATTCAAACAAACCACTATTTCTAATATTGCCGCTACAAAATCGAACGATACGAACACATCTCAGCACATTAAATGCTCTGGAACTTCATTTCGAGTAGTAACAGAATTTTCTATATCAAAATTCCTAATTAGTATATCATAATTTACCATCACAATTAATTTCATTATACACTTTACTAAATCACAAGCAATAAAAGTCACTTTATCGCGATGTAAATTTGATCAGCAATATTAACGACCATAGAGAATTGTGGACTTTCCGTTGTACACTGTAAGTTAAAAGCATTTTAGTATAATTTTTTTAATTACGTTACCTCAATAACTGTCATGAAGCTGACGACATAGTTCATGCGGCTGAATGTAGTTTTAGATGTATTCAATATTTAATTAACTGTGTTAATAATAAGTCAATTTTATTTCGCTATTCATGACGTCACTAACATACAATATAGTGAATTTATTAATGTGCGAGTGATAGAAGCTTTGATTTTCTAGCGGTAATTGTAAAACGTAGCCTGGGCCAAAATGAGAACTGAAACATTATTAGGTATTAAGCTTCTTTCATGAGCACCATTTTAGTGACATCATGTATCGCTTTGTACTGATATTGCCCGAAGTAAATTTTTGAAATTTATCAATGTTTTATTCAGATAATGGAGTGGCGGACAAGCGGAGTGGTTGTCATTCAATTCTGTTTGTAGAGTGAGAAACCAATTATGAAGAAACAATCTATTACTACTTTAACATTGAAATTTATATTTTAGCGCAGAATTAATAGTTCGAAACGAATGAACTATAGTAAACTGGTCTACAGGCAATTCAGTTGTTTCCACAGATAGAGAAACCATTACAACAATACCACTGATCATTATGGATAAAAGAATCAATTACTGTTATACTTACTACTATAATATGTAAATTTCTGTTGATGGAACCAATATATCCTCAAAAAAATCAGTATTTAAAGAGCAAATTAAGTTCTCTTTTTTTAAAGATTTTTTTCAGATATCCAATGCAAATCAAAATATTCATTTTTAAAATCGCAATTTTACCAACGGAAATGAACGTCCTTGGGCCACTTAAGTATTTATTTGCTGTTTGGATGTTAGTATTTTTTTGTTGTTGATAGCCTATTTAGTCGATTCCATCAATGTATTGCTAATATTTTGACGTTTTGAGCTTCCATTAATTAAAACTATATTAATTTTTATTCGCGAGATAAAATAAGTAATTTTAAGAGATGCTGGGTTATCGAAATTCAAATCTTTCAAAGAAATGTAAGAAAACTAGGGCTATGAAAATAGGCAAAACCTAGGAGACAAATAAATCCTCAATATTGTATATACGGATATATTAAGCTGAAAATACTCCTTACAAACAGAATATTTTTACTGTTTTAAAAATTCAATGAAGTGTGGAACATAAATAGATTTTTGTTATTTTATTGCAACATTTATTACTACTATTACTAATAAAAATAGCTCTAAAATAAATTTTATGGTCGTATTGACCTGGTGACAAGGCTTCTTTACGTCTCCGCAATCAGTCCATTTCGTAGCCTCTTAACGTAACCCAGTAATCCTACCGGACATACAGGACCCACAGTTCAACACGGAATCAGAACCAAGTTAGCATTGTGGCGTAATTCACGTCACAAAACCTATGCCAGATGTGAAGATCGAGCTAAGGACCTTTGAAAATCCTCTCCGAGACTGGGATTCAAGCTGGGGACTTTTCCATCTCCAGTTGGACGCCCTAACCACTGAGCAACCAAATCTCTCAAGAAAATCTTATATGACAACACTCTTCAACGCGGACGAAGTCGCGGGTAACTGCTAGTAATTACATAAAAAACTGCATAAAAACTGCAGTAGCAAGCATCAAATCTGTCTAAATCAGAAGAAGCTGTTACAAAGTGACTACTGGTGACGTAAGTACATCCTGTGTTGGAAAACCCAATACTGATAGGAAAATCACGGAGGAATTTCAATTACTGGCGGTGTGGGGAGCCATCGAGTATGACTTCAAGTCACGTCTGATAGTAACTGAGGAAACTCTTAACAACACAACTATACGTCACGGACATCCTGCGTCCTCATATCACATAAGTAACATATGCGACTGTGTCGCAGTGCCATTTTTTAACAGTACAATGCTCATCCAAACATGGCACGTGTCTCCATGAACTGTCTGCGTGATGCTGAGGTACTCCCGCAGCCAGCAAGATCACCAGATCTGTACAGTATAGAACATGTGTGGGACCAGCGCAGACATCAACTCCGTTCTAGTTCCAGTATCCAAGATATCAAGGATCAGTTACAGCCAGCTTGCCTCAGGAGATGTTCCAATGGCTTTATTACACCGTTTCCAAACGAATCATTTCATGCATCCAGCCAGAAGGGACTAATACACTGACACGTTCTTTGTAACATTGACTCGATTTTGCAGTCATTGAAACAACATCACATATCCTCTCAACCCGTCAAGTTTCATTCCGTTTCTTCCTCAACTTCTAAGCATTTTTTTGTTAAAATTTGCAGGCGAGTGGGTTGATGTGAGTGCAGATTTCTTTCTGAAAATTTCTGTAGAATACAAGATATAACTGATATAGTGAAGGACCTGTAGTGGGAGACTTTGGAAGATAGGTGGTTGGTAAAGTGAGTATTAGGAAGGTAATATGATGTATATTAGTGATGATGGCTAGATGGCTACCTTGACATTTTGTTGAAGTATTAGGAATAATAAGCGGATAGGAAGGGAAGACCATCAATTAGAAACAGGTCCCAGGCTTAACGGAGAGAGAAATTTTTGGAGGAGGGGGGGAGGGGGAGGTGTAAGAGTGTCAGGGACTGAAATAAATTACCAACGGAAAATTAGATCAACATAGCAGCAAAACAGAACGAATTCACAATTAAAATTCGGAAAAGGAAATAATAGGTTATTAGGAAATAAAAGTAAAATAATTTAAGATAAAATTTAGTCAATTGTTTAATTAGATGAGTAGAGAAATTGCCACCGAAACACATACCCAATTATAATTAAATTAAATTAATTTTTCCTCTGTTTGGCAGACCAATATAAAAAAAATTATCCACGTTTACGTAACTTAAAAAAATTCTGGAAAGATGATATTCAATTTAATCAAGATAAAACTAATTAAAAACAGAATGAATTTATTTTTCAGCTTACCGAGCGTGGTTGGTGAGCGGTAACGGTCTCGCCTCGCACCCAGGAGGATATGGGTTCGAAAACCCGTCCGGCCATCTACTTTTTAATCCCCCAAGTCATTCCAGGAGAATGCTTCCTTAAAAATCTCATGGCCGAATTTCTTCTTGTTCCTTGTCCCATTCATTTCCTGCCTCTAATGCCAAAATCAAAAAAGAAAAGTATAAATAAATAGAAAACATAAATAAAAACTTTTAAGCTTGTTATTGGAAACAAAAACTTAAAAACTGATTAGGTCTATCAGTAGCTGCTAGTTTTTATATTAATGTAAAGGACTCGTTTATTTTACTCGTTGAACAATGTACTAGAGATTAAGGCTCTCACATACCATCAAAGCAGGTTAGTTAAATATAACATTTCAGTCTCTGTGTCGAAGCTTTCTCTAACGGTTAGTTTAAAAGCCAAAGCAAGCTAGTTTTAAATCATATACGTAAAGTATTAGGAGGGACTTTTAAGCAATCAGTGTAAATAAATAATAAGGAATTACGGGATGGTATCCAAACATTACCGCACTAAAGATACTTACTTTTAGGCGTCATGAATCCCATTATTCTTATAGTATTACAATATGCACCGATCCTTCCACTGAACGTTTTAGGAATGTCTATTATGTTACCATAGCCATCGATTTCACCGATTTTCATTTGATCTTTTCTGCCGTCTCAAATCGGCTACTCTTTAACTAGATCTTCACAGAGAGGAACAGTCAAAAGTCACAGAATGCCAATTCAGATGAATAAGGTGTATGAGCTATGACAGTCGTGGAATTCTTCGCCAAAAATTGTTGTGCACAGAACATAATTTAGGCAGATGCGCTGTCCTGATAAGTTTCCTCGCTCCGAAGCTCCAGTCGTTTTCTTCGAAAAGCCTCGTGAAGAATATCACAGCGTTTGCACATGCGGAACAAATTCTGAGTGAACGATTCCCTTTAAATCGAAAAAGAGCATGGTTATCACATTGCTTTTCATCTGTCTTTGGTATTGGCGAACTGGAATTCTTTCACTACTTCGTTTCCAGCTCGTAAACCTATATCTAGCTTTCATTACCGAAAGGTTTCATAGCTGAAGCAGTCCTTGAAGTTCAGTGCAGACATCAATACACCGCTGCTTTTGGCGTGGAACAAACTTTGCCGCGATTCAATCGATGCTCAATTCTTCCGTTAAAATTCGCTGACGTTTTCCGTAAACTATATTATAAAGTTTTACAGAAATACTAGGAACTGACAGATGACGGCTTCCACGAATTATTTCAACAACAAACCAAAAATTTTGCCAAGAAAATTAAAATACTACCTGCCGCGCCGTTTTATTAACTAGGGAAAAGAACTGGTCAAACTAGGTATAAAAAGCGCCTTCCTCAAAACATTTATTATCAGACAGTGACCCAGTAAATAAACTAAAACTACCAGCCACTAATCTACTATTCACTATTTCGCTTGTTAACTGCATCTCCATTATATGTTAGAAAATAAGATTGTCCTCAGCGCTCAAAACTAAATATATTTCATGAACAAAAGTTTAATTATTTTAAACATTTCATTATTACTGTTTTTATTTTATATTTTTATTTTATTTTTATTAATATTGATAACATTGTTGCCATAATTGCGATAATGTATCACAGTTCTGTAGTTACTGACAGGACCTAGTGGGTTGACCTCAACCATGATAATATGCATGTTATATTTAGTAAAATTAAACATTTTCTTGCAAAATTTAATTACTAATCGCTTAATAAATATACATAAACAAAACAAACGAATCATTTCCTGAACTTTGGCAATTACCTCAGATATGGTTAAAGTCGAAGATATTCTGGAACTCTCACCGCCTTCCTCTGAAGTTCGTGCCGTCTTAAATCGCTAAGACGACTCGAAAACTTGCTTCATCTCCAAATGCTTGCAGAATTATTTCATAAAACACTTCACTCACAAGCACCGCGCTATTTTCGAGTTCGTCGAATTATTCGTTTGAGGCACAAAATGGATCAGCACGCAAACTGGCATACAGAACAAACCGAATGAGTTAACAATTTGAAACATTACATACAGTATTGTTAGGAACGTACTTTCTTCCTTTTACCTATCGACGCAAGTCAGTAGTACTATTTCGCGTTATATGAAGTCAGTCCAGAAAACTTTTTTTTGACTCTTCATAATCAGCTAAAAATACTGAAAAGTACATGGCAGAAGAAGAATTTTCAATTAAGGTAACGATTTTTGTTTCGACAGACAGTAAATACATATACTTTTTTACGTATATATATATATATATATATAGATATATATATATATATATATATATATATGTTTGTGTGTGTGTGTGTGTGTGTGTCCCCTATACGCTAAAAAACTAATGGACCGATTAACGTGCGTATTTTTATTATTATTATTTACAAAATGATCTCGGTTGTCTGCAGTAGGTTTAAAGCTATTGAAATCCTCGATCTGACCAGTAGAATGAAACTATAACTCAATCACAAAAAGAATTGGTTCAAAGCGTAAGCCAGGTGGCACAGGAAAAACATTTATTTTATTCGTACCGGCATATATGCGTGCACAAAATAATATTGCATTGGCAATCGCCTCATCTGGAATTGCGTCGAATATTTTAGATGATTGTCGAACGGTTCATTTAGCACTTAAATTGCCACTGAATATACAAAACAGTGAAATACCAACTTGCAACATTTAAAAAACATCAGGAATGAGTAAAGTACTCCAGCAATAATAATAACATGGGATGAATCCACAATAGAGCAAAAAAAAAAAAAAAAAAAAAATGTTGGAAACACTGCAAGATTTAATTGGTGGGTTAAAATTATTAACAAGTGATTTTCAGTTAAACAACGGCTGATGAACTAATTCCGTGTTAATAAATTCTCGCTGACGACAAACATGCGTGTTAAACTACAAAACAATCCTCCTGCAGGATATTTTGCGATAAAATTATTCCATATTGGAAATGGAAAAATTACTTCGTGGACAATAAATTTTACATGCTTCCGTGTAGGAAAATCAAGAGACTGTTTGTATATATGCCACATGGAACCCCCCAAAACACCGCATATCCAAGAGCATTGCAATGAAATTAAAATTGAACAAATCAGTAATTTCAATTTACGTAATCCAAAAAAAAGAAATAAAAATGTATACGTAAATATATAATTTTAACGAAATACAGAAATCGATATCAATCTTCAACTGTGTTCATTTAATTCGTAAATACGAGGGGTGATCATAAACTAAGGTTGCAAGGCCGATATGCCTGGAGCGTCGTCCGTTATAGAGAAATTTGCAGACTGTGGCAATTCTAAGCATTCATTCGGTTACGTATTTACATTTAATTAAAATTGCAATGGAATGCACGTTCCGCTGGTAATTTTCCTACACGCCCATCTTCCGTTTCAGTCACCTATAGCGCTGGTTGTAAGTAAACACAAATAACGAGTTGCTTGGAAAACTGGTCTCGCGATTAAATCCGCTCAGTTATTAGATTTCTGTGGGCGAGACATGTAACCGCGGCTGAAATTTACCGGCAGCTGATAGAAGTTTATGGAGGAATTGTAATGACTCGTCAGCATGTCGCAGAATGATGTCGAAAGTTTGCGGCTGGGACATCAATGACAACCCAACCTACAGCCCGGACCTCGCTCCAAGAGACTTTCACCCTTTTTTATTACCAGGAGGGAATGTTCAAATTCATTCCACGAAGTAACAAGTGCCTAAACCGATATGGAGTCTATTTCAAAAAATAAACTAACGTATGTAATATTAATTGCTTGTATTGGTTGTATGAAGTAAAATGTACATGTTTCACTGCAGGTCTTGTAACCACAGTTTCTGATCACCCATCGTAAATACTCATTTCTAACAGTAGCGAACCATGGCCGGGTCAGCTATTAATTTATGAATGATGTCCTTCATGGAAACTAAAGCTAGAAAGTCCACATGAAAGCAGGAACGAAGAAGTAGTATTATAATTGGTATTTCGAGTCCCAACTCTGTATTCCTTCCTAAAAATTTTCTTTTTAAAACATACTGTACCTCACTCAAAATCCGTTTACAATGAGTTTTTTTATTCAGTTATAATAGTGTCTTCTACTCAACAAACCATCGGATAAGATTAGCATAAAATGCAAAGGCTTATTTTCTGAGATAATCTTTACAGCAAAATAGCGACGTCGCTGGTAAAGCGAAAAGGTGATCGCAGGAATGCAAAGTGTCTGCGCTGGCGGAGCTCTTTGAACACTTGTTGATGCCGGAGACCGAGGTGTCCAGCTCCGTAATTACAGCGGCCCTTGGCGGTCTCTAATTAAGGCGCTAATTACGGACGAAAATCCGGTTTGCGAGCCCAGGCTTGCCTCTAACGAGCGGTCTGATATGGGATTTGCCGACGGGCTGTGATCATCGCTTTTGACGACCTTCCGCACTGCGGGACTCTGACGTTCGCAAAAATGCTCACTAGTTTTCCTGCTTGTCTTGTGACACGCAGAAAGCTGCCCTTGCTAGATGAAACGTTGAGAGACAGCTTCGGAGATATGGTAATTCGTCGAGTTAGACATTCCTGTTTAAAAGAACTTCACTAATATTACAAATGCGAAAGTTACTCTGTTTCTCTGTCTGTTTGTTATGTTTTTACGACTAAATGGCTAAACAGATCTTGATAAAATTTGTCATCGAAATACTATGTATCGTTAGGAAGGAAATAGGATACTCTTTTCGGAATAAATAACATATTTCGTTATTAAAGCTTGAAAACTAAATGAGCGATGACAGACAGACGGGCATCGTGTGTAACTCTCTGTAACGTAATATCGGTAGCTGAGGCTTTGTTTCTCTCGTAGTCAGTTTGTACTGAAGCACCGGGGGTAACAGCACACGTCTACAAATAACACCATTTGGGGCGCAACATAATAAACGCTCTGAACATGACTGGAATGGGAAAAGGCGATGAAGTGCTGATTCCTGCAATCCCAACAATTCTGACAGACCTACAATTCCAGTTTAAAAAGACTACGGTTCCTAGTAATACTAGCCTATGCGATGACTATCAATAAAGGCCAAGGACAGACACTGAAAGTAGTAGGTGTAAACTTACAAAAGACGTATTTTTCCCTGGGCAGTTATATGTAGGTATCTCATGTGTTTCCAACCCCTAAATTTTATATATCTTAGCAGAGGACAGCAAAATCATAATCGTTGTTTACAAAACGGTACTGACATAAAATGTCCCCAGAAAGTGACATAATTTTAAACCACAAACAAAAATCTGGCGGAAAAATTGTGGTAGGTAGTCTCCCACTGTTTACCCCCTCCCCTCCGTCTTAGTTTGTTGTTATTTTTAAACACGCTGCAAACTGGTTTTCTTCTTGGGGCAGGTTCAATGGTAGTATGGCATAGTGGTGCTTCCCCGTCACATTATCCCGACCCCTTGCTTTTTGGGACACCTTTCACCAAACTTACAGCTTTCTATTCCAAATTCTAGCAATACGCCAACGAAGTCACGGGAAACAACTAGTTCTTTAATATTTTTGTCGTGACTTCATTCACCATTGTAACAGTGTGAACGAAAAATACTATTACATAGGGGGCGAGTTATAAAAGACTAAATCCACTGTCAGCGTTGTGAATTAGTATTATCAGGCGTAGAAGGACAGCGTTGTATAATCCTCGTTGGACGCCTCATCTGAATTATCGTCCCGGCCTGTATCACTGTTGGGTTACTTATAGCCAAGTTTGTGCAACAGGTGACAATAACATGATCGTGTTACTTTCTCCAATTTAGTTTCTATTATACAACAAGCATCCTAACAAAATGTTTTGAGAAATGACCAAAAGAGGTATAAACATTAAAGAAGCTGACGGGAAAGCTGTTTCAACCTCTAAGGATACCACTTACCGATGGATGAAATGCATAGGGGAGTTGTACAAGGGAATGGTTTGAACAACAATGTGCTGGAAAGAGAAGACGATGATTTAGGGCATCCTCTTTTAAGAACTGAATTTGAAAGATTTAATAAATTTAAACTTAACTAATGCAGTAGGAATTAATTAGAATCCTGCGGAACTTTAAAATCGCTAGGTGAATAAATCAATCCAAAGATTATTCATATCGATATCAAAACGTTAAGAAACAAAAGAGGTTCTAAGTGATTTTAATAAAAGTATTATTTTCATACTTCTGAAGAAAATAAAAGCGGAATGTGAAAATTATCGCACTAAAAGTCTAATAAACATATGGTTAAAAATTACTGACCAGAATAATACACAGAAGATTAGAAAGGATGCTAGAAGAGATTGTAGGTGATGATAAGCTTAGGTTTACGAAAAACCACGCTACAACAGAAGAAATTCTTGGTTTAAGATTAATACTTAAAGGCCAGATCAAGAAAAACAAAGTTACTTTTATGGCAATTGTTGATTCAGTAAAAAATGTTGTTAATGTTAGACGGGATAAGATGTTCAAAATTATAAAGAAATCGGGTCTAGAATATGGAGATAGAAAAATATTTTATAATCTACATTAGAATCAAGTGGCTATGATAGAAGTAGAGAATCATGGGAACCATGCAACAGTTAAAAAGGATATGGTACAAGGTTGTAGTCTATCCACATTAATATCCAACATATACTGTATGTAGATGAAGCAATAATGAAAGTAAAAGGAAAATTTGAATGTGGTCTAAGTGTTCAAGGAGAAACAATCAGTATGCTATGATTTTCTAAATACAGACTTAACTTATTAAGTAAAATCAAAACTGACAGCCGAAGCAAGGACGATGTTAAAAACAGAACAGCACTGGCGGAAATAGCCATCTTGAAAAAGAGAAATCTTTTGGTTTCATATATTTATCTAGGACTCAGAAAGAACTTTTTAAAACTTTTTTTAAAACGTGGAACACAGCACTTTATGAATACCAGAAACAAGGAAATGTGGTGATATAGAAGTATGCTGAAAATTAAGTGGACAGATAAAGTACAAAATTAGCTTGTTTGGAGATTTATTTATTTCTCGTGTCCAGTTCGTATTAGTTCGTATTAGTTTCCATATTTCACTATTATGCACGTTCTTCGAGGAGGCTCCTTCCGTGTACCCCTGTTTGGAGATGATGGATGAGGAAACAAGTTTGTGGAAGAGTCTTACACAAAGAAGAGACGGTATAGTAAGGTCGTATTTTTAGACGTGAGGGATTGGTTAATTTGTTAGTGGAGGGAACAATCAAAGATAAGAATTGTAGAGAAAGACAGAGACTAGAATATATGAAACAGACAGGGTTACAATGACGTATCGGTCAATCGATAATATCGGACCAAAAATATCGATAAAAAATCGATTATGTCCTTTCGTACTCTGTAGTCCCATTCCGTTTCGTCGCGTTATTCATTTCTCATTCATTTACATTCACCGTTTTATTATTTAATCTGTTGCGTCCGTTTGTTCTTGATTCTCTTTAGGATGTATTAAAAGAGTCTAAGTTCCTCCTAGACGGCTCTTCTCAGAGGCAGGAGTCACTGTCACTGAAACTAGGAACAGACTCCAGGGGCAAAGGTCAAGCAAAACACTGTTTTCAAGATCTGTTGACGTTGTATATTTGTAGAACTTTTTTTCTTCTTCAATAAACTACCTTAAATTTATTTTTGATTTACATACTTATTTCTAATTTAATCTATACAAATATCGGAAAATACCGATATTATAGACTTGATGCGGCCAATATTATCAATATGTACCTGATGTCGATATAAAATTCAAATTATTTATCGATATTAATTTGTATCCGTAGATGTAGGGAACTGCGGATATGGGTCGCAATGGGTATGCTGAGACGATGAATTTAGCACTAGGGATGGGCGAAATATATCGATGTATCGATATATCGATATTTTTCTAAATATAATCGATATTTATCGCCGATATTTTTATTTTCGATATATTGATATTGTTTTTGGTGTATCGATATTAAGCACCAATTCGATATTTTTTCTACTGACGCAATTCAGTATCCAATCTAAGCGTTACATGTATATAGGAAAAATATACATACATATCCAATCTTCTGAAAGTGTGTTAAAAAGTGAATTCGTCGAAATATAACAGCTTCATCAGCGGTGCAGAAGTTAAAAAAAAGCTGTTAAATTTTAACAACTTTGACACAAGCTGTTAGCACCAGATGGAACTCCTGCTTTAATATGTTAGAACGATTTGTCAGACTCTCTGCTAAAATCTTAGCTACAAAAAGTCAGTCAAATATAAACACACCTGATATGGTTGCAACTTCACAGCTTAATGTAACACATGTCTTTATTGTCCTTCTTGGTGCTTTCAAAGAAGCCACTGAAGAGGTTAGTTTTACAAATTATGTGACTGCTAGCTTAGCCATTCCTGTTACAAATCTGATTCGACAAGTAACTGAACAAGGTACTCCTTCGACCACTTTAGGATTCACGGCAAAAGAGACTTTACTCCAAAGAATTCAAGAGAAATTAAGTCCTTTAGAAAGAAATAGCTTCTTTACAGCAGCTACCATTTTGAACCCTCGTTTCAAACGTATACACTTTACTTCTCCAAACGGTGTGTCAAATGCATTTTTTTTCAATAAGTATTGATATTCGCTTGGAACTTAGACGCCGAGGACAACGTTCTCCAGAAGTAAGGTCTATATCAGCAACACAAGATATCGCAGATAAAACATCAATTTGGTCCACACATGAAAAGCTATTATCCCTTAGCACTACTGTTATGCAAGCCGTTCCAAGCTCTGGCTCAGTTCCTAATGAGCTCAAGCAATATCTGGACCAACCATTAATAGACAGAAAATCAGACCCAGTAAAGTTTTGGGTGAACTGCCAGCGCTCCAAGCCAGTGCTTTCGGAAATCGCCCTGAAATACCTTATATGTCAAGCTTCTTCAATGTCGTCCGAAAGAGTCAACATAGCTGTACCGAACAACAGGAGTATATTGACGGGGGAGCACATAAAATAGAAAGTCCTTTTGATATCCATATCAGACGAATACTGGTTTGATTGATTAAAAAAAAATAATAAATAAAAGTTTGCATATTCTACCAGTCTTTAATTTTCAGAATTTTCTTAAATATGTTGATGTATTTTATGATTTTTTTAAGATAATTACTCCCTTTAGCCAAAAGTATCGAAATATCGATATTTTTCCCCGATATATATCGATAGTGTTTGTAAATATCGTTTCGATATTTATCCATATATTTTTTAAAATGCCCATCCCTATTTAGCACAAGATAAGAAGTGATGGAACATTGCGTCAAACCAATCGAGAATCTTATCATAATGATCGATTTTACATATTAAAAGCTTAACGTACCATTACCATTACCTACGGTTTTATTTATATGCTATGGTGTAATAATTCGACTGAGAAAAGCAACTTCTCTCTCTCTCTCTCTCTCTTTCTGGATAGACCAGATTCACGGAAAAAACAACGGCTCGCGTTTTGAAGGGGTTTCGAATAATGTACAATGCATGGTTCCAGGGGTAAAATAGAGTATGTTTCAACTAATGTTCCGAAATCCGAAAAGAGGTTCCACTTTAATATATCGAGTTTGATAAAAAAAAATTAAAGCTTCGTGACTTCATGAAACGAAATTCATTTTGAGAATTGTTGTGTGCCTTATCTCCTTTAAGAACAGAAGCATAGAAAATTTCGCTTCCCGCTAACAATATTAAGGAAAAGGTAATGTCATAAATCTACTACCGTGAAAAAAAATAATTTTCGTTATATTGAATTAATAAAATATCGTATAAACATAAAATATAAGTAAGACAAGAACTTAAGTACGAGGACGAATCAGAAACTCTTTCCACCTATTTTTATTAGTAGAAATAAGGTACATACAGGTAATTACAAATATACATACTTTTCTATGTACCTTATCTTATTTCTCGTCTGGCTGACTGGCGGTCTGTTGTACGTGAATCGCTGTCCTGCCGTAGAGAACCAGTTTCACGCGATCTGCAAGAAAGTCGCCGGCCAGTCGCGTCGTCTCTTGGGATGGCGGATGAACACGCGTTTAGGTTAAGTTTGTGGATGAATTTCAGGAAAGAGTGTGTTTAACTAGTATCCAATAACTTTATTCTTCATTTAAAATTATTTCAAATGGGTTCTAATTAGTATTTGGCTGTGATAGACTATTTTGTAAGATTCTGACAAAGCTAGATTATTACTTGTACACATTTTCGGGGATAGCGCAATATTATTCAGTACGGAGAGAACATTCAGTCCTCACCGTTTGGTTAGTTTAAATAGTTAACAAGCAATGTTAATCAACAGCAAGCACGTTTGTAGTAATCAGATGTATATGGGAAAGAATCAACGAAGAATTTAATAAAAAACAGAAATTAAATTTATTTTTGAGTCATCATTTGTATAGTTACAGAGTGTCATTTGATAAAGAAATTCAGGAAGTTATAGTTATGCATTGTTAGAAATGATTTCTTCAGTGGTAAATATCGACTCTTGTTGAGCATGTGTGGTGTAACATCAAGAATAATTTAATTAATTAATACCACGTTAAAAACCTTGCACGTTTATTCACTTTTCATTACTTCTTATCATCAGTATCAATTTAAAATTTCGTAAGTGATCGATATCTTATTAAATGTGTTTATTTACGTACTCTACATTGCGTTTTTACTTTCCTTTTCTCTTGTATGTATAATTTGAGAATAGCAACACATTCTGCGGAATTTTTTTTTTCTATAATAGTTGTAGTAAGAATAGGTGACTGTAACATCAACATCACTTGATGAAAAATTCAGTTAGTAGCCACAGCAGAGATATCTAATAGAACGATGCTAACCACGGCTGGAGGCAGACTGAAGGGAATGTACCACTTCACAGTATCCTCAGTGTGTGGTACTAGACTACTAGGTCACCTGTATCATACTCGCAGGTAACTTGAATTGACGATACTCAAGTCTTAGTCGCGTCGCTTCGGAATTGCGCCTAACTGTCGGCACTGATGGTCACACGAAATGTTGTCAGTGATGAACGCGGCCTCCCCGAATGCTCATTGGCATGCAAGTCTTCACGGCCTTTTGCGAACACACAGCACCACCTCACACTTCTCAAAGCGATATACTTTTCCTCATACGTTGACTGCATATCCCTGTGGATTTCTATGTGTATTCGTCCCTTGTTCCACAGATAACGAATCAAACTTCGTTGCTCGTATACCGTGAACGCGTGAATCACTACCGCCATCTTTAACAACTGACAACAGCGCCATGCCGCGGAGATACCAGCAGATAAGGCAGGACCGTTCCAAGAATGGTCCATCCTTGCGAATTGATATGTTGACTTCGCTTATTTTGGATAATAAAAAAAAAAACTAGGGGCAAAACTTTCTTGCTCACCTTCGTATTTAAAAATAACTATTGAGAAATTTCTGCAATTACGTAATCACTAAGGGGTTTCAATCTTACTGAAATAAAATATTTACTTATAGTTAATGTCCGCTAACGAAAGGCACCCATGCATGCGGCAATACTGTTGTGTTATTCACATATTACAGAATACGTTATTTCTTTTTGCCTTAAAAAATTTAGGATTATTCAAATAGACTGATAACTAGCTAATAGTATTAATCATTACTATCTGTATTCAAAAGTGAATAAAAAATACCTCATACATTTTGCGATTTAAATTTATTTGCGATTCAAGTGAGATGTAAGTAATTACAGAAGTGATTACCACTCCGTAAACAGCGAACGATTCTAAACTGTTATTAATGGTGTATCGAAAACAATCAATAAACTGATTCCATCACATTTCCCTGCGGAGTGGCCAATCTATCATCCAGATTGCCCTGTTCACAGATCGTACACTTAGGAAGTTCTTTTCTTGCAATTAGCTCGCCGCACGTTGCTCGTTCAACATATCATCAACTTCTCTCTCTCACACACACACATACACATACACACACATACACACACAAATGCCGATGCCTCTACGCTTGACATAGATTTCGTTTCAATTTGATGAACTTGTTGTAGAAGCCAATGAGCGGCGTCGTTTGACTTCTATTCTATTTCCCCTTTTTTTCATGTTAATTTTCCAACGTCAATTTTTTTACTTACTCTGTACTCCGATATGAATTTTCCTTCGGTTTTGATCAAATTTTCGGACGATATAGGCACTTTTCATTTCCCACGTAAAGGCATTTTTTTTATTTAAGTGCTTGTAATTTTTTTAAATTTTTTGAGGAGAATTAAATTTTGTATCACATTACTGGGCCCGTGCGTAAATTACAAAATGCGGAGAAAACCTTGGAACTTTTAAATAAACAATACAATATGCAGTCTGCTGTCATTAATTTTGTAAGACATTTCTTCCAGCCGTTATGTGAGACGGGGTAAGGTGGCATCCACAAATTACGTGAGGTGTTTTTCCGGATTTCTGGACCTCTCCCTCCCCACTGGTGAGATGTCGTGCGATCTGGCCGGACCCCCCCCCCCCCCCCTGGTGAGATCTGGTGAGATTCCGCCGGACCCCCCCCCCCTATTTCACCTCACGTAATTAATGGATGTCCCCTAAGGTGGCGAATTCCTGTCTGCCGACAAGTTGCCGGCGTTCGGCTGGGTTGCTCTGTTTGACACAGGTAGAGAGGGCGCCCCGGAAAGCTGGAGTGGTGCGAGTGGACAAGCTGTAGCGAGGGGGCTTGGGGATGAGACCCCGGACAGTGCGCACGTGTAGAAACGTGCAGGCAGCGTTTTGGTCACGACATCATTTGGCGTGGTGTTTTCTTCACGTGCCTCCCCGAGTGAACACACCTCAGTTGGTGGATTGTGTTAAAAGTGTTTCTTCATCGTGAAGGAAACATTAAGGTCGTTGACAACCGCCTGCAGTTACGATAAGTGGCAGTTTTCATATAAACAATTTTCTCCCAGTACACGCCCAAACTGGAGTTTCTTGCTCTCCTTAGTCGGTAACATTTTGTTTATTGTCTGTTTGTTTCCGTTCGTTTTCTTTGCTGGCTGAGTTCATTTTTGATGTTATGTTAAATAAACATGTAATTTCTCTCAGTGATATATTTTATAAATTGATTATTTTTTATTCTGCATTTGAGTTTCTTTTTGTAATTAGAGTGTGGAAGGTAAATTTACACCTCTCCATGCGTACTAAAAATAACAAAAAATACATTTTTTTACAACCGACTCTTGCATCTCATGCAGAGAACGTGAACGTTTAAGTTCATAAAGAGCAGAGACATTTCAAGTTGGTAATCAGAAGCGGAGAACTTAATCTTATAAACGGTACCTCATTTATTGATTTTGATATGAAAAGGGAAAAATCATCTTTCAGAAATAAAATATAAGGTTGAAGCTTCAATGTCTATCTTCCAATTTCAATTTATAGAACTCACCAGAACACTGTTGCACATTCAGCAGGCACGCACTGAAACCAATGAAGACCTGTTGTTAACAGCGACAGGAAATAGTGGGAGAACTAATTTTTTTTTTTTTTTTAAAGCAATTCTGTAGCATGAGTGCATATCAGCATTTTGTTTTAAAACACTATACACACAAGCGGTTTAAATAACGTTTAATAAATTTGGATTTTATTTTTGGTCAAACCTGTGGAAATTTGACCGTAAACTTTGTGGAAATGTCGACAAGGCATCGCGGGACAATTGCATGTTATATGGGTAGTATAAAAACGTGATGTCATTTAAATAAAATTTCTGATGCATATTATACTGAATATTAAAACACTGGTGGTTACGAAATTAAATTACAGTGCGCGTGCTACGGTAATAACTTCAACATACGGTTGTCACTAATCCATTACTATTTCTCTTTTATAAATTTTAATTTTAAAATTCTTCACGTGTTTCCGGTAAATTTTTAAGCACCTCCCTTAATAATTTGTTCCAGTCCCTGACTCTCTTACCTGCAAAAGAAAATGTTTCCCACTCCATTGCGCCTCAAATCAGCTTTCGGTCATAAACTACTTCTAAATATTCCACCAACATTTTTCCACTCCTAATCCCCAACATAAGTCTTAATCTGCGTTGCCACGACGTCTCTTAACGGAGGCCTCCAGGGACGGCACGAATATTCAACAACACGCCGTAGGAACGGGGCCGCCTCTGTTAGCGGGGATGAGACGCAGCTACCCACTCTACGTCGGTAAACATCACAGGCGTGTGTAGCGGTGCGCTGTTGTCATCGGTTTCCAGCAGAGGTGCACGCCCCTTCTGTTGCTGTAAAGTGCTCTGTGCCAAACGATATTAGGGGGCATCCATAAATTACGTGAGGTGTTTTTCCGGATTTCCGAACACCCCCCCCCCCCCCCTCTGGTGAGACTTCGTGAGAGCTGGTACGACCCCTCCCTCCCCCCTATGGTGAGATTTGGTCCGGTTACACCCCCTCTTTTCTACGAAAAATCGACCTTTTTTATTTCTTTTTTTTTTAGCTCTACGGTCCAACAAAAATTTTAAAAACCTCACACGAGATTTCTTTTTTTTTTTAACTGCTTTACGTCTCTTTAACAGCGAGGTCTTTAGAGACGGGAAAGGATGGTGGGCAAGGATGGGGGCAAGGAATGGGAAGGAATTCGGCCATGGCCTTTTGAAGGAAGCATCCCGGCATTTGCCTGGAGTGATTTTGGAAACCATGGAAAACCCAAATCTGGATGCCCGGGCGGGGATTCGAACCGCCATTCTCCCGATTGCGAGGCGAGAACGCTAACCGTTACACCGCCCCGCTCGGTACGATATTTCCGTTGACCTCCCCTCCCCCTTGGTGAGATTTGGTGAGATTTCGCCAGACCCCCCCCCCCCACCCTATTTCACCTCACGTAATTTTTGGACGCCCCCTTAGGCAACGTGGTGAGGAGGTGGTGAGGCGGGGTAGCGAGGGCTAAACTGCTGCGCGCGCTCATCCCTACACTTCGGCGTTACAAGAAGTCGTGGGAACGCAGCTTTATACACTCGAAACACACTGTATCACTCGTCTGTTGTCATACAATGTTTACCA
Source organism: Vandiemenella viatica (assembly GCA_031002005.1). Taxonomy (NCBI): domain Eukaryota; kingdom Metazoa; phylum Arthropoda; class Insecta; order Orthoptera; family Morabidae; genus Vandiemenella; species Vandiemenella viatica. The sequence continues at coordinate 61,045,678 of CM061914.1, forward strand.
CCCCAGCTCTCGTATCATGTCAGTTACTGTTTCTGTTTTAATTTCTATAGACAAATCTACACGGAAGAGCCATAGAAACTGGTACACCTGCCTCATATTGTGTAGGGCCCCCGCGAGCAAGAAGTTCCGCAACACGACGTGGCATGGACTCGACTAATAACTGCAGTAGTGCTGGAGGGAACTGACACCATGCATCCTGCAGGGCTGTCCATAAATCCGTTAGAGTACGAGTGGGTGGAGATCTCTTCTGAACGGCACGTTACTAGGTACCCCAGATATGCTCAATAATGTTCATGTCTGGGGAGTTTGGTGGCCAGCGAAGGTGTTTAAACTCAGAAGAGTGTTACTGGAGCCACTCTGTAGCAATTCTGGACCTGTGGGGTGTCGCATTGTCCTGCTGGAATTGCCAAAGTCTGTCAGACTGCACAATGGTCATGAATGGATGCAGATGATCAGCCAGGATGCGTATGAACGTGTCACCTGTCAGAGTCGTATCTAGACGTATCAGGGGTCCCATGTCACTCCAACTGCACAAGCCCCACGCTATTACAGAGCCTCCATCAGCTTGAACAGTCCCCTGATGACATGCACGGTCCATGAATTCAAGACATACTCGTACACGTCCATCCGCTCGATAAATTTGAAACGAGACTATTCAGACCAGGCAACATGTTTCCAATCATCAACAGTCCAATGTCGGTGTAGATGGACCCAGGCGAGGCGTAAAGCTTTGTGTCCTGCACTCAGCAAGGGTGCACGAGTGGACCTAAGGCTCCGAAAGCCCATACCGATGATGTTTCGTTGAATGTTTCGCACGCTGACACTTATTGATGGCCTAGCTTTGAAATCGGCAGCACTTTCCGAAAGGATTGCACTTCTGTCACGTTGAACGATTCTCTTCAGTTTGTCGTTTGTCCAGTTCTTGCAGGAAATTTTTCCGGCCGCAGCGATGTCGGAGATTTGCTTTTATACCGGATTCGCGATATTCACGGCGCACTCGTGAAATTGCCTTACGGGAAAATCCCCACCTCATCGCTACCTCTTTTGCTGTGTCACATCTCTCGTGCGCCGACTATAACACCACGTTAAAACTCAATTAAATCGTGATAACCTGGCATTGTAGCAGCAGTAACCGATGTAATACCTGCGCCAGACACCTGTATAGGCGTTGCCGACCGCAGCGCCGTACTCTGAGGGTTTACATATCTCTGTGTTTGCATATGCATGCCTATCCCAGTTTCTCTTTCTCTTCAGTGTAGCTGCCCCTCCTTTGCATCCTTTACGAATCGTGTACCGGATACTACGCAACCATATCCAAGCAATGGTTGACCAAGCTTTTGCACCCCTTTTCCCTCACTTTCCTGGTTTATCATCGAATATCAAGTGGTAATAGTGCTGGGCTCCAAATATTTGACGGAATGTGTGATATTATCCTGTTAAGCCTATGAGCTTAAAAGTTAGTAAAAAGTATAATCTTACGATTGTGATGCTTCTGGCACACTTGTAAAAATCTATTATTCCAGTTGCTATGATAACAATGGAACTGTAACCTCCATGCATTAAATTGGTTTGTAGCAGTCATTTTTTAGTATTTTTAAATTTTGCACGATTACTACAGTTTGTCTGGGGATTAACGCGTTGGCAGAAAGTTAAGGAAACACGGAAGATTTACTGTGAGAATCAAGCATGATTTCTTCTTGGCTGGCGTCTAACAGTGTGATGAAGCAGATAAGCTCTAAAACTAATGATTAAGTTAAAAAGAAGGCCCTCAATATGCTGCGCAGTTGACACGTCTCGACTGTACTGGATTTCGATAATTGCGCTTCTGTTTAAAACCACATTCCTTTAGATCCTTTTGTCCTGTATGACTATTGTCTTAATTCTGTGAATGACGATTATCAAAGGTAGATTTGCGGTTCTGCGTTGATTAACGGTCGTTATTTGCCAGCTATAGATAAGCCGAAATATCGGACGATATTGATGGGAGTAGAGTGCACTTATTTATTTGCTTTTTTACTACTGGCTTTACGGCCCGTCGACACCGAGATCATTAGGCGCGGGAAAGGACTGGGGGGAAGGAATGGGAAGGAATTCAACTATAGCCTTTTGAATTAATCATCCCGGAATTCACCTGGAGTGATTTTAGGAAACCCAAACCTGGATAGCCTAACGAGGATTATAACCCGAACGCCAAAACATAGCGTTACCGCTAACACATTGGACTCGGTTCTTATTTACGGATTTTGGTATGTACCGTATTATCATGTTTAGTTGGTTTCCGTAATTATCATGTTTGTAGCCATGAAATATAAATTTCATCCGAAAACTATAGGGAGCGGTAATTTAATTCTACTATTATGTAAATCCCATTACAGGTTCCACTTTTCTCAGCTATGTACTAGTATGATCCGTTACAGATCTCATCATTATCAGTCCACTGTATAAAATATGAGAAAATTGAATTTCCATCACCGAGAAAGTGGTGGGTAATCGGTAAAGTTCTGGCTTCGCATTCGGGAGGACCCGGGTTTGTACCCACGTCCAGCCGTCCAGATTTCGGGTATCCATAATTTACCAAAATCACTCCATGTCAGTGCTGGAAAGGTTCCTTCCTTTCTCTCCTCTAAAGACTTTGACCTCAACGAGTCGTAAGTCATTAAAAAAAACCATTAGTGTTCAAAGTATGCAGGATGGTTGAAAAGCCACAAATTTTGCAAGATGGGAAGAAATACTAAATGCAATTAGTTCTTATACTCATTCAGAAAACAACTACGTCTTCTCGTGTTATTGACCATCACAAATGAAATAAAAACATAGGACGGATACACAATTAATTAAAAGCACCCACACTCTAGGTTGGATTCGAATCAGTGATCCCGTAACACAAAACCAGCTCGCAAGCCCCAAAGTTAGATTCCTCGTGGTTTTATTAATTTATTTATTTTTATTTTATGCGAATAGACCTATACAGATCACGCAAAACGTAGTCATTTTCTGTCTGAGTTTTTTTTTTGCCATTCCAGTATTCTCGCATCCGTTTACTGAAGGCAAGTTTTCTCTCTTCTGTCCATGAGGTGCCGGTCTTCTTGGCTTTGGTTTCTGGCATGACTACCCAGTCTGTATTTTTTGTCTGAAGATTTTGCGATCTAGGATTTCTGAACTCTTGATTTTAGCTTTTTCCAGGTCTTGTCCTAGTTGATCGAACCAACTGTTGGCATTTTTAATGGTTGCATAAGTTTGAATATCTGCTTAGTTAATCTGTGATTTGGCATCCTGTAGATGTGACCGTAGAATTTTGGTCTGCGTTTTCTGTTGTCGTTGGCTATGTTTAAGTGGGAGTCTACTGTTTTGTTTTACTTTAGTTTATAGCCTTCTTTTGGTTGGTCCAATAATTTTCCTGATTATTCTTCGTTCTTATTTTTGGATGTTCTCGATATCCCTCTTAGAGTTTAGTGTGAGTGTTTCTGTGGCGTATAGAGCGTTGGGTTTAATAACTGTATTGTAGTGTCTAATTTTTGATTGAATTCCTATGTTCTTTTTGTTCTAGATGTTACAGGTCTGTCCGAAAGCCTTTTTCATTTTGGTGAGTCTGTTTTGTTGTGCCTTCTATTCGAGTCCTGTTGGACTGATAATTTCGCCTAAGTATTTAAACTGGGTGACTATTGATTTTTACATATTTTGTGTCCAGTGTTTTTATGTTCAGTTTGTGTGCCAAGAAAAACCATTTTCTCAAAGGAGATTTTTAGCCCAATTTTTTCTGCTAATTCTTTGAGGCTTTGATGGCTTGTTGTTCAGTTTCTGACAAAATAGCCAGATCATCTGCGAAGGCCAAGCATGAGAAATTTAGTCTGTTTCTGCTCGTTTTACTGGGGTGTTCGTTTTCTCCCATTCTCTAATGACTTTGTCCAGGGCTATATTAAATAAGATTAGCGAGAGACCGTCACCCTGTCTAACGCCAGTTTCTGTCTCGAATTCTCTGGAGAGTTTTATTAATATATAATAAATAACTAGACCTCGATCCAGTTTCAAATTTTAACTTGTTTTATTGCTAGTGAGACATCGGATTTCAAGATAAAGTTCACATGTAAACACAAAACTCCAACGATTTCATTAGACACCTCTTCCAAAGAAAATACTTCCAAAACTGTTCGTTCAAAACTGTCCTTGGCCGACGTAAACTGAGTATGTAAAACTCTGTCGAAAAACTAAAACTTTCTCTGTCTCTGCTGATCGGTTTATATAAGATCCATCGAAAGTTCTAGAACACAACAAAGGCTTCCGAGAGATATTTCTCGAACATTAACAATACTTAAACAATTGGAAACATATTAAAAACATTCAGAATTAATACATAATCATTTACAATCATTACAAAATGCTTGGAAATGAAAATTATAGATACTTTAGCACAAAATGATCCACATAAATCATTATTAACTGTAGTAAATCGTCCTTTTAACATTGTAGCTTACCTTAATACCTACAATTACAAACATTTAAGTAAATCTCTGGCATAGTTCTGTTATTAAACATATTAAATGGTATTTACATAATTTATTTTCACAAAACAAAGTCCATTTACACTAATTTACAGTAAAATGCAAGACAAATATTAAAAAAAATCATATTCAGTCACACTCTAGTTTGCTACAAATGCTTCATAAAATACAATATCAGTTGAAGTTTAGTTTTGAGGGCTGTTACATCAATTTTACCGGGGCCTGTATGGGACAAACATCAAAGTCGCAAAGAAGGAAATCTTTGATCAGCTGGCAACCGAAGAAGTCGAATCAAGAAATGCGTTTTTTACCAAGTCAAAATTATAGGCACGAACTTCTTCTTAGTTATTATTCGAGTATAGCAGACAAATGTAAGCAATTCGCAAGAGCCAAACGAACAAAACGGATCAAGAAATTTCAGACATCGTACAGGTACCAGAGCAAGATTTATTTTTTAAACACGACATTTTCCGAAAACATTCGTATTAGTGTCGTGCAAATTGCCGCCTACTCAGGCCCGCACACGCTCGGTTATTCCTATGACCGGTCCTCTTTGCTCGGGCGAGCTGTGACCGCTGGAGCTTCCCCACGCTCGGTGGTCAAACGAAGATTCGGTGGACAAACGAAGACTCGGCGGGCAAAAGAAGGCTCGGCGGGCAAAAGAAGGCTCGGCAACATAGGAATAGCCCGCGCAAGAAGGATGGCGCATCATACCAAAAAAAATATAAATAAACTGGACAAGAATTTACGGCGGGTCATTCCCGAATTTACAGTATATCAATGATTAGCCAGATTTCGGAATTCTATGGTTTTCCGAAATTACTCTAGCATAATTCTTTCAAAACCCCTTAATAAAATTAAAACTTCGCCGCTCTTTTAAGCCTGAAGTGAAGATTTAGTTTATGGTCATGGTCATGTTTTCTGTTACAGGTACCACTCCTAACTTTCTATATCCACACAGGACCCCGTTACTAATCACAGCCACATATAAATCCACTCTCTTTTCACGACCCCCAACCCTGCTGCTTAATCATATTAACTACTCGCGCTTTTCGAGGGAAATATTATTTGGTTGTCCAATTATGTGGTTCACTGAATTATAAATATATAATGAATGCTGACTGTCAAAGCAATAACATGGTTATACACATTTTTAAATGGCACCATCCAGTAGATAAAACATAAGACGGACGCAAAAATAAAACAGAAACTCACGGCGTTATTTCAAATTATAAACGAAAGTTATTGAAGCCGCAGAGTATTTTTATTCTCCTTTCTTCACGTTACAATGACCCGAAACCGTTACGAATAATACAGATATGCTCAATGTTTACTTTGAAACTAAAGCTTTAAGTTAGTATAGTAGTATACTTATAAATGATATAGCAGCTATACCAGGATGCAATTACGAAAGAGATATGAACTCTACCGCTGTCTGTCCACCCGTCACATAAATAACTTTCATACTTCAAATTTGCACATGATTTGTGTTTAAATTATCAAATGGCGGATATCTTACTTAAAATTTTGTATACTCATATCGTAAATAGAAATAAATGGGGTTGAAAAAATAAAAAGATCTACACCAGTGTGTATTATATCGGTATTTAGATCTCGAATAGAGGACTAAAATTTTTAATTTTATTTTTTCGCTGATAAATAGACCAATTTTGTTACCGAGTACATCTCAAAAATGCTATTACATAGGAACTTGAAATTTGTCTAAAAATTGACTGTATCATAAATTAAAACGACAATGCTCTAATTTTGTGCATTACATTCTAAAGTACTTGTAATAAACTAGCTGGTACCCACGACTACGTTCGTGCTTGTAAAGAATTCATATTGACAGCTATAGACATCTAACCACCATAGTGCACGATCGGAGACTCGATACTATTGCCACACACAAATACCAGTCTTCTGAACTATGTAGTTCCGGCAGCAAAGTAAAATTTACGGATACACACAAGTTTTTTTTATGAAATACGAAAATATTCATGATCGACCAATTTCAAACACCATATCTCACACACTCCCACAGTTACCGAATTTCGGTCAACGTTGTTATCGATGGGAGACTCTGTGTTACTACCACACACAAACACCAGAGATCTGTGACCGATAGTTTTTGCTGAAAAGTGATACACCATGACACTTTTGTCTTTGGCAGAAGTATGAAACTGCCACAGGTCGACCACTTTCAACCCCCATTTCTCCCACACCCCCATAGCTACCGACATCTAACAACCATAGTGCACTACATGAGATACGATTCTACTACCAAACACAAACACCAATGCTCTATGCTATGTAGTTGTGGCAGAAAAGTGACATATGCCGAGACAGTCGAAATACGAAAATATCCTTGGTCGGCCACTTACAACCACCATATCTACCACAGTACCACAGTTTCTGAAATTCGGCCGCTGTTGTGATCGAAAGGTGACTCTGTGCTACTACTACACACAAACGCCAGTTATCTGTGATCTATAGTTTTTGCTGAAAAGTGATACACCATGACACTTTTGTCTTTGGCAGAAGTATGAAACTGCCACAGGTCGACCACTTTCAACCATCTTTTCTCCCACACCCCCATAGCTACCGACATCTAACAACCATAGTGCACTACATGAGATACGATTCTACTACCAAACACAAACACCAATGCTCTATGCTATGTAGTTGTGGCAGAAAAGTGACATATGCCGAGACAGTCGAAATACGAAAATATCCTTGGTCGGCCACTTACAACCACCATATCTACCACAGTACCACAGTTTCTGAAATTCGGCCGCTGTTGTGATCGAAAGGTGACTCTGTGCTACTACTACACACAAACGCCAGTTATCTGTGATCTATAGTTTTTGCTGAAAAGTGATACACCATGACACTTTTGTCTTTGGCAGAAGTATGAAACTGCCACAGGTCGACCACTTTCAACCCCCATTTCTCCCACACCCCCATAGCTACCGACATCTAACAACCATAGTGCACTACATGAGATACGATTCTACTACCAAACACAAACACCAATGCTCTATGCTATGTAGTTGTGGCAGAAAAGTGACATATGCCGAGACAGTCGAAATACGAAAATATCCTTGGTCGGCCACTTACAACCACCATATCTACCACAGTACCACAGTTTCTGAAATTCGGCCGCTGTTGTGATCGAAAGGTGACTCTGTGCTACTACTACACACAAACGCCAGTTATCTGTGATCTATAGTTTTTGCTGAAAAGTGATACACCATGACACTTTTGTCTTTGGCAGAAGTATGAAACTGCCACAGGTCGACCACTTTCAACCATCTTTTCTCCCACACCCCCATAGCTACCGACATCTAACAACCATAGTGCACTACATGAGATACGATTCTACTACCAAACACAAACACCAATGCTCTATGCTATGTAGTTGTGGCAGAAAAGTGACATATGCCGAGACAGTCGAAATACGAAAATATCCTTGGTCGGCCACTTACAACCACCATATCTACCACAGTACCACAGTTTCTGAAATTCGGCCGCTGTTGTGATCGAAAGGTGACTCTGTGCTACTACTACACACAAACGCCAGTTATCTGTGATCTATAGTTTTCGCTGAAAAGTGATACACCATGACACTTTTGTCTTTGGCAGAAGTATGAAATTGCCACAGGTCGACCACTTTCAACCCCCATATCTCCCACACCCCCATAGCTACCGACATCTAACAACCATAGTGCACGACAGGAAAGACGATTCTACTACCACACACAAACACCAAAGGTCTATGTTATGTAGTTGCAGCAGGAAAGAGAAGTATACGGAGATACGAATTTTTGTTCGAAATATGAAAACGCCCTGCACTGACCAACTTTAATCATTATATCTCCCCCATCCCCACAGCTTTCGGCATTCGGCCAACGTTGTGCACGACAGGAAACTCCATGCTACTTCCACCCACAAACATCAGTGATCTGTGCTAGGTAGTGGTGGCTGAAAAGTGAAATATAAGAAAAAACACGTCTATTTTTATATATATATAAGATTTGGTTGTAACTTAATTTAACTTAATTATAGCATTAGAACCGTAACTTTGGGGAGCCGTGGAGGGAAATCCGTTACTTAATCTGAAAACAAGTCAGTCATTCCATTCTAATAAGCACAATCAATAAATTACGTTTTATTGATTGTGGCTATTTGTATTTCTTCAGTTTCGTGCAGGAAAAGAGCGGAAACGTTTTCGTGTGAGATGATTTCTTTTTATCCGAGATTCTTTTTATAGTCAGCTGTATTTTTAAATAACTTAACGCTTTAACAAAAAATATGCGAGGACACTTTAATATTTGCCATCTTTGCAAACCGAAAGATGTTTTGAAGTCACTTTCTCCTTTAATTTTTGCAGAAAATTTATCGCAATTTAAATCATGCGATTGTACAACAGCATCATGTCCACGTATTCAGCAAGACTTTCAAAATACTGCCAAATACAAGAATGTATCACAGACGATGAAAAACACTTGTACCGTATAAGACGTTGAAAGTTGCGATGAAGAAATATTTTTTTGTCAAATAATTTATTTTTATTTAAAAATGAATATTTTTACTTCGAGACAGCCTTCTGGAGAGAAACATCAATGACGTCTCTAAATTTGAATTTGCTTGCCGTTACATATGGAATGTAAACGGCATACTAACACGTGGCGAGTACGCTATCGGAACCAGAATGCAACGCGTCGACTACAGAGACAGACAAATGGAGAAAGTCGTTTTTATAGATCGTAACGACTGTAATGCCAATTAAAGCCGGCATACAGAATCATTCTATTTCACCGCAAATTTTGAGAATAGAGTTGATTATATTTCCTATTGTTCATGGCGATGACTCAAAGAGGTAAGTACATACCGGCCAACAAACCGTTGATATTTGTGTTGTCCTCATGTATTCAACTAATTGATGCATACTCGCTATCACATAAATGAATTTGTGTTGATTTTGTCTGTGTTTCCCCTTTCAGTCTGGTCGGAGTTGTCAACAATTGGCATTGAGCAATAATAGTATAGTTCTATTACACACATCTATTAGGTACATTATTATCGTGCATATTTCTATATATTTTTTTTCCGTTTCAGCCATTTATTGACTACGACTACGCAACTTCATTTCCTCTTCTGAGTTTCCTTCTTCCGTCGCCTGTACTCTTTCATTCTCTCGCTCACTCTTGCTCTTTCTTCCTCTGAAAATTCCCTCCTTTTCCTGGTCGGTTTTTCTTCAGTCAGATCCCTTACCTCCGCAATTTTTCCTCTGAATAATTCGCTGTCTTGGAAGTCTTCTATGCTGATCCCACATCTTTCAGATCCTGATGGACCTCCTTCACCCATGGAACTTGAGTCTTCCTGTTCCTTTGAAAGTTGAGTATTGTCTTTGCCATTCTTTCTGGTTCCATTCTCTTGATATGTCCATAGAAAGCTAATCTCCTTTTCTTAATTGTGTTTGATACCTTTTCAAACTTGTTATATAATTCTTGGTTCGATCTCAAACGGAAATTAAATTCTCTTCCTGTCACTTTCTTTGATCCAAAGATTTTCCTTAGAAACTTCCTTTCTTTCTTTTCTATTTCAGCCAATCCCTTTCTGGCTGGTGTTTCTGCTGCGTATAAACATTCTGGCTTCACTAACGTACTATAGTGCTCGTATTATTCTATTATTCTTATAGTTTTAAAGAAATCAAATATTACATTATTTTCAAAAGATATAATATAATTACACACATCCCCACAGATAGAGACATTCAAACAAACACATACACATTATATAGCAAAAACACGTGATACATAGGAGGCATTGACAAAACAGCTTGCATTTTGAATGTTCCTGGAGTAATCCGAGACAAAACTTAATCCAGGCTTTCATTTTTGCGAATGTCTCACAATACGTGCTCGCTCCTTGTTTATGATTCAAATAAAAGGTGACATTAAGCTTTCTCAGAAGAGCAGCAGCAACAATAATCTTCCCCAATCACCATCAATGAGCTACTACATTGAAATCTCAAGTAAATTACAATCATATTCTTTCCAGTTGGGTCGGTTCGTTTTTATTTTTCAAGATGAACCTCGATTGCTCTAATTGCTAGTCTATAAAGTTCCGAGTGAACCCTAGTAACAGTGTTTGTTCTACCGCTGTTCAGTTATTAAACTGATCGTCTCTCCCTTGGTGGCCTAGGTTTACCCCGCTTCCTCAATTGCCGTAATGAGACGCCTTCTGTTAGCTCTGGCTGCCTTTCAATTTACCAGCACCATCAACTGAATCAACTTTACTGGTAGGGACGGAGTGCTTCTTGTTTCATTAGCCAAGTCGATTACTACCAAGTCTGAGGAAGACAGTTATGGGAGTGTACAAGGAGTATACTGGTGATGAGGCGTGGAAAGATATTGGTGTAAGAATTAAAGTAATGCGTGGAAGGGAAAAGATGACCATGACCACAAGCTGGCGCTCGATTTCGGGCACAAGGGTGTGCGAAGATTTTCTTTCGTAGGTAAGGGTGTCAGGGATTGGAATAAGTTACCAAGAGAATTGATGAATAATTTACCAAAAACGTTGAAACAATTTAAAGTTAAAATTTGTAGATTACAAAAAGTAGGTCTACACAGGAAAGGGGGGAAATGGGAAAGTGCAATGGGAGCGTGCGCTCCATCGCAATTAAATTAAATTAAATTACATATGGAAGAGTATAAGTTTACTTTTGCTTCATACACTACTAAATGCCCTAAAAAATGGAAGTATATCAAAAATATTATCCAATTTAAACAATTGTAACTGTTTTTGTTGGTATATTTACTACATTGTATATTGCGTTTTTCGTTGAGGTATTATATGTGATAGAAACTTGTAGTTTATTAGATGTTGCAAGGTGTGCAACGTCAAAGGAATGTGATTATTAAGCGCAAGACACATCTCGCAACTTCAAATGAAAACTGTAAGTTTCGATTGCTGGTGATCCTTCCATGACAAACAAAATGCATTCATAAAAGAACAGTTCCGTTAGCATTATTTGAATAACAATTCGTACTAACAAGCAATTGCTAAAAAAGTGGCTTACAGCCCCTTGAACATAAAGGATTCAGATTTTAAGAAATGGTATCTATTGTATATTTCGCCTATTTCCAACTACCCACCTTTCTCTAAATCAGTTTTCATCTACTATTAATATTATGAATGTTGGGTATAGCCCCAGCGCAGTTTTTCTACACTTGTTTTGGCATTATATTTTCCCCTCTTTTGAAGGTAAATTAACAGACATCTCTTTCGACAACTTATTCCAGTCCTTGACCCACTTACCTGCAAATGAAGACATTCTCACCACTTTGTGCCTGAATCGATTGGTAATTTATGAGTACGGTCCTTTATACCCTTACACATACTGTTAGTATTCCTTCTCCGCACACCAATCGAGGTTTCATCGACAGAAAATGCCTTACATATATCAAACATTTTCTTTATTTAGCTCCTTACTTCGATAGATACTCAAACCAATTTATAACATCAGTAACAGAGTGTGCTCTCTACGCTACTTTCCACCAACAGTTCTACCATTTTTTACTTCGCTTTTCCTCCGTCTTCTGTGTTTGAGAGTTTTAATGTGAGATCCCTTCGGCGGTACATACCCTAATTACCCTCTGTAATAGATACATGACTTAAAAACCTATCCCATTCTACCCTTGTCTTGCCCAAATGATTTAACCATAAAATCAAATGCCAATATATTTAGGTGAAATACTTCCTCACAAATGCGATTATTTTTCTGTCTGTGAACACGATAATCCTACTGTTTTAGGGTGTCTTAGGAGGCCTATTGCTGACAAAACGCTGACTATCCATTCATCTATCGCAGGCCTCAAGCAGTTACATGGAATAAGCTAGAGACATCAGATGTTCATATCCTATGTATCGTTGCCCCAGAATGGAATGCTGTATATTTAAAAATTATAAAATTATATTCTGTAGTCGTTAACTAAGAAATAACATTGGAAATTACTTTTTAATTTTTTCCTCAGCATGTGAGGTGTGGAAATTATCGCTGGAGCTAACCAGTAACTGATATGTTAAAGGAGCTGGATTGGAAATCATTGGAGGACACGAGGAGGATGACGAAAGAGCTAGGAATGTACAGGACATATGTTAGTGCCGGGGCTTGGAAGGATATTAGGTCGAAGAATTAGGGGAAATTATGACTATGACCACAAGCTGGCACTCGAATTTATTCATAACGGAGTGGAAAAAATTTGCTTATGTGGGTAAGTGTGTTAGAGATTGGAACAAATTACCAAGTGATGAATAATTTACCAAAAACACTGAAGGAATTTAAAATTAGAATTCTCTAATTGCAAAAGTAGATGGAGTAGGAATTTAACACTCAATTATTTAAGATAATTAACAAATAAAAAATAGGTATTAGTCGACTGTGGGAATTGCCACCAGAGCGTGTACTCCATTACAATTAGAATAATAATTAATTATAGATGTTTAAAGTCCGTCAAGTAGATATTTTTCGATCTTTTTCATTTAAAAATAAAGATATCAGTGGTGTAAGAGTAGTCTATTCGAGGAAAGTCTGCCAAATGTGTAAGTTTTTTATTCTTTTTTTTCATAAAATGTGTGATTTATGAGGTGGAAATTGGGTTCCTATATTTTCGTTACAGTATCTTGATAAACTGAAATTTAATTCATTTCGGCATTGCCAACATTTTTCTTTTTAATTTTGCTTACGGCCGTATCCATTTCTATTCGTTACTTCATACATCAAAAAGGAAGAATCTGTACCCCAAATTTACATCGTGTCTAACGTTTGTATGAGGTTAGAGTATTCTTTTACCTAAATATTTTCATTTATGTGAATATGCTACTTATACTTTATTGGTAGGGAAACATTACTACATTTTTTTTCTCAGCCATGTTGGAGTTGGTTGTAATTACACTCTGTTTTGCTACATCATACCCTGCAGTTTAGAAATAGTAATATTCCTTCATTTACCTCTGTGGAATTAAATAAAAATACGTGAGAGTTTAAGAATTATTGTTAAAAACAGGTTACCACATTTTAAACTTAAAAACCAGAACAACCAGAAAAAGTTGTAGTTATGAAATCTATTTTAAGTGCACCACGTCGCCACGAATTTTTTCAAATTATATTTATTACCTGTATTTTTTTTATTGTTCTAACCGCGTCTGTTACTACATCTATGAGGAATTTGAGATTCGTGTTGTTAATTCGCAGATGAATTGTCAAAGTAACGTTGGCTGGATAGGAACACGCTGGAGAGTAAGTGTTTTAAACACATTTGTGAACATCATTTGTTTCCACCACCTTTTGAAACTATAACTAATTCGTAAGATTTTATAGTAGTAGGCCTAAACGTCCCACAGACGCGCTTCAGGTTTTTTCACAAAGCAATAAGTGATCGGAACTGGCGAGTATACTAACATAAATTATTGCATTTTTTGTGTATGAGCACAAGTCAATCTGTTATATTTCGCGCGATTTAAAAAGACAGGTGGCCACATTAAAGGTTAATGTGGCCACCTGTCGGCAAATAACTGAACTATTTCCGTATGTATGAATTACTGAAAATAAATACTGGAACCTTTCGTACATAATCTCTCAATGTTCTACATTTAATTTGTTTTGAGTTAATTGGATTTTTTTGTCGTTTCTAAATTTATCCTTGACGTAATGTATCATGATTTGCGTTAGTTTTTGCATGATGCGCCGAAAGACTGACGCACAAAAAGAAAGACTAATCAATTTCTAAATTTTACTGTTTTGGCATCTCTGTATCAGCATTGTATATTTTAATTACTGTTTTCGAAATATTTCATGTACAGACACAACATTTCTACAATTTTAATTATATAGACCAGATACTCCTTAAGTATGAATTTGTCTCACTAATTTGACCAAATTTTTAAAATATTCTTCTATCCCAATCTGTATTATGTGAAGGTCAGACAACTAAAATATTGTAACTTCCTTAAGAAATTGATATAACGCCAGATACACGGCATTTTTCTCCATCACTTGTTAAAATTTTGTGTGTATCTTAAGCAAACAATATTTATTATAGCAATAAATAAATCAATACATCGATGTTTGCTTGTTTCAGCTATAACTATTAATATTTTGATTTCACTGAAACTCGATAAGTAAAATTCATAGAAAATAAATCGGCAACCATTCTCCCTTCCCACCAAGAAAAAGATTTTATTTCAGAAATACTTTAAAGGAGGTGAACTATATTTCCATAAATCGATGGGGGCTGGTAAAAAATTATTTTTTTAACTTATGGCTTTACGCCTCGTCCAAGTCGAGGTCATTAGAGGCGGGCTGGTAAAAACATTCTAGTTTAAATATTACAGAAAAAACCTGACTACAAAAAAATTGTTTGAAAATAATTTAAAGCAGATGCTACTTCTCAATTAAAAGGAGAAGTAATAACTTGTAACCATGAGTAAAATTCAATCAACTTGAATGATAAAAGTAAAAAAAAAAGCGGTTCCTACGTTCAGTTTTTGATAGTCAATTATTCATGTACTATTCCTTACAGTTTGTCCAAATACAGACATTTAACTCTAGTCTGGAGAATAAAATTGCGAATGTACCTGTAGATAGCAGACGAAATAAATCAAGTAAAAAACACATGGTTAGAAGAAAATTGGTAGTCATTATTTTCATGCTAAGAAAGCAGGAATTCGTTTTATTAGATCTCCATTCCTGGTGGATTCTACGGTACACTACAATTTTTAATTAATATCAATTTTCTGATAAGATTTTCCTTTCGTTAGTATCTTGCTAATAATAATAATAAAAAAAAAAAGAGTTTCTTTTCAACAAGCTTACGTAAATCGTTTGCCTATGTACCGTTAATATATATCAACGACAATCGATGTGTTGTTGTTATTACTTTTAGTTAGATCTGTAACTAAAACACGGAATACAATTAATTCTTCTGTTATTAGTAACTTCAAACAACGAAAATGAAGTCCATTGAACTCACAGAAATTATTAGCTAGTGTTCCGCAGTTTCCTTTCTAGTCACGCGCGACATCTTCCAACAACTAACAGTACTACAAAGAGTCGCTCCCTAGTGGCTGCAGCGGTAACTACGCGTGATATAAGCTTGTACGCACGAAGTTAACCTTGTCTGACCGTGTGGCCTAATGGATAAGGCGTCGGACTTCGGATCCGAAGATTGCAGGTTCGAGTCCTGTCACGGTCGAATTTTTTGTTTTTATTTTTTATAATTAATTAGCACCTTCAAGTCAATCGAACAACCGACCTTTCACTTTTTTTACACAAACACACACACAACATCAGTTGTCTTAAGTGCAAGACGTATCGTGGCATATTGAACACCCATTTGCAAAAACCTCTAGTTGCCTAAGCCACCTTTGATATAACCATATCATAAATTCAGAAATTGGTGCGAGGCAGTAACCGATTATTATTACGCGTGTAACAAGCATGCAGATTTTTTTTTTTCTCTCTCTTAGGTTCTGTGGTCAAAAATGGAACCCATATTATTTCGTCTTGTACATCACAATTCGTAATTTCGCAGCCTTTGCGGCGGTTGTGATGAAATTTCGTATGAATATTTTTTTAATTATTATTATTATTATTATTATTATTTACTATTTGGTTAACGTTCTCTGCGTTTTTTGACACAGCAGAGAACGTTAACCAAATAGTAAAAAATAAAAAAATAAATAAATTTGACTACAGCCCAGTCAGAAAAACAGAGTCAAAAACATTTTTTTGTTTTTCGCGTAACCCATCGAGTGTGGTGTCACTGGATAGATATTAAAAAGTTCAATTAATGTTACTTTGAAACTTTTTTATTTAATTGTGTATTTTGCGAGATACGAGCACCAAAAATCATTAAAAATATATCTCCCTCCTAAAATCTTCAAGCTATATAAGCTAGATTCAATGAATTTCGTTTTGGATTAGATATATTGCTAGTTTTTCAGATTTCCACATTATTCTATTACCAACAATCAATCTTGTGACTCCGCCATCTATGCCTCACATGTGGCGAAATTCCACTGAAAGATGCATTCTATTAACTACAGAATAGATTCGTAATTAAATAATAGTAAAAGCATACCGCATCGATCTTGAACAGGAATTAAAAATGTATTGTATGTAATTATAGAATATTTTGATTCTGTTGTGTATTTCGCGATGTATGTGGCTGACGTATGACGTAATTACACTTTGTTCGTATTGATTTCACGGATTTTCATCATGTTTCCAATCAAATTTTGCGTCTTTTTCCGTTCTATTTCTCTCACTTCAACAGTTATTTTGTTGGTTAGGCGTTATACGTTTTTTTTTTTTTTTTTTTAATTCAACAGTTGCAGAAGACACTAAAAATATGCCATCTGTTGCAAAGATATAATCGCAATTAATAGTTGCACACTCCAGCAAAGATAAACAATGTATCTTCCAGGTACTATTCCTGCCTCAGGCATGGGTAATTCGAATGCAGTTCTGAGCACTACTGAGAAATCTTAAACAAAACTTGAACATAGGGAATATTTTTATTCAGTTTTGTATTTCGCGATCTATGTGGTTAATGTTTGACGTAATTACGAGTTTCTTCGTATTGTTTGTAGATATGTTACTCATGTTTCCTATCAAATGTTGCTCAACATTGTGTGTTTTTCAGTTCTTTCCCTGACCTTCAACAGTTTTTCTTCTTTTTTCTTCTTCTCAGTTTCACAATTACAGAAGACACTAAAAATATTCCATCTACTGCAAAGATGCTATACTACTCACTAATGGTATATTCCCAAAGAAAAGTTGCACACTCCATCAAAAATAAACAATGCCCTAAGATTTCGTATCTTCTAGATACTATTCCCGCCTCACGTATGGATAATTCGAATGCAGTGCTGAGCATTAATGAAAAAGCTTGAGCAAGACTTGAACATAGGCGGTAGTATTTTATATCTTGATACAGTTGACACTACCAAAAGAATTAATGACATCAGTGTTATAAAGCCAATGAAAGGAATGAAAATTAAATGCTAAAACCCGACACATTATTCTGTGACGCGGAATGTTAAATTATAATTCTGGTCCAGACCAGGAAGAACGCGATGCAAGCGAACTCATGAAGTATCACTCATATAATTAACTTAAATTGTTATTAAAAACTAAAATCCTCGAGTCTTATACCGTAGTAGAGAATGTCAGTTGTAATTTTGATCCAGTCTGAATTTCAAACTAACCAGAATATTTTTAAAATATCCATCAATACTGATGCTCTAAAATTTAGACTATATATCTACTACTGTACTCCCATTAATACAATCACCGAGTTTACCCAACAATCAGTATGAATAAAAAGGGCAACTTGGTCACTGTGTCCGCCTAATGCTGTGACGTCACGCGTCCGGCCAACAACGGCCAGAGATCTTGTTACTCTCTATCCATAGATGTACCTACTATAGCAAGCTAAGAAGTTGGGTTATCTATTTACGTTTCTGTAGTGGTTCTATATGTTTCAAAATGCAAACCAACCATAACGAAAATTATGTATTTCGTTTAAATCGATGTATTAATTATTACTTGCTTATTGTTAATGTAAAGTAATTTGATGTAGATGATTTTGTTATATTCTTTTTCCATAGATACTGTTGTTATCGTATCATAAGCTAAGAAGTATGTTAAGGTTATGAATATTATTTCGTAACAATTTTGTTTAGTTAAACATCAGTGAAAAAATGAATTGCTAGAACATAGCGTTCAACTAGTCATTTTTTATATGGTAATTAGTTTCTACACTTACAGATAGTGTGGAATCATGTTGTCGTATTCTTTTTTATTTTTTTCTAAAATAAAAGACCAGATCTTTTCACGACAAATCAGTCCCTCTTCAACGACATTTTTTTCAACACTATGATGTGACTTCAGGTATCCCAGACGTACATGCAAAACACTTTCCGCAAGTCGTCTATATTACGTACCGTACACCCATTTTTCATCAAAATCGTGTCTTTCCCATTCATGAAACCAATAGCAAATGGCTTGTTTTTGGCATGAAGTTTAATTTCATAATTATTAATTCTTCGAACCATCAGATGGTATAGTATTAAAGTGCTGTATGAAATGAAAGTCTAAATCTCAAAAGAGCAATTTTTTTTTCGGAGCTGCGCAATACAAAGCTGAATTTTATAAACGTTGGTTATAGTTCATGGAGTAAAGTGACATTTTTGATGATGAGCGTTGAAGGTCAGTGGTATACCGGCTGTTGGGTGCAACCTTTGGCCGGAAATGTTTCTCGACGTGGGGTCGTGGCATTTGGCCCTGTTTTATGGCTGTGTTAACGACAGCCTGCCATCTAGCACATCCCACGGGCCTTGTGTGTAGTGGCACAGCCGTTAACTGTCGGAA